>OY292404.1:5594898-6194898 GCA_958496205.1 Idaea biselata
AAAATCTTTCACCTTGGAGCATGTAACGGTGGATGGCGAGAAAGAACACTAACCATTAGTCTCCAAGGCCAAAGACGTGCAAAGTCCGAGCTTCTCTTTGGGCAGCTTCACTTGCTTCCTGAGACCCGCGTCGCCGACCAGACGCTCGTAGTCCTTGTTTGTGTACGCTAAGGTACTGTCCACACCTGGAAATCAATATCATCATGTGTGGTACTTTAGAGGTGGTAGTGAGGAAAGATCTTTCATCGGGCAGGTGTTTTTGACCGGTAGGCCGCGGCCCAATGATGATTTGTAAGCTTATTTTGGAAGTAATGTTGTATGTGTGATTCAGGACTTCATACTAGTAACGCTATCTAGTAGGTGGTGTGGGCGCCCCCCGCCCTCCACATTATAGTATTGGAAAAGTGAATAAAGAGCTGTCGTTTTCAAATAAATGTACGTATAGGATTTTAGTTCACATTTTTGATCTAAGTTTGTGAAATAGAGTAAAGTCGTTAGAGACCAATTCTGCCTTTTTTGTAAAATAAATTCTAATAATAATTATAGTTATCTATTATAAACGAGTGATTTTGACGATGTTTTAAATCGACTCAAGTTTTATTTAATTCATTAACCATAGATAGGTACTTACCGAACAAATATTTAGCAACACGTTTCTTGGACAGCATGAAGTCATCGTCCATCAGAATGTGGAGAGTGACGGAGTTCTCTATCAGGTTGTGGTAGATTGTGGAATAGTCCAGCTGGAAATTGGGTAAAAAGTATAGTTTTTACGTCAAAAAATCTTTTATCAATGTTCTCTTGGGCAAATTAAAACGACCACTATTTTTGGTTTTTAAAAAAATAAAAATAGGAAACTCCCTCAACTCAACTTACTGAGGAATTTTATAAAAGTGGCAGCGTAATTTTCCATTTTACAATGAGAGACCAGAAACTAGTAAGTATATTAACCACTTAGGTAGTGAATTAAGGACGGATTTAAAGCGAGGGCCATAAATGAATTCTGAGCGACGCAAGTGATTCATGGCCCTCAATGTAAATCCGTACTTGATTCAAGAGTTGCATACTATACTTTATTTATACCATGATTATGAGAAAAAGAAAAGGGCTTGTATGTCGAGTATTCTTTGCGCAAGGACAAACTCCTTGAGTGAGTAAATGAGTAAATTGAGTAAATGAGTGTGTTCTAAATTCAAACACAAAAATAATGATTTAAAAGACCTTTTTGGCACACAAATATCTTTAAGTAATATGTATTCTGGCCCCGGCAGGTATCGGACCATCAAACCTTCTGCATTGCAGTCGGGTATTCCCCCGACGTACCACAGAGGCCTATGTAACGCGCAGACGTCCTGCAAATAGACTAGTATCCCAACCTTCATGAACATGGTATCACGGAGACATACCTTCATGAACATGGTATCACGGAGACATACCTTCATGAACATGGTATCACGGAGACACACCTTCATGAACATGGTATCACGGAGACATACCTTCACGAACATGGTATCACGGAGACATACCTTCATGAACATGGTATCACGGAGACATACCTTCATGAACATGGTATCACGGAGGCATACCTTCATGAACATGGTATCACGGAGACATACCTTCATGAACATGGTATCACGGAGACATACCTTCATGAACATGGTATCACGGAGACATACCTTCATGAACATGGTATCACGGAGACATACCTTCATAAACATGGTATCACGGAGACCTACCTTCATGAACATGGTATCACGGAGACATACCTTCATGAACATGGTATCACGGAGACATACCTTCATGAACATGGTATCGCACTTGGAGCACGGCATCAGGATGAGCGTGCGCGTGACGCCGGCGCGGAACGGCAGCCGCGTGGCGAAGCTGAGTGCGGAGAACATGTCCGTGCGGGCCGACTTGTTGCCGCGGGACAAGTCCGACTTGTCTGGAACATCACGGTTATTGTAACTATACATACTTCTTTTTTTTAAGGAAAAATACGCATTCAATATTTTTTTTGTCTCGCTGCAAATGAAAATTTTTGAATGCGTATTTTTTCCTTAAAAAAAGCCTTGAGCTATAAACAAAAAAGTAAGAAAAAATATACATGGTTTTTTAATTATAGACAACGATTTGACACATCTTTCTAAAGAAAATCTTTCTCTTTCAAAATGTCAAATAAAACAAACCAAAACGTCAGATCGGAGTCTGAAATTTAAAAACGAAGTATAGTGACAAATAAACGTCATCTTCTCTTTGTGTAGTGGTGTGGCTCACCTAGTGTTAGGGTAAAATTTTTGGCGCAACAGGTAGGATCACTACAACGGTTTTGAAGGGGTTGTAGGCATTTTTTTTAACAAACTTCGTATTTTTACTTTACTATACTTCTGTCTAGCACATAATGTTATGACTACATTGAATCGCGAAGATTCGTGTTGCGTTGTCGCGATAAAAATGCTTGGCCATATCGCGCTACGTCGCAATAATCTAAACTGAAACATTCCAATAGGACGAATTTTTTGGCCAGAAGTGTCGTGAGGAGTGTCGCCAGATGTGTCCTGAATAGTGTCGCCAGAAGTGTCGTGAATAGTGTCGCCAGAAGTGTTGTCAGGAGTGTCCTGAATAGTGTCGCCAGAAGTGTCGTGAATAGTGTCGCCAGAAGTGTCGTGAATAGTGTCGCCAGAAGTGTCCTGAATAGTGTTGTCAGGAGTGTCCTGAATAGTGTCGCCAGAAGTGTCGTGAGAAGTGTCGCCAGAAGTGTCTTGAATAGTCTCGCCAGAAGTGTCGTGAGGAGTGTCACCAGAATCGTGAGGAAGCTTACCAATAGTAAAGGTATCCAAGTGCTGCGTGATGTCGATCTCGTTGGTGAAGACGTTGTTGTTGACGTAGAGCGCGCGCGGGCGGCGGTACACCCCGCGACCGCCGAAACCGACCACCGCGTACCTGCCGTGAGAGATACACTTAGAGCCGCAACCAGACATCGCGAGGCAAGCGTTGCGAATGGTTCGTTCGTCGTGTGTGATTAAATTTACGCATTCGTCCTAAACGACACATGCTCAAGCTGAGCACGCAAACAACCATGCACAGGGTTCGTCAGTAGAACAATAGAAAAATACCCGTCCGTCCACATGGAGCGCATGGCTCGAACTGAGGCGGCGTTCGCAACGATTATATGACGCGAATGCTCACTGTGAGCACACACACAGGCTGTGCCATGCGAGGCGAACCATTCGTGGCACATGCCTCGCGATGTCTGTACGCGGCTTTAGAGTGTTTGTGGTGCTTCCAGGAAGGTGGTAGCCTGGCCACGTATTCTATACCTAAAATGTCTCAATAATACTTCAGCTTTGTTAGATTTTTCTCGAAAACGGTTCAACAATTACCCAACACATGACATGTTTTGGATAACTGTTCTGTAATTGCTCGGAAACGTATATATTTACAATGATTAACATATTTCTGCACACAATTACCGCCTTACTTATAAACGATAATTAACTTCATGTCACAGTAAAAGACAAACGATACATAGTTTATTCAGCTTTTAATCATAGTTTATAAGTAAGCGGATGTTTAGTAGGAAAAATAATACATTTTGGCTTACGAATTTTAAATTCGTGCCTTATCGGCTAAAGCGTGACGTCACTGACGTAAACAAAATGTCAACTTTTAAAGTTCCCAGATGCTCATTAATAATTTAAATTGAAAATAGATTCTAAAGCCTTAAGTGGTGTACCATCCATCAACGTGGAAACATTTCAATAAAAATCTTCTCAAAGTTATGTAAGTAAAACAGTTCAAAAGCTTTAGCGAAACTTCGCAATATTTCCAGAAAATGTTGATCCAATTTCGAGAAAAATCTAACAATACTGAGCCATTATTCAGACGTCATAGTTATAGAATACATGCTTTAAGCAATTGCTTTGCATATCCAGAACTGCATACCCACTCACCTATTATCAGAAAGTCCATTCGCCTGCAGTTTAGTATCGAACGCCTCAACAAACAGGTCCATATTCTTGTTCTTCCTAATGTTTCTGTTGCAATACGCAGCCTCTATAACAAACACTACGTCGGTTGAGCGCGGGACGTAGTCTAGTACGTGGAACTCGCCTTCCTCTACGATATCGCCTTTTGGTGTTGTGCATCTGAATGTAAGAGTAAACAAACATTTAAAAAAACCATCCATTGTATCCAAGAATCTGATTAAGTTATTTTGTTGCTAACAAATCTTAATCGAAGCAATTGAAATTTTTGATTACACGTAATTTTTCACGTAATATAGTCCCTAACAAATTGCCATCGCAATTAATAATAGCGAATGTAACTATCAAACTGTATAAATCAACAATTTCAATTGTTTCAATCGAGATTTGTTAGTAACAGAGTTACGTAATCAGGGGCCAGACGTATTGACCAGTTCCTCTAGGCATGGTCGATTAGGGTGCTATCTAAATAACTTTAATGGGTTATGACCATGTTTTTGGCACTGTACCCCCGATGGACAGTGCGTACACAGAGACTCCAAGTCCAGGGAATCAGACGGTATCTGGATACATTAACCTATATCTAGATACGCACTGGTGACAGTGGTCCGGCATCTTGGTGGGCACGTGTTGGTGCGTACACAGCTGCAGGTACGCACTGGCCAGCCCGCACGCTGCCATGCCACGCACGCACTCCAAATGCAGGGAATCAGACGGTATCTGGAATACAAATAACTTATATTAGAGATGGGCTAAACATGGCTTTAATTCATCTAGTCGAGTCGCCATTAATTCGGAGTCATTCGTGTCGGTTGTCATACTCGGCACACCTCCCGCGTGCATACGGTTACCGAATGTATTTTGTATCCCAGATGGGACCTCAAAATGCTTGTATCTCAGACTCCAGCAAATTTATTGTCACACAATCATCTATCGTGTTAGATAGTGGATAGTAATGACTCTAAATAGTGGTTAAATGCTCATCTGTCATGTTTAAAGAAAGTTTAGTAAAAACATAGCTCAATAACAATATACGGGTCGAATTGAGAACCTTGTTTGAAGTCGGTTAAAAAAATAATCATTCCGATCCGACCTCAGACGGCGGAGAAATCCGTACACACACACACACACACACAAAAAAAAACAAACATCCGAATTGGCAACCTTTTGGAAGTCGGTTAAAAACATTGATCTCAACATTAACAGTAGATATGGCATCAGAAGGAAGAAAGTTGAAACAAGCTACTGAAATAACATTTATAACCCAAATTTCAATGATACTTTTGACGTTTTAATCGTCATTCATCGACTTCATATGAAACACCAGCAGCGATTTCTAATTCTTACGATGCTAAAAACACTCGCATTGTCATTCCAAATCTAATGACACCACATATGTTAAAATACATAGGACCGTTCAGAACTAGGCTACAGAAAATGAAAACAAAAATTGGCTACATACAAACACTCGAAAAACATAGCCCTCCTTCGAAGTTAAAAAATAAAAAATAAATAAATAATTTATTTCCAAATTAATGTGTACAAAATAACTTAAGTCAAATTTTGATTTAAATCTAAATTACACAAATGCCTGAACTAGGAAAATCCTGTATCTCAGGCGAGAATGGCAGACAATAGAAACTAAAATTATTACTTATAATTAGAAACAAATTGAAACTTACTGAAACTGTTGTTGGGTTAAAAGGAATATACTCACAACAGAGAAGCAAGGATGCAACGGCGACAGTTTGCTGGCGAAGAACTTGCTGCACTGCGTGTCGTTCTTCAGCTCCGTGTTGTCAATGGCCTGCCCGGCGCCGGCCAGCGCCCAGCTCGCGGCCAGCGCGGGCACGTCGCCGGTGAGCGAGTGGTTGCTGAGCTGCATCTCGTCGTGCTGCTCGTTGTTGTACGTGCCGAGCAGGCCGCCGAGGCTGGCGTAGTACCAACCTGGAATATGGGTTACTTACTTATTAAGAGGATAGTCTCCATTCTCTTTCTCCATACAAACGTACTTTAAATTTTCCTCCCTGGATAAAGACATTAGAGCTAATATGTTTATGCCATAAAACTTATATCTGTCATGACTATGCATCTACCTTTTTATTTTTATTTTGTTATTTTTTAATTTTTTATTATTATTATAATTAGAAAAAAAAAAAAAATGAAAAGGTAGATGCATTGTCATGACAGATATAGGTTTTATGGCATAAACATAATATTTGCTCTAATGTCTTTATCCAGGGAGGAAACAGTCGACTACGTTTGTATGGAGGAAGAGTAGGTGGACTGTCCTCTTAAGGCTTGATATGTTATGTCGAAAGTATCGTAGATTGTTCTTCCTCCATTGTTCACCCATTGATGAGGATCGTGACCCTGGTATGCAATCTGGCAAGCGTCTTCCTCCAATGATCTCTGTCGGTTGCCTGATGAAGAGCTATGCTAAGAGGCATCTCTAGTTGTTCAGATACTTAGTCCGACCATCGTGTAGGGCGCCGCCCTCGTGGTGTTTTATTCTCAACTTTCTCAGTCACCATCAGGAGCTCCAGATTATCGGAGCTCCTGATGGCGCAATATGGCCAAAGTATTGAACATGCAGCAAGTATCGTAGATTATCTCCGCTAATATTTGCCTATCACCTATTTCAGAAACTTAGATCAAAATGTAAATGTAAAAATGTCGAATATAATCAAACACTACCAAAATTTTAAAAATCTTCGAAAGTTCTATTGTGTTAGAAATAAGGACCTATTTCAAAAATAACCCTAAAGTTTAGGCACTAAGTTAGAAGATAAAACACAGCCCCGAATATTCATTCAATATTATTAATCCTAACAAACATCAAGTTTTAATCAAAATAAATGAATAAAACCTCATTCGTTTCACACAAAAAGTATTTTTTCTGGACAATAGTAGAAAATGAACTTACCGGAGACTTCAAGCTTGCAGGTATGGAACAGGAAATTGCACTGTATATCCAACCCGTTGTTCCCTTGTACGGTTAGCAAGTCCGTCTGTCTGTCCACTATTAATCCGTCGATTAACGCCGGCAGACTGAGCACAACCTTGTTTATTGATACTTGCTGAAAATTATAACACAAAATAACCATAAATAAAAGTCCACTAGTAAGCAATTTTCTACTTTCTGAGGAACATTGCGCTCATCACTCTGAAGATCCTCGTCAGGAGAGTTATGACCAATGTCTTGGTCATTACTCTCCACTAATACAGTGGAGTTATTCCACTTGTAATCTTAAATATGTACGTCGCTCGTCAGTCAATAACTAATATATTGGCAAAGGAAACTAACCGCTCTATACTATATATCAGATTCCTGTGCGTCGACACGACCAAGTTGTAACTCCTTTGGTCATTACTCTCCACATTAATAGAGTGAAGTTATTTAAAGGAGATCATTCAAGTTGCATACAAAAAGTACCCAAAAAAAAAGTGCCGGCCAACAAAAAAAAATGTATGTTTATTTTAGGGAATGACATTCTAAACATTTTTTCTTTTGACAACTAAAAGCTATGATCAATTTTTTTAAAGTTATTTGATATAGAAATTCTAAATTATTGCATTTTTAAATTCGTCTGGACGTTTTTTTCTTCTCTTTATTTATATAGGTAAATCAACTTAAATCTACTAATTAAAATTATGCCTATTAAAACCTAGTATAACAAATCAGACGTGTTAGATGTGATTCCCGCAATTGTTAATTATATGGACTTTTGTAATCATTGAATGTTTATAAGGATTTATATTATTATTATTTGTTGTTACCGTTTCCGATACTCGGGGCTATGGAGCACCCGGACCTTTGGAAGGCGTGCGTGGGGCCGAAGCCAACACGTAGAGGCCCGTTTAAGTAACATTTTAATGTAAAAAGTTGTGCTGGACACCTATACGGCGATTATTACTGTCTGCACTATAAAATGCAGCCAAGGACAACCCCGGGTCGGATAGAACTATGAATAAACTACGGGTGAAACTACTTGGGCTATAGAAATGGGATGGTAGTGGATTGGATACTGGGGGGAACTATGGGGAATATGGCGCCTGTCGTAACAATGTTCAACAAACATGTAATAATGGCAGACTTATTAAAAAATATGATTATTATTATTAAATATTGCTTTATTCGTCATTAATTACAATTATATTTCCGCAGATCTTACTATAACATTTTCTAAACCTTATGCAGGAGGATTTATGCGGGGTTCTGCATGTCTTGCATATGTCATATACCACACTATGCACATAGTGTGGGAACAGCAGCCCACCGTTCGTCTTCCAATGTTGCAACTGCAATAATAATGCGCTATGGCATCACGACCACTCAGTGTTGAGTTTATTCCAATATATACATAGTATTTTCTGACCCGAACGTGGCGAGATTGTATTCTACCTCTTATGATTGTTATATTTTCACCTAACTCTCTGGTGTGTCGAGTGGGAATTCTGTCACCGAGCTCGATTGTGAAGACGCCATTTGGGTTAAGGTGCTCGCCGTAATAGCTTCTGGCTTGTTTGAGTTGATAAATGCCCAAACTAAATAATATTAGGTCTTCTTCTGTAAGCCTCGGAAACTCGTCGAACTCGGGCATTTCAGCTGACATCATGCGAAATGAAGCTCGTTTTTGATTGTAGTTGTGTCTTATAATAATATCAGCTAGCGTATTGGGCATCGATAACCTTTGATTTATTATGGCCAAAAACGATTGGGCATGAATGTTGTCTTCTATCAAGCGATGATATGCATTGATGATAGCGGCTGCTATTTTGAAAAAATCAAACATGTAATGTAGAGCACGATTTATGTTAACGTTTCTCAAAAACCGAAAATCCCGTTTAAATCGTCCATTAACTACTTCCATAACCCAGCGACAAATTGTAACAAGACGGGATTTATTTGCCTGTATCGTAGTTAATTGAGTTTCGTTTCGAAGCTTGGTTTGTGGCATATGTACCGAATATCCCAGTGACTCCATAGGGGCAATGGCATCTCTGAATCCGCGATCCAAAATAAAAACGTCACCTTGTCTAAAAAACCAATTGAATACACCATCGCCGCCATCAGTTTCATTATTGATTATACTGTTCATAACTTGAGCATCAGATGTGGTGGCAGCATGAGGTCCAGATACGTCAATTATGTGTCCATCACAGCAGACAATCAAAAAAGGTTTCAGTAAGTTCCGGAATTTATGAAGACTATAAGACTTTCTCTGGAAAAAGTAATTAGAACTTTTTTGCAAGTATATGTAGGTGCCATCACAGATGACTATCGCCTTTCTTTCCGCTAGAGGGCTATCAGGATTTCCAAATAGTGCCTCCGGTACTGTAAGATTCCTTTCGGCAACTTCTTCGCGGGTTAAATGATCAAACCCCAAATGTAGTGGGACAAAGTCTTGTACCAAAGCCGTACGACCAGTTTTAAGCATGCGTGCAAAAGTGGACTCACTTGTTCTAAAAATTGAAGCTAATCGAGCGTTCGAATCCCCAGTCCGTAGTTTTATCAATACAGCTGCTAATATAACTTTTTTGTTTTTATTATTATTGAGACTGCTGGTTTTGATCAGCAGATCAGCAAACTGTGCATGAGTAAGGCCTGTCCAAGTATGGAATTCATTGTCATCTATTACTTCGTAGTGCTCGAAGTTTAGAACTTCTGTAGTCACATGAGCTTGTAATATTGATAATGCTCGTACTATTTGTTCTGATCTGAACTCGGAAATATTATTTTGTTGTACGGCAAGCAGGTACCATAAATCTTGTTGCAAATGTTCATCACAAACACGGCTGTTTTCCGTCAATAATAAATTGTACCGGCTAAGCATTCTAAGTACAATGCTATCCGGAATTCGATGCCTGGAACTATTTTCACAATGCTGAAAGACACAAGTTCGCCTTGTATTCGGAGTACGCACGAATCCAGGCAGAGTAATTATTGAGGGCTGAGTGGAAGATGAATTGTCTTCAACAAGTTGTGCTTGTATGTCGTCGTCGTCGTTATCAGCCAGACGCGCTTCTCGCAAGTTTCTCTCGTATGTTCTCTCCGCTCGTTGCCAACAAGGTCGGCAAATGAAATCCGTAGGCACAGACTGAAAAGTGAAAAAATAAAGGTTTCAATTATATCAATAATTAAACATATTAGACGTGGACCACAAACCAGCATCTGTGACATGCACCAAGAAAATATGATATTTAATATGCCCTTGCTTGCTTGAAAATTATGGCTTCGAAATAAACACATCAGGTATCTATCGTATTATCAGTCGCAAAATAATGTTGAAACTGTTAGGAATTAAAAAATCCTATCCTTCACTCTTGATTCAACGATATAAAAAATGTTCGGTCTCTTGAGATTCGTTAGAGTTTACACTGCACCTAACGTAATAAGTCTAACTACACTTGCTTATTGTAGTTTTTGTAAAGATATAGAATGTATTCAATTATGGGCTTATGCATATGAAGTTTCCGATATAGTAGCCACTGAACTCATATATACCTACCATATTTTATTATGATATCTATGATAGTGGCATTATGTATAAATGAACGAAAAAAGTTCATACCATGTTTTGAAAATCTCTTTTCAAGTGACAAGAAACTCACACTCACGCCTAATGCGCGTTTGTTGCTATACAATATGCATATTACTATTAAATAATACATACAATATAAAACCACATACCTGCTGATCTAGTAGCTCTTGAATAATAATCTGAGCTACTTCAATATGATTCTCCTCTCGAGATATCCAGGAATAGCTTCTTCTATTTTCCACAGATTCACGACACCGTATACACAATCGTTCCGCCATTTTAATGTTAAAAAAGCAAAAAAACAATAATTATTCGCAAGTAAGTAGTCGTCCGATGTAACTAAAGTCGCATGGATAACTACAAAGTATATCGTCAACTACCGAATCCTTACCTAGAACGGGATAAACAAAGCAGGTAACTACTAATAACAATAACGAGAAGGAAAGAGATGGAGTTTATGGCCGACCTTATTGAGTAACGGGAGCAAACAGGTAGTTCCAAGCATACGAAGGCGATCTAGCGTTGTTTATAGTTTATTACAATTATCTATATTGATGATATATTGATATGCTCATTTATGATTTTTGATGTCGCCTATAGGGTTCAAAAGTTGGTCGTAGACATTTACCGTCTTGATAAAAAAAATTTAAAACATCATTTTCCATAAGATAAAAATATTTTTTTTCATTGGCCGGCACTTTAATTTTTGGGTACAATTTGAATGATGTCCTTTTGTCATTAAATAAATAATATATTGCCAAAGGAAACTAACCTCTCTATACAAGTCGATATGGATCAGATTCCTGTGCGTCAACACGACCAAGTTGTACCTCCCTTGGTCATTACTCTCCATCAGTACAGTGAAGTTATTCAACTTGTAATCTTTGGTTAGTAAGAATGTGCCAGTTTGTGATACTGTAAACACTTGTTTGTCAAATGTTACCAGTGTGCCTTGGCCTGTCATCATTGCCATACCTAAAAAAGAGGACAAGTGGGAATTTTCAACAACTGTACGTCAAAAACAAACGCTGCGAAACTTTGTGAAAAGACGTTGGAGGAAATTCACAAAGTTTCGCAAATTTTACAAATGTAGGTTTCACCAAATTTCGTAAACTTCACAAATATATTCTGTGAACATCACATAGCCAGCACATCATAACAAACTTAGCTTGTGTTATCGTGACTAGACATACATTAGAATGACAAAGAACTTCTCACTCAATCCTGAAGAAAAGGCCTGTAAAGGTCTCGAAACGTTGAGCGTTGAAACAGTACTAAAAGTAATAAACACCACGCGATTAAAACTGAAAAATGTCTTGAATTTCAATACATATTTTGAATCGTCAACAATCTAACGGAACGCGACCTCCAATCAGAAGAAGACACAAGAAACTCACGGGGTTTCGTTTTTGCTGTGATCAACATTATAACTATAAGGTAACTCACCATCAAACGGTGGTACAACATTATTAAGGTCCATATAAGGCCTTATTTCATAGTAATACGACCAGATACTCTTATTGCTGGTTAGCCATTCGTCCATGAAATCTCTGACCGCCTTGTACTCGGATATCTCGCTGAAATCTGGGGTTCTGTTGAAAGCATGCCAGGAGAAAGGCAGTTTTTGTTCGAGGACGATTTCACCAACTCGTGGGTCGAATATGAAGTTTGTTTTGGGGGTGCGATGGCTGAAAAGGAAAAAAAAGTTAAAAAAAAACCGGCCAAGTGTGAATCAATTGTAATAAAGATACGAAGGGTTCCCCGTATCTTTATTACAATTGGGTACGGAACCCTACAAAAATTCGTGAACAGTATCTAGTGAGATTGCGCCAGTTGTAAAAATAAGTGGCGCTAACGTTGCGTTTCAAATTTAAAAATCACGTTTGTTGTACGTATAGGAGCCCCACTTTTTATTACTATTACCACAAAAACCGGCTTAGTTGCCGCTTACGAGTAGGACTCGCGCAACATTACCGTACCACTCTCAAATATTGATTTAATAACCCCACTCTAATGTTTATTCTGTTTTTAGTACTTGTTATAGCGGCCACAGAAATACATTATCTGAGAAAATTTCAGCCGTCTAGCTAGTACGGTTCAAAATTCAAAAAATGTTTCTTCATTTGGATATTAACATAACACTTTGAATCTTCAGTAATCTAATTTGTCTTCAGAACGGGACCTCCAATGAGAAGAAGACACAAAAATCTCATGGGTTCATGAGATACAGCCTGGTGGCAGACAGATAGAGAGACAGACAGTGAAGTCTTAGTAATAGGGTCTCATTTTTAGGGTTCCGTAGCCAAATGGCAAAAAACGGAACCCTTATAGTTTCGTCATGTCTGTTTGTCAGTCCGTCTGTCCGTCCGTATGTCACAGCCACTTTTTTCCGAAACTATAAGAGCTATACTGCTGAAACTTGTTACCCTTTGTGTACGGAACCCTAAAAAGGAATAAATACTTACACTTCCTCATACTGCAAGGCAGTTTTGGCCATGTCCGTGAGTTTAGCGTAGACAATTTCCCCGACTGTTTCGATAGCCTCGCCTATTAGGAAGTAATCGTACCACCATTTCAAACGGACGTACGCTTCTTGGTACTGGAAATTTAAAAACAAAAACAGGGTGAATCATTTAAACTAGCCTCAAATCCCCCAATTTAAACAAAACTAAATTGGCATTATAGACTTTTGAATAATATAAATACCCTATATTATCCATTTATTCAATTAACACAATATTCAAATAAAAAAAAAAACAACAAAAAAGGTGAGAAAAAAAACGAACAACACTAAAACTAAAACTTAAATCTAAAAAGAAAAAGGCCCGTCGTCAATGGCACCCTCCCTATATTATTGTATCGATCGATAGTGTCAGTGATAGACATATGTTTTTTATTGTAAATAATATATGTTTTCAAATATTACAGGACAGTTTTTCAAAAAACCGTTATGTTCACTATTACTGGCGAAATATCGAACTCTGCAGTAACATCAAACACTCACACACAAAAGTTCACCTTCATAATATTAGCAATATAGGATTCACTCACCTTTTCTCTAACATAAACGACGTGTTTGGTCTTCAAGAAGTTCTGCCACGCGTTTCGGAACTCGGCATACAGTTGCATGAACTCGTCCTTGAAAGGGATATACTTCTCGATCTTGCTCCAAACGGTCTTCCATATCTTGACGCTGTATTTCTTGATGTTGGTTATGAGGTCGTTGTTCACTAGGTCTTTGTAGATTCTAGAAATAAATAAACAAATACATGTGATACAAAATAAAAAGTTGTGCCCCACAGTTTCATACGCGTAAGTCCTGATCCCGCGGGAAGACTGGGATAAAAAGTAGCATATGTGTTGTTAATCTCCAGTCTCCAGCTATCTTTATTTCAAGTTTCATCGTACTCGGTTCAGTAGTATTTGCGACAGGAGAAAGTCACATGCATACATACTTGCAAACATTCGCGTTTATAATATGAATAGGGTTCCGGAAGGATTCCGGAATATGAATCTGGAAGGTCATGGCGTTTATTACAATGCTAAAGAAAATTTGGTTTTTTATAAGTGGTTAGGTAGGACCTTATTCGTAGCAATTGAAATAAAACAAATAAGAAAAAGAAAAGAGCGAAAAGAAGGAAACGAACAGTAAGACGAAATGGGAAGTAAGAAGCTTTAGATTCCCTAAAAACAACATTTTCTAAGCGTAGGTTAACATTTTTACAAATAATGTTCAAAACCAAATTCAAAGAAAAACACTTACTTATCCATTTCATGTCCAAATGTCGAGACATAATTGAAATAAGGCGAATCCGTCAACTCCTGCGTTCTATTATAGAAGAAATCCATAACTCCTTTACCAATAGTAAATACAAAAGACTCCGTATAGTGCAATATTTTGAAAAACAATGGCTCTATCGACTTTAGCAACTCATGCCAGTATTTAGCCAGTCGATTCGTCGCATTTACCCATGTCACTTCCCAATATTCCAACAATTTCATATGCAGATCCCGAATAAAGCTATCATACTGCAAAATCATGGCCTCAAGCCTTTCCGAGACTAACTCCATGAAATCTGCGTCTAAAACTTTATTGACAGATTGGAGGAAATTGGCGTAAGCTTTCTTTATAGTATCCACTACGTATGTCAGAGAATCTTTGATGCTTCTACTCGTATTGCCCATCATGCCCCACATATCGTTCACGATTCCCGGCAGACTTTCCAAGTGGTTAGTTATTGCCATTTCGTCTAAGACGCTGTATGTGAATTCTACTATATTTTTGACGTAGAAATCGTTATTATTATAAGATTGGTTTAGGAACTTTTCGAACTCATCCAAATCATCTTTTATGACGTGTAAGTCGTTTAGATCGTCTAAGAATTCTCTGATACGGGGTTTGGCGTCGGACCATATGTTTTTCAAAGCTAAATGTGACTCCATTGGGGCCTCTTTTATTATGATTAGGCCGTCGTTTATTTGGCCGTAGAGAAGTTTTAGTCCGTAGACAGCTGTGCTTTTGACTTCGGCAAATATTTGGGGTCTCCAAGCGATTTTGCTGGTCAATAGTCTCGAATGGTTCAGTCTTATGTATGAAGCGAGGTCTACTGTGGTTACATCGTCAAAATCTCTCCACGAGTCGAATTTAGCGGAACGCGCGTCTATTATTTGACCGATCATGTGGTATGATATGTCTGAAAATTAAAAAAAAAGCAGATAAATTCATCTCTACGCCCGCCGATCATGTATACTGTATAATGGTGCGGGTTAATCAATGCCTGGCATGGTCATTACTTGGATGGGTGACCAATGATTTCTGTGGCAAAATATATTTTTCTAGAGCTCCTCCGTGATTCGGAAAGCAAGTCAAGCAGTTGGTCCCGGTTTTTATCTCCGATAGCAGTCGTTAGATCATGAGGCGTTGGAGACCTGACAACTCTAACACTAGGTAAGACACACCATTACACGAAAAGAAGAATACATAAAGCCTAAAGGGTATAATCTCACCATCGCTACTGTTGAAGTGTGCCACAAGTGACTTGTCCACCATAGACAAGGTGGCTCGCCCGGTGTCGTTACCGCTGGGCCGCACGACCGCACAGCGCAGCGTGTAGGCGGGGTAGCTCAGCTCCCACGTACCGTTCGCGCGGTGGTAGTACGTCTCGTTTGCTCTCTGGGGGACACATATTGGAAATAAATAACCTAGATACAACCCTTGCAACAACTGATCTACATATAATGTTACTAGCTGAGTCCCGCGGTTTTACCCGCATAAGTCCCGATTCAGCCGGAATTTTCAAAAATCTTTTCTTATCGGATGCTTACATCGCATAAAGAACACACTGTCCAAATTTCAGCTCCCTACTATTAGCCGTTTAGGCTGTGCGTTGATAGAAAATTAGTCAGTCAGTCACTCAGGACAAAGCCTTTTATAGATATAGATAGAGTTCCCAATTGTATCCAACGTTTAGGCATGAATAAAGGGGTCCGCTGTACCGTCAGGCCACTTCCAGGAGCCGATATCCGGGATCAATTATAGCCAGATCGTGTCCCCGAACGCTAGTGTGTTCGGTTCTCAATAAAGGAGAGCTGCCTCGTGGCACTACCAGATTGTCTAGACTGGTACCGGAACAATAAAGCCGCTCACCACTCGCACCTCAGTGAGGAGCTAACGAGATCCTCACTGAGGCTGGTAGAAAACATCTCCATCTCTTTCCACATCTCTAACGTGGTATCAGAGCTGTTTGGGCGCGCTCACGTCCCGGCATATATCCATACCCCTACCGGGTAACCTATAAATCCTGGTAAGGACCGGACACCGCTAGCGTAGGGTCCTACGCTTTATGCGATGCCCCGAAGGACACCACTCAAGGCCACTCCAAGCCTCGGGCACTCGTCAGATGACGTGGAACCATTCTTTGGGTATGAGGACGACGCCCGGACACAGACTTAACAGACTTGACAATCGTGCCGTACTCTGCGACTAAAAGCCTTAAATAACCTAGTTGCGCTGTGTGCAACGTACTGCAATATTTATCATATATATTTTATTTAGAAAATTTATTTTCAAGGAAAAATAGCATTCAAAAATTTTCACTTGCGGCGAGGCTTGAACTCGCGTCTTTGGGTCAGTACCCCAACGTCTATACCAACTAGACTACGCAAGTCCCTGAATTTGAATGCTATTTTTCCTTGAAAATAAATTTTCTAAATAAAATAGCCTTGAGCTACATACAAAAATTAAAAGAAATTTATATATATCTTAATTTAAAATTTAAAGAAAGATTCTATATTTATTAATATAAAATTAAAAAATAAGACTAGACTTACCTCCCAATTAATAAAATTATTATTCATATCGATCAGCAACTTATTATTTCGCAACTTTTCATGGAACAATGTCTTCTGGAATCTATATAGGTTGTTGAAATAGTACCATTTACTATGTATGTTTATATCTGACTTCATATCCAGGTCTAAATTAGTCGAGGGATGTTTACAAGTTAAAGCGAACGAGTAATCGCGTTTCGGACCATTCGAATTGTCGGTCAAAATCGATTTTAGTTTGAGGTATTCGTTTTCGTAATCCGAGTATTGCAACTCGAGTGATATATTGGACATCACTGTTGGCGTGCTTATGTATTGGCCTTTGAGATTTACGTCCTGAAAATAAAGAACATTAAACATGAAAAGTTGATAGTGCGATTCAGGACTTCATACTAATAACGCCATCTAGTAGTTGATGTGGGCGCAACAAACATAACAGGTACTTCATTTTGACAAAAAAAAACTACTGCCGTCAGGCTATTAATCCATCACTAGATGGCGCCAGTGGTAAAACATAAGGCGGTATTGTTGCGTTTTTATGCCAAAAATCACGTTTGGGGTATGGGAGCCCCCATTATATATTTGTTTTATTTTATTTTTAGTATTTGTTGTTATAGCGGCTACTAAAATACATCATCTATGAAAATTTCAACCGTCTATCTATTACTGCCTGGTGACAAACGGACGGACAGACACACAGACAGACAGCGGAGTCTCAGTAATAGGGTCCGTTTTTACCCTTTGGGTACGGAATCCTAAAAACGGATTTTTAATAATTAAAACACACATACACACCTTTCTAAACGAAGGATGAGCCAACGCCAAATCAACTTTATGCAAACTACCCTCTTTTATCGGTGGATTTTCCCACACCCCTCTCAATTCGGCCGTCTTATTATCTTCTTTCACATTCCAGTTCAAAGTTGCTTTCCCGTCGAGCAATGTGTCTTGCAAGTGGTATAACCCGACCAAGTTGAAAGTGCGGAGAGGCCAACGCACGTTCATTATTAGCTGTTGAGATTCTGTTTCGACCTGCAAAAAAATCCAAAAGAAACATGTATTAAAGAAAATACTTAGGAGGGCTTATAAATAAATATTTCACGACGTTACACACGGCGCAATCTAGCCCTCAAACTAAGCACTAGGTTTGTACAATAAGTACTAGACAACGGATATCCTACATATTGACCAGAAACAAATATTTATTTTTAGGCTTAAATACTTGCACTTGACGGGAATCGAACCCGCAACCTTCTGCATTGCAGACGGGCCTTCGCTCGATAGATAACTAGCTGCGCCCTGCCGTTTCACCTACTTAAGTCACGATCCCGAGGGATTTATGGGATCAAAAGTATGTCCTTCTTTGAAGACCTTGGGGTCCTTATCTATCTTTATACCAAAACTCATCAAAATTTGATCATCTGTTAAGAGGATAGTCTCCATTCTCTTCCTCCATACAAACGTAGTTTACATTTTCCTCCCTGGATAAAGACATTAGAGCAAATATGTTTATGCCATAAAACTTATATCTGTCATGTCATGACTACCTTTTTTTATTACCTTTTTTTTAACTTTGTTTTTTTATTTTTTATTTTTATTTTACTTAGAAAATAAAAAAAAAAAAAGGTAGATGCATTGTCATGACAGATATAGGTTTTATGGCATAAACATATTTGCTCTAATGTCTTTATCCAAGGAGGAAAATGTAAACTACGTTTGTATGGAGAAAGAGAATGGAGACTATCCTCTTAAGGCGTTAAAGCGTAACAGAGTTACTTTTGCATTTATAATATAAGTATGAGTAAGATATGCCAAATGTATATCATTTAATTGAGTACATGTTTTACACTTACAGTGGTCCTATTGGAGACATGAATATCATAGTTAATCCAAGTATCTTCTGCCCACTTGACTTTACTGCCCTGTTTCAGTTCATTGTCTATGGCCTCGTATTCGTTGTCGAACATCCAAGTTCGGTTGCCATGTATTAGGGTCAGATTCAAGTTCTTTCCTATGTCGTAAGTGAAGACGTCTAGTTTGCCCGTTACGTTGAATTTTGTGGCGTTTTTGAGGTGGAATACTGTAGCTTGTTTCACATCCTGGATAATTGAAGTTAAGAGAGTATAAAAATACAAATAAAAATAAATTTATTCAGCAAAACACAAAACCAACAGCTATCAATACATACTACAAATACAATAGAAATAGGAAAGCCAATAATGGGTATACGCAACTAGAATAAAAACCATATCTTCTTTATATATAAAAATGAAACGTTTTCCGTTGTCACGACATCACGCGTGAACGGCTGGACCGATTTCGACAATTCTTTTTTTGTTGTGTTTGCTATTGTCAGGAGAAGGTTCTTATGAAAGAAAAAATGCTAAACCGATTTTGATGAATTTTATTTTTTTATACTAAACGACAGGACAACGTCTGTCGGGTCAGCTAGTCTATTTTATAAAAATCAATCCCTATTTCCCTTGGTCACGGCATCACACTTAAACTTTTACACATATTTCGATAATTCTTTTTTTGTTGTGAGCGCTATTGTCAGGAGAAGGTTCTTATGAAGGAAAAAATGCTAAACCGATTTTGATGAATTTTATTTTTTTATACTAAACGACAGGACAACGCCTGTCCGGTCAGCTAGTTAGAATTAAAACTGTGACAGTCGCCAGTGGAGCTAACAGCTTAAAAATTCAAGCACATGGCAGTACCTATGTAATGCAAACAAAAATGCTGATTTCTTGGATGAAGAATGAAGCATGAATTCTTTGGCCGCACGTACCGCGACAACGCGAATCTTCACATTATCGCGATAATGTAGCCACAGAGTTATTGAAAAATCCAGAAGAAACTTACCACATTACCCGGCGTATCATACTCATGTATATACCTAACCCCAACCGGAGTATGAGCATTTTCGACCTCTATATCCGTGGTCGCAAGATCCAAATTCCTATCACTCTTCCCAACCGTCTGATCAAAGGAACCCTTAACGAATCTTTCCCCATCGAAGTCTATTGTTGCGTTACCATTGCTGGTATTGTTCCCTTGAACGTAGTAGTATTGCGTGTTGACCAAGTGTTGGGTGTGTAAAGGCACGGACAGCGAAATGTCGCCCGTTCGGGTGTATTCGTTATTGTTCTTGGTGTATGAGTGGGTTGTGTTGATGGAAGCGGATTTGTTTGGCCAGAACAGGTCGATTTTGTTGTCGGAGTGGTCGTCTAGGTTGTTTATCTGTGGAGAAATATACTATGTTTAGTTTTTTTTTTGTATGGTGGTTTCGTTCACCTAGTGTTAGAGTTGTCAGGTCGTCCAAAGCCCTTTAAATTGACCTAACGACTGCTCGACTGCTTTCAGAAATAAAAAAACGGGACCAACTGCTAAATGTGCCTTCAGAAGCACGGAGGGGCTCGAAAAAATAAAAATTGTTTAAAAAATAAAAAAACATTGAACGACGTTACACACCGCGCAATCTAGCCCCAAACTAAGCACTAGGCCTGTAATATGGGTACAAGATAGCGGATACATAACATATATACCTATTTTTGTAAATACATACATAGATACATAAAAAACACCCATACCAGAAACATATAAATAAATATATTTTAAGCATAACTACTTAGGCAAAGGCAATAAAGATTTTCTTCCTGTGCCAACCCACATATTTTGGGACATAGGCAGAAAGAAGAAGTGCTATTCAAATAATTCCAGATTGTTACTCTAAAAACTAACCCCCTTACCTATAAACGCTGACTAACAGCTGCATAAACTATGCAACGTTTGTATTTTACTGTGATATGAAGTTTCAAAGTTGACTGACACAGATAAACGTTACATAACTTAATCATCTGTTATTCATCGGTAATGGGGTCAGAAGAAAAACTTACATCAAATATAGATTTAAGCCAGGGTAGTCTTTGGAAAGGGGTTGTGAAATTGAAATGTCCGTCTGTATGCGCCATGCCGCCGTAACGGACATCCACTTCTCCGATTTGACAACGGCCTGGTTTGAAAATATCGCCCCTGAAAAGTAAAGAACAAGGTTCGTAAAACGTTTAAAGAGATTTCTATAGAATCATAGAACTGGACTGGTGTCTATTAGAGACTAGAAGGAGAGAGGTCGCCTGATAGTAATCCATTTCAAACATCGTCTCGGACGGACGATCCAAAGTTGAAATTTGTTTTGCGATCGTATATTCTCAAGGAGTGGTTTGGTTATTGCAACTATATGCTTATTGGAACTTTTTTTTACAATATCAATTTTCAAATCAAGTGGCCTTTTTCACCTACTTTTCGGGAATTAGACTAGCTCTTGTTCGAATAGATGTGAAGAACAAATCCAATAACCTTCATTATAAATAAATGTATTCGTCTTCACTAAACTTCGTGTAGTCCACGAAGTTAGACCCGTTCGAGTCCCATTTGTACGATATGAAGTTGTCTATGTGTCTATACTCACTTGACAATCTCATATCCATGGAGCATGCCAACTTGATACGAGAGCTTCGCGTGCAATGTACTGTCGGACGAGTGTAACGGAGAGTTGAGCGTGTAGTCCACGAAGTTAGACCCGTTCGAGTCCCATTTGTACGATCTGAAGTTGTCTATGTGTCTATACTCACTTGACAATCTCATATCCATGGAGCATGTCAACTTGATACGAGAGCTTCGCGTGCAATGTACTGTCGGACGAGTGTAACGGAGAGTTGAGCGTGTAGTCCACGAAGTTAGACCCGTTCGAGTCCCATTTGTACGATCTGAAGTTGTCTATGTGTCTATACTCACTTGACAATCTCATATCCATGGAGCATGTCAACTTGATACGAGAGCTTCGCGTGCAATGTACTGTCGGACGAGTGTAACGGATAGTTGAGCGTGTAGTCCACGAAGTTAGACCCGTTCGAGTCCCATTTGTACGATCTGAAGTTGTCTATGTGTCTATACTCACTTGACAATCTCATATCCATGGAGCATGTCAACTTGATACGAGAGCTTCGCGTGCAATGTACTGTCGGACGAGTGTAACGGAGAGTTGAGCGTGTAGTCCACGAAGTTAGACCCGTTCGAGTCCCATTTGTACGATCTGAAGTTGTCTATGTGTCTATACTCACTTGACAATCTCATATCCATGGAGCATGTCAACTTGATACGAGAGCTTCGCGTGCAATGTACTGTCGGACGAGTGTAACGGAGAGTTGAGCGTGTAGTCCACGAAGTTAGACCCGTTCGAGTCCCATTTGTACGATATGAAGTTGTCTATGTGTCTATACTCACTTGACAATCTCATATCCATGGAGCATGTCAACTTGATACGAGAGCTTCGCGTGCAATGTACTGTCGGACGAGTGTAACGGAGAGTTGAGCGTGTAGTCCACGAAGTTAGACCCGTTCGAGTCCCATTTGTACGATATGAAGTTGTCTATGTGTCTATACTCACTTGACAATCTCATATCCATGGAGCATGTCAACTTGATACGAGAGCTTCGCGTGCAATGTACTGTCGGACGAGTGTAACGGAGAGTTGAGCGTGTAGTCCACGAAGTTAGACCCGTTCGAGTCCCATTTGTACGATATGAAGTTGTCTATGTGTTTGTAGCCGGTCGATGTCCAAGTTATTGTGGAGTTTGAGTCGAAACTCTCGGGTAGCATTAACAGCTGAAACAAATTCGTAAAGATTTTTCTCTTTAAGTCTAGGTCTCTTCATCAGGAAGAAGATAAATGTAAAGGTTCAGAGACCATCACAAGTCTCTTTTTCAGGATACAGGATTCTACAGGTCTCTTCTTCAGGAAGAAGAGACCTGTAAAGGTTCCGAGAACATTACAGGTCTCTTTTTCAGGAAGAAGAGACCTGTAAAGGTTCCGAGACCATTACAGGTTGCTTCTTCAGGGTACAGGATTCTACGGGTCTCTTCTTCAGGAAGAAGAGACCTGTGCTTGACCTCCATAATATGGACAGGACATCGCGCACTGAATATTGTGCCTATTTGATCTGTGCCATTTTGCGCTGTTTTGTATTGAACCGTCCACGGAACTACTAACTCCATGGACGGACACCATCACTTTCAATAGAAAACATGCTACAACAGCGCAACATGGCGCAAATCTAATCGGCACAAAGATCTAAAAATGACATCATTTTGTATGGTATAGCAATTCCAGCGTACTTGTATAGATAGAGTTCAGTGAGTACTTACATTCCCTTTAACTCCAGTAACAATTTTGGTGACATCAGTCCTGTACTCCGCCTCCAACCGTTTGGTGAGGTCTGTTTGTGTTCCCATGAACACTTGTACGTCTAACGTGTGAACGTCGACGTTCGGCTTGGGAAGTATCACGTTGATCAACAGATTCGTTTGCTGGTTTACCAGGTTACCGAATGAGGCGTTTGCGCCGATTCTGGTCGAATAACAAACAAGATATGATTATATACATATACTAGCCGCGCCCCACGGTTTCACCCTCGTAAGTCCCGAGGTAGGAATCCGGGGTTGCCTGGCTTCTAACCTGTAAGCCCGCGTCAGCAGAGCCCGGTCCTGGCCGCCAACCGTTAACCATAATTGGTAAACCTATGGCAGGAACAATACACCGGGCCGCTTTCCTCGATGGTGCATACAGTGCATTACCTACGTAAAAAAAACCCGGCCAAGTGCGAAACTCGCGCACGAAGGGTTCCGTACCACTATCACAATTGGGTACCGAACCCTAAAATTGTTTACCAATTTTAAAATTTGATAGGAAAATGTGACATATGTTTTTAGCTTCGATTTTTACTTCCATCATACGACCACACCACTAAAAAAAATGAAAAAAAAAACTTTGGCACAAAGACAATCTGAAACTTATAATTAAGGGGGCGTCCATAAATTACGTGAGGTGTTTTTTGAAATTTTCTGTCCCTCCCTCCCCCCCTGGTGAGATGTCGTGAGATTTTATTCAACCCCCTCCCCCATCCTCCAATCTCACGTGACATTTTTCAAAATGTGGGTTTCTTACGTAAACGCGTTGGATTGTTATTGTAAAAAGAAAAAAATTGGTTCGTGCTTTTATTTACGACTAGTTAAGACTAGTAATCAATATTGCTGAGAGTTATAAATATAATAAAGATTTAATTATTAAATGGACCAAAATAGTATAATATTTTTTTGTTTCAATCAGAAATAAAAATTCGTGATATTTGACGAGACCCCCTCCCCCCCTTAAACATCTCACGTAATTTATGGACGCCCCCTAAGACTCTCTTTGGTAAGTGAAGGCAGACTGGTATATTTGACAGGTAGGGGCAGCCATTTTGAATTTCATGACCTACTCGATTCGATGTTTTTGAAACACGTTTGTTGTATGGGAGCCCCTATTAAATATTTGTTTTTAGTTTGTTTGTTGCTGTAACCGAAATACATCTTCAAATGTCAAAATTTCAACCGTCTAGCCATTACGGTTCATGAGATACAGCCTGGTGACAGACGGACGGACAGACGGACAGACAGACAGCGAAGTCTCAGTAATAGGCTCCCGTTTTTACCCTTTGGGTACGGAACTAAAACAGCTCTTTCACGAGAATCTGAGGCAATGTACCTCAAAATACACAGTAATTACAGAGGCATGAATGAAGCGCCGCGCTTCCGCCACAACTTCTGTAGCTTATGCGGTTACAAAACAAACTTACTGCCAAATATGATCCAAGTCCATTTTGAAACCGGCGTCAGTTTTCTCCATTTTCTGCGGAGACACGGAGCCACCAAAGTAGATATCTAGGTCGACGCTTTTGTGGAGGTCTTTCACGAGTTGGTTCCCTATTGCCTGGGAATAAAGTTCAAATTGCGTTACAAATCACCTCTTCAACATTAAATATGAACTGGAAGATATTCCTACGTAACATTGCAGATTTCATAAGAATTTAAGAAGTTTGGATTTCTAAAAGTTGTATAACAAAAGTTGTTTGCCTAGACGTCTAGAACAACCCCCTTTCATGGTCGGACACTCATTTCGTTACATACAGTATTTTTTTGTCGTGGGAGATTTTTGATCGGTGGGGTATTTCGCCCAGTAGGGGGCTAGGTGCTTGCGAGATCTACAGTTCGCAGTATACTAGCTATAGTAAGGTACCTTTATAAAAAGATCTCCAATGAGGAAGCTCCATTTCAGATCACCTTGGCCCTTCATATCTGGCAGTTCATATTGACACAACAAGTACCCAGTTTTTGGACCGAACCTGGAATGGTAAACGAAAATTACGCGTGGCGGATCGTGTGGTCGAGTAGTTAAGATAACCGCCCGTCAAGTAAGAGGCTGAATACTGAAACGCTACTCAAAATTTAATTAAGAACTTAAAATCAAAAATACGCATACCAATTCTGAGTTTAGAAGCTGCTTAATTATTTCAAAATTAACTATAAATAAATAAATTCTGTAAACAACACACAGCGCCATCTAGCCCCGTGGTAAGCGACTAAGCTTGTTTTACGGTGACTAGACAACGGATAAAATACATTTTAAGTATTATTTTTCTTTTGTAAATACATACACATTATACATAGAGGGACACCCAGACCAGACACAAACATTTATTTTTAAGCATAAATACTTGCACCCGGCGGGAATCGAACCCGCAACCTTCTGCATTGCAGTCGCGCTTTCGCACGACGCGCCACAGAGGTCGTCAAACTATTTCAAATCTTTAGAGATATCAATCTCTTAATATCTCGAAATATTTTAATGATAAAATATATCAACAAAAACACAACGCATAGCCGACATTGGGCGGGATTCGAACCACGCATCATTTCTGAAACCGGGAGAAACGATTTGAAATACAATTAGTCTACCGAATTCAAGGAATTTAAGAGTTTTCTACTAACCACTTATATATACTAATATTATAAAGAGGAAAGATTTGTATTTGTGTGTGTCTGCATGTTTGTTATGAATAAACTCAAAAACTACTGGACCAATTTTAAAAATTCTATCACCATTAGAAAGCTACATTCACCCTGACTAACATAGGCTACTTTTGATCCCGATATTACCACGGGATCAGGACTTACGCGGGTGAGACCGCGGGACCCAGTTAGTACATTATAATAATACACTTATACATCCACTAGCTGCGTCCCGCGGTTTCACCCGCGTAAGTCCCGATCCCGTGGGAATATCGGTATTAAAAGTAGCCTATAGCCTTCTTTCTTAATAAATGGACTATCCAGCCCCGAAAAAAATTTTCAAATCGGACCAGTGGTTCCTGAGATTAGCGCGTTCAAACAAACAAACAAACAAAAAAACAAACAAACTCTTCCGCTTTATAATAGTAAAATAGATTAGGTACGGATGTTTGCATGAACGCCCTGTGTACTTATAATAGAAAACTTACACAAAATCAGTATTTCCTTTGATAAAACTAAGCCTGTCGAAGGGCGTGGCCGCTTGCACGCTCACCGCCTTGCGTAGTTCCGGATAGTTGTCGACGCGAGACTTGAAGTAGATGTCCTTGGTTTGGGAGCTAGGTAAATCCACCTGAAACAATTAAAATACATAAGTAAATAGTTTTTTTAGTCATCCTTACGATTTTTCCGTTTCGTTATTTATTTATTTATTTATTTATTTATTCAGAAAACCAACAGCACTTACTTAAATATAGAAACTTATTATACTAATTTTGATAAAGTTTACAGCCAATTACAGGTTTTCCTTGTTTGTACAATTATAACAATAGTCCTACCCAGTTGAAAGCTACAAATCTAAATTGGTTAAACAACGGTTAAATGTTTATTATTTAGTTACATTTCTTCCTTCTTTTTCATTGTTTGAATCAGAAATTATTGATGCAATCTTACCTCGGTAACTGTATTTACTATTGTTGAATAAATCAGTATCTGAGAAAAGTGTGTTATAGGTTGAGCATATTCTAGTTATAGGGGCGTTTTGTGCGTAATTAGTACTCTGCGTGCCGAGAAAGAACAGGGGGGTCTTGTGGGTACGTTTAGTGGGAGCACGAAATTTTATAGCTGAAAGTAGTGCTGGACAGTCAAAATTACTGTTGACGATATTATACAGAAACATCATGTCGGTGAGATTACGTCTATCTATTAACTTCATCAAATTATGTTCTTTACACCCTACACAATAATTGCTGTAAATACGCTTTTTATAGTTTAAGTGTTTTACAAATTTGGACTGTATACTTTCCACTTGCTCCCTGTAAACTGTATAGATTGGAGACCATATAGTGCTCGCATATTCTAAGATACTACGAACATAAGCATAGTAAACGGTTTTAATACATTCAGTATCTGTGAACGGTTTACAGGTTCGAATAATAAATCCAAGATTCTTATATGCCTTATTAGTTATGAAGTTAATGTGTTGTTCCATTGTTAATTTACTATCCAAATGCACACCGAGATCTCTAATGACTTTGACTTTTTCTATGGGATGGCCGTTTATCGTGTATATAAAATTTTGTGGCTTGTTTTTACGGGTAAAAGA
Organism: Idaea biselata; assembly: GCA_958496205.1. Taxonomy (NCBI): domain Eukaryota; kingdom Metazoa; phylum Arthropoda; class Insecta; order Lepidoptera; family Geometridae; genus Idaea; species Idaea biselata. The sequence continues at coordinate 5,622,248 of OY292404.1, forward strand.
TATTTGTTGACACTTTGCGACATTAACAGTTATTTTATTTATTGTATAATAATGAGATAAATTATTAAGAGTAGCTTGAAGGTTTTTGCAATCGTCCTCATTTCTTACTTTAAGGTAAATTTTCTTATCGTCTGCGTAAAGCAAATGTCTGGTACTAGGTCCGAAACATTTATAGATGTCAAAAATGTAAGCATTGTAGAACAAAGGTCCCAAATGGGATCCCTGGGGAATCCCGGACGGGATAGATATAAAATTAGAGCGGTAACCACCCACAACTACTGCTTGAGATCGTCTGGTCAGGTAAGATTCAATCCAACGCAAAAGATCGCCATGAATACCAAGCTTGTCGAGTTTAGCTAGAAGGATGACGTGATTCACACGGTCAAAGGCTTTTTCAAAGTCCGTGTACACCACGTCAACCTGTCCTCCTCGGTCCATACTTTTGAGAACAAACTCCATGAACTCTGCTAAATTTGTAACCGTAGATCTGTTCTTTAGGAAGCCGTGTTGATTTTGACCTACCCCTCTCGCGATCGTGCCGTAAATCTGATTATATACTATCTTTTCGAATACTTTACTAAGAGTGTTTAAAATGGAAATAGGGCGATAGTTCTCTATTTTAGCTTTAGATAATTTTTTGTGTATTGGTATCACATTCGCTTCTTTCCATTTATCTGGAAATATACCTTCTCTCAAAGATCTTTCGTAAATTAACTTTAGGGGTAGTACTAAGTCCTCAGCACATGCACGTATGAGTATAGGTGGAATATTATCTGTACCTCCGGATTTCTTGATGTCTAATGTCTTCAACAACCTTAAAAGTTCTCTAACAGAAATTGATATATTGGATACACTACTGTTGCTACAGTTGTCTGGCAGATCTAGCTCCGATAAGTCGCAGGCACCAGGTGGAGGAGGCTCTACGAATACACTTTTAAAAAACGAGTTAAAGCCATTACAGATATCTTGTCCTTCCGAAAGCCTTGTTGAACATATGGTCATGGTCTTAGGATAATTGGACTTTCCTCCTTTCATTAATTTAATATAATTCCACATGTTTTTAGGACATACTTTAATGTCGTTCTGCATATTGGCCATAAAATCACGATATAGTTTTTTTTCCAGAGTTTTAGCCCTATTTCTCAGCAAGGAAAACTCGGCGTAATCTAATTCATTTCTAAATCTCCTCCATAGAGAGTGGACTTTTATTTTTTCTGAAATGATTCTACACAGAGCTTTACTGTACCATGGAGGAGAATGCTTGTATCTTTTAGATTTGATTTTCATCTTAGGCACAAATAATTCGATGCATTTATACAGTTCGCCATTAAAACATGTAACTGTTTCGTTCACATTACTACAAGATTCAAATAAGAGCATCCAGTCAACGTTCGATAGGTACTTCCGCATAGCTTGAAAGTCTGACCTTCGATAATTATACTTGATTATGTTATTTTCTGGCAATGGGGTTAGTGTTATATTAGTAATATCTATAAAAATACTGGGATGTGCCACATCCTCCGGCACCAACGACATACCAGAACGAGTTACCATAGCTGAAAAGTTACAGAACACCAGATCTAGTGTGTTACCAGATGAATTAGTAGTGTAATTATACTGCTCGAATCCCTTGATACTGAGCTGTTCAACGAGTAATTGCCCTGCATTTTGAAATTCAATAGAACCTTTTTTTATGTGAGTGGGGCCGCGTTGCGGGTGCCACTGAATATTAGAAAGATTAAAATCCCCCACCAATAAAGCCCAGGGTTCGCTTATACACACTTATTGGCCATACCTACTGCAAATATGAACAAATATGAATACAGAATGGTTACAGAACGCTCGTAGATTGGTTTCATAGGACCTTCTTAGTTAATAAGAAGTTAGTTTTTCTTTTCCGCAGTTGGATCAAAGTCGATACAAAGTGCGCCGGGTCAGCTAGCTAAAGGACAATAAACTTACAGCTACGTTAATGTGTGCGTGTACTAGAGTACCTACTTTACACGGATGTTGTGCGGGTCACCTTGACCTTTTGTTTGTTTGTTTGTTTGGTACTAGTTGGAGTTATAACAGATAAACTTACAGCTACGTTGATGTCAGTGAAGTTAGCCTCGAGCTCCGCTCTGGCGTGTACAGTGGCTGACACCGCGCCGGTCACGTGACCAGACGCTGTGAACACCGTGCGTGTACTACAGTACTTTACACGGATGTTAATGGGGTCACCTTGACCTTTTGTTTGTTTGTTTGTTTGGTACTAGATGGAGTTATAACAGATAAACTTACAGCTACGTTGATGTCAGTGAAGTTAGCCTCGAGCTCCGCTCTGGCGTGTACAGTGGCTGACACCGCGCCGGTCACGTGACCAGACGCTGTGAACACCGTGCGTGTACTACAGTACTTTACACGGATGTTAATGGGGTCACCTTGACCTTTTGTTTGTTTGTTTGTTTGGTACTAGTTGGAGTTATAACAGATAAACTTACAGCCACGTTGATGTCAGTGAAGTTAGCCTCGAGCTCCGCTCTGGCGTGTACAGTGGCTGATACCGCGCCGGTCACGTGACCAGACGCTGTGAACACCGTGCGTGTACTACAGTACTTTACACGGATGTTAATGGGGTCACCTTGACCTTTTGTTTGTTTGTTTGTTTGGTACTAGTTGGAGTTATAACAGATAAACTTACAGCTACGTTGATGTCAGTGAAGTTAGCCTCGAGCTCCGCTCTGGCGTGTACAGTGGCTGATACCGCGCCGGTCACTTGACCAGACGCTGTGAACACCGTGCGTGTACTACAGTACTTTACACGGATGTTAATGGGGTCACCTTGACCTTTTGTTTGTTTGTTTGTTTGGTACTAGTTGGAGTTATATATAACAGATAAACTTACAGCTACGTTGATGTCAGTGAAGTTAGCCTCGAGCTCCGCTCTGGCGTGTACAGTGGCTGATACCGCGCCGGTCACGTGACCAGACGCTGTGAACACCGTGCGTGTGCTACAGTACTTTACACGGATGTTAATGGGGTCACCTTGACCTTTTGTTTGTTTGTTTGTTTGGTACTAGTTGGAGTTATATATAACAGATAAACTTACAGCTACGTTGATGTCAGTGAAGTTAGCCTCGAGCTCCGCTCTGGCGTGTACAGTGGCTGATACCGCGCCGGTCACTTGACCAGACGCTGTGAACACCGTGCGTGTACTACAGTACTTTACACGGATGTTAATGGGGTCACCTTGACCTTTTGTTTGTTTGTTTGTTTGGTACTAGTTGGAGTTATAACAGATAAACTTACAGCTACGTTGATGTCAGTGAAGTTAGCCTCGAGCTCCGCTCTGGCGTGTACAGTGGCTGATACCGCGCCGGTCACGTGACCAGACGCTGTGAACACCGTGCGTGTACTACAGTACTTTACACGGATGTTAATGGGGTCACCTTGACCTTTTGGTACTAGTTGCAGTGAGATCTGGAAGGAGAAAACAATCCTTTAATGGGGTGCCACACGCAAAGCTGTAAGTAGATGGCGCTGGCATCAGATCTTTTTTTTTTTCGATGATGGTCCTCCACCAATAGAAACGCCGAGTTTATTTTTTTATTCTTTCGGTCTCAGACCGATATGGCCAATTTGGCGCCGAGAGTTGTAAAAAACAGCTGTTTGACAGTTCTTAATTCAAACCAAAGATCATCCGACTAACGCCCTCTGCCGGGATAAAAAGTTAGTGTTCCTCCTCATTAACAATGATCTTGTGATATGCAGTGTTAGTATACGAGCATGAGAAACATTTTGTCGATCGAAAATAAAGTTGCCTGGAAGTTGAAAAATGTTTATTTTATTGTACTGATTTCTCGGCGTGATCAATAGGTATACTTATACAAAGTTACAGCTTCTTAGTACTAAGCGTCTCTGAACTAAACCGCGGACAGACAGACAAACGGACAAACATGGCGAAACTATAAGACCGGGCGCATTTTAGATACGTAGGTATTCGTCCGAATTTTATTCTTGCGCGGACGTACGGAGACGTACGAACAATCCCATCCTTTGAAATACTATGAAAGCCCGCAGACTGCACACGAATCGGTCGGACGTATACTGAATTGTATGCAGAATGCGCGCTTCCATAGTATTTGGAAAGATGGGCCTGTTCGTACGTCTCCGTACGTTAGACCACAAATGAAATTTTGGCGAAAATGTAACCAAAGTGCGCCCGGCCTCAAGGTTTCTTGCTTACAAGGAACCCTAAAAACCACACCCTTACCTCGAGAGGTTCCCGTTTCAGTACTTTCCCGCTGATGCTGTATTCAGTGGAGTCCGTGACGAAGGAACCTCTGATGTCGTCTTTCTCGAATTCTGTTATTATTTTCATTGCCCTGTAATAAGAAAACCGATCAAGTTAGTTAGACTTGCCTTTCGAGGGTTTCGTATATATTTAAACGTAAAAAGTTTAAAATGATTTCCCTTAGATCGATGAACGAAAATAGATAGAAAAATAAAACTTTTTTTTTAATTTTTGTATGTAGTCCAAGGCTATTTTATCTAGAAAAAAAAAAGGAAAAACACGCATACAAAAATGTTCACGAGGATTGAACTCGCGTCTTTGGGTCGGTACCCAACGTCTATACCAACTAGACCACGCAAGTCCCTGCCTCGAGCTTTGAAAATCTCAAATGGCATTCGTCCCTGATTGTTTACGATTAAGACACGTTAAACGCCATCTATCTAACGCTACAGGTAACCACTTTCCAGTGGTTTACACCTGTGTGTCAAGAATAAAATAAATTCATATGCCAAAACGATTTTGGCAATACTTCACACAAAAGTTTACGAAAACGAAATATGCTCGTTACTCCTTGAAGCAAAAACTTTAAAACCGATTGCAGTGTAAATTGGTACGTAAATAGCTAAATAACTGGAATAACAGATGAAATAATTATAACATAATAATTACAAATATTTATGCTTAAAAATAAATATTTGTGTCTGGTCTGGGTGTTTTCTATGTATCATATGTATGTATTTACAAAAAAAAGTACAATATGTAGTATATCCGTTGTCTAGTACCCATAGTACAAGCCTAGTGCTTAGTTTGGGACAAGATTGCGCTGTGTGTAACGTCGTGCAATATTTATTTATTTATTACAAGGTTGCGGTTTCGATTCCCGCCGGGTGCAAGTATTTTTGCTTAAAGTATAATATGTAGTACCTATATCCGTCGTCTAGTACCCATAGTACAAGCCTAGTGCTTAGTTTGGGGCTAGATTGGGTTGTGTGCATAGTCGTGCAATATTTAATTACTAGCAGATTCCCGCGGTTTCACCCGCGTAAGTCCCGATCCCGTGGGAATATCGAGATAAAAAGTAGCCTATGTTACTCAGAGTGAATGTAGCTTTCTAATGGTGAAATCGGTCCAGTAGTTTCGGAGATTACCCCCAATATACATACATACATACATACATACATGTTACCAACGTTACCTCTTTATAATATTAGTATTTTATTACTTACCTATACCCTTGATGAGGCGAACTCAAAGCAACACTCAAAGAATCAACCCTCTTATCCGCCTTCACAGAGTAGTACAAGTTTTCAGTATTAAAGTCGACGGTTATAGATCTGTCCTTGTCTTCCTCGCTGTATTGGAAAGAGAGGGCCGAGGGGGAGAGCACGGGCGGGAGAGAGCCGCGCGACTTGAAGCGGATGTGGCGGGACGGAGGCGGGGCCCATACTACGTCGGCAAATAGCTGGGAAATGGAGAACAATACACTTTTTAAACTTACATGATTTCCGTCAATCATTATTATTAGACACGGGTCTAGATCGCGTTTAAATATAGTAATCATTTTCATTAATTACCTCGAAGTTTCGGTATACGGGTCACACATTTTATTTAATTATAATTTGTATTTGGTCCTTCGAGCCGGATCAAATTTTTGAATAATAAAGATTTTTGTATGAAAAATGAGTTATTTTCTCTTGAAATTAAAGACATTTTTCGGTTTGAATCGCGTGGTTTTTATTACTTTTAGCATTGTTACAACGCTCAACGTTTCGAGACCTTTCAGTCTATCCTGAAGAAGAGACCTGGAAAGGTCTCGAAACGTTGAGCGTTGTAACAATGCTAAAAGTAATAAAAACCACGCGATTCAAACCGAAAAATGTCTTTAATTTCAATACAACATCGCGAAAACAGAAGAATTTATTTTCTCTTTCAAAATTAAATGCTTTAAAAAGGGATTCAAACCCATGCCCTACTATGACTAGCTTTTCGAAAGATTTTTTTTAAAAGTAGCCTTTTTGTCAAAGATTCTTGAAGAGGGTACATGCCATTTAGTTATTGTCAAAATTAAAAACGCAACTCTTTTTAGCATTTTTCTTTATCTCTTATAGCTTAGAAATTGGGCCGGTCTTAAACAACCACCCTAACTATATTGAGTCTTTCCATCCAAAGGTTGCCTGGAAGAAATCGCTTTTAGCGATAAGTTCGCCCATTTGTACACAGTTCCAGTTCCAGTTTTAAGCTTCCATACTTGTGATGTATGCATACTAATTGTAATAAAATTGTTTGTTGTGTAAATAAATTCATTCACTTTGTATAGAGGTACTTACATAATTATTGAACTTCCCTTGTTGTATCTGTATGCCGCCACCGATAGCGTTCTCAACGTCGGAGAAATCCTTCTTGAACTCCATCCTAATGAAGTAGTCTTCCAAGTAGTCTGAAGTTAGGTTAAGACTGCCCGACGTCTCGACAAACGGGTCGTCTAACTGTTGGTAGAAATATAATAAATAGTTAAACTAGCTGACCTTAGTTCCGTCAAAAAAAAGTATCCTATGTCAGTTTCCTGGTTCTAAGCTACTTCCTCACGAATTTAATCGGTTCAGCCTTCGATCATAAATAAAATATAGATGCACGGTCGCCGCTCTAGAAATGGAGCCGTCAAAACAAGGCATACCTCAGCCGATATGCCTTGTTTCGTTGTCAGTCGTGTCAGTCGTGCATAAGTGTTTTACAACCTTATTGCCCAGTGATTAAGGTTTACATTAAACTGTACTATGTCCGTATAAGTAAGCGTTGAAGTAATGCCGATTTTTGATTTCGATTTTGTATGGGACCGTGTATCTATATTTTATTTATGATCGAAGGGTTCAGCCGCTTTTGAGTTTTAAATGGTGTAACTAACATGACTTTTTATTATTTGTGGATGTAGTAAATAAAAACCCGGCAAGTGCGAAACTCGCGCACGAAGGGTTCCGTACCACTATCACAATTGGGTACCGAACCCTAAAATCGTTTACCAATTTTAAAATTTGATAGGTAAATGTGACATATTTAGCTTCGATTCTTACTACCATCATACGCCCACACCACGAAAAAAAAACGAAAAAAAAAAATAACTTTGGCACAAACACAATCTGAAACTTGTAATTACGAAACTCTTTGGTAAGTGAAGGCAGACTGGTATATTTGACAGATGGCAGCCATTTTGAATTTCATGACCTACTCGATTCGATGTTTTTGAATCACGTATGTTGTATGGGAGCCTCCCTTAAATATTCGTTTTAATTTGTTTTTAGTATTTGTTGTTGTAGCGGCAACCGAAATACATCTTTTGTGAAAATTTCAACCGTCTAGCTATTACGGTTCATGAGATACAGCCTGGTGACAGACGGACAGACGGACAGACGGACAGACGGACAGACGGACAGACGGACAGACGGACAGACGGACGGACGGAAGGACGGAAGGACAGACAGCGAAGTCTCAGTAATAGGGTCCCGTTTTTACCCTTTTGGTACGGAACCCTAAAAATGGAATACTTACTTAAGGCAACAGCACAATAAATGTTTGGTAAGTAATTTAGTAACGTTATTTCTTAGTGTTTACCATACTCGGTAACGCTTTCTTAATTTCGGGTTCGAGTCCCGCCGGGTACTAAAGTTTATGAAAGCATTTTTTCAAAAAGCAAGTAATTTATTTTTCAGTGTGACCAAAATATTCAATTTAAGGTTATAATTAAAGACCTTGCTGATTAACCGAGACTTTATTCGGAAAGTAACCTCATCGAAAAATAAATAAAAGTATTATATCCGTTGTCTAGTCACCGTAACACAAGCTTAGTCGCTTACCACGGGGCTAGATGGCGCTGTGTGTTGTTCACAGAATTTATTATTATTATTATTGTTTGTAACGTCTCCGTTTCACGGGGCTATGGAGCCCCGGACCTTTGGAAGGCGTGCGTGGGGCCGAAGCCAACACGTAGAGGCCCGTTTCAGTCACAATTTTAATTGCAAAGTATGAAATGGACACCAAACCGGCGGTTATCCCTGTCTACACTATAAAATGCAGCCAAGGACAACCCCCGGTTTGGATAGTACTATTGTGTAAACTACAGATGAAAACTACTTGGGCTATGAAAATGGGTTGGTAGTGGATTGGATACTGGGGGGAACTATGGGGACTATGGCGCCTGCCGTAACAATGTAAAAATACACGTAAAAATGGCAGACGGAGACTTGCCAACTCACAAACTGGGTCACCCTAAATGAAGCCGAGCAAATTACAGCCAGGGGGCAACAGGGGCGTGAGTGGCTGAAGGATGGAGAGGCCTCCCTGGATTGTATACTCAGGTCACGGGTCCCTGAGGGTCCAGCCTACCTGGCCCACTCACCACTTACGATCGGCATCCATCCTACGAGCAGAGTGGGAGCTCTACTCTCGCGACTCCACTCCGACCGGCCGGTGCGCGGCAAGCCAGAGGCGGGGGTCCGCTTCCTCATCAATGTTCACTCCGACCAGCTAACTAAGGCAAGCCGGAGGTGAGGAACGGTGGTTTCCCCCTGGAGCACTCGGGTAGCCGCGGGGTCGCTACTCCCCGACACCTCGCCTCAAGGTGCCCTGCGGGCTTATTATTATTATCGTCTTACCTCTAAACTGGCCGCGGCAGTGACTCTGAATGCCGGCATGGCGATATCGGCCGCCATTTTCCACAGAGCGTCGTCTAATCTACAAATTAGAAACACTTATTGAATAAAAACCGACATAGGCTACGAAATTTGGCTGGTAATGAATACTGAATACTTTTATATTTGACGACCTCAGTGGCGCGTCGTGCGAAAGCGCGACTGCAATGCAGGTTGCGGGTTCGATTCCCGCCGGGTACAATTATTTATGCTTATAAAATAAATATTTGTGTCTGGTCTGGGTGTCCCTCTATGTATAATATGTATGTATTTACAAAAGAAAAATAAATATAAGTATTATATCCGTTGTCTAGTCACCGTAACACAAGCTTAGTCGCTTACCACGGAGCTAGATGGCGCTGTGTGTTGTTCACAGAATTAAAAAAAAAAATTGTAAGGTTCTGTTCTGAAGGTAAATAAACCGGCCAACTGCGAGTCGGACTCGTGCACGTTGGGTTCCGTACTATTATGACAATTGGTACGGTAAAACGCAACGTAAGCGTGATTTATTTTTACCACTGGCGTCATCTAGTGATAAACTGGCTTCCGTGGTAAAGATAAATGCAAAAGGGTATCGGCGTTGTGTACACGGATTTCGCGTGGTCCAGTGTTTATTTTAGGGTTCCGTACCAATAATGTGATCATGTTACGGAACCCTTTGTGTGCAAGTCCGACTCACACTTGGCAGTTTTTTTTTTTAAGACTATTATGTATTATGTTAAGTCATATTAGGGAAAACAAAGTATAAGTTACCTTGCGGAGGCGGTAGCTTCAAGCGCGGGTAACACTGCCAAAGGTGTTGCCAGTCCGATGCTGCCGATGTAAGACTGATACGTATCATCCTCACCGGCTTCATACATGTAGTACATTTTTGACGATATCTATGAATAAACTTTTTAAATTCACACGATTTGTTATCATAGTTACATTTTCCCGGGTCTTTTGGGCGTTTTATTAATAATAAAACGCGATAAAGACCCGGGATAATGTAACTATGATATCTATGAAATACAGAAATCACTTTAAAACACCGTAAAAGAGTAGCGGAAGTAAGATCAACAAACGAAAGTAGAAGACATAGTTAAGAAAATAAGACAGCTGAGATGGAGATGGACCGGACATATGACCAGAAGTGAAAAATGGACAAAAATAACTACCGCATGGCTACCGAAAGATGGCAAGAGAAAGAGAGGAAGACAGGTCAAAAGATCAAAAATAAAATTAAAATACAGAAGAATTTAAGTTAAAATAAATTTCGCATAATATACTGGAATAAGTAACATAGTAAAATGAACCTTACCTCGTGCCAATAAGTGCCATTATATAACAGAACTAAGCACGTGATGTTGAAGGAAGTTCCCATCGTAATGTCTACCGTATAGACAGACTTCAGTTCCTTCACGGCAGTGAATGGAGTCACCAAGTTCAGTGTGTTGCGCATTACTGTGTATTCCTAAGAAAAAAAAACATGACATTGGGAGGTTTACTTTATTTGGGTGAAGAAAGTGTAATTTTTTGTATCTTCATATCACCTTTGAACCGTTTCACAAAAGTGAAATAACTCGCGTAAGCGGAATCTTTTGTTCGTCTTTGAATTGTTTGATCCAGGTGAACAAGGGTAATTTAGTTTTTTCATATTGTTGACTTTTATCACCTACATAAAGCATGCTAATAAAAACTTTCCAATCAACAGACAACTTAATATTATTTTTTAACTTTTTAGAAGAAACGATTTTGAATTTGAGCTTTTGGAATAAAAAAAGAGAAAAGAAAAAGTTTGTAGTTTATTAAATGTTTTTTCTTCGGGACATAACCATTGACAATCCTGTCGCTGACCCTGAGGCATGGGACATTCGCCAATCCGGAGTAGGCTCCCGTTGGGTATTACTGTCTAATCTCTCAGAGAGGAGGTCCGCGGTCCGAGCCCTACGGTGGAACAAATTAACAGGCTAACAAAGACTGAAGAAACTTACCTCTAATATAAAAACGTCCGTCAACACAATGGGAGGTTTCCCTGGCAAATGTAATGTGGCATTCGCTTGCAGGATGTCTTCTTCTTCAGGACCGACAAACTGAAATAAAGAATAAATAAAATATTTAGATTAATATTTTACTCACCATATCTAATATAAGTCAATAAAAACTATATAACAGATAGGAAAATATAGGAAAGTAATTATATTGACTATGTCCATTACGGCCAAAAGTGCCCAATATGCTGGTTGCGTTTCCCCTCCGAATGGCCAAAGAAAGAAATTTGCGCCAAATATCCGCCAGACTGAGGGTCATGGCCCCTCTAAATTTCATAAATATGTTTATTTGTTACGAAAGGATTTTTGAAAATTCCCACAGGATCGGCCCTTATGCGGGTAAATCTGCGGGATACAGCTAGTATTAGTAAAAAGTTAACGTACCTTCATAAGATGAGCATCGAAGGCGATGGTGGGATAGTACAAGGTATCCAGCACCACCTTGGCGCTGGTGTCGAAGTTCTCAACGAAGGTGTCGTGTCCGCCGGCGCCGGCGCCGTGGCGGAACCTCTCCTGTATCACGTCCAGCAGACCTTTCCCGACGTCCACCAGCTGGATCGCTATGCCGAACTGAAAGGACAATTGCGATTTTAAAATTTGAAGACCAAAACAGCTGTTTTTGAAAGCAAAGGCAATTAAGAGGATAGTCTCCATTCTCTTTCTCCATACAAACGTAGTTTACATTTTCCTATTTGGATAAAGACATTAGAGCAAATATGTTTATGCCATAAAACCTATATCTGCTGAAAAGGCGATGCCATCTGCAATTTTCCGGTTTCGGATGTGTTTTTTGCGTTTTGCGATTTCAAAATCAACAGTCAAAGAGTTAAATAGTAGCAGGTCAAATAACAGATCGGGACGCCATAACTCAACATAGTGGGATGAAGGCAGGAAGATAAAGTGACTTGAAGATACCATAAGACATGGGAGGATATAGGCAGGAAGAGACTTGAAGACTCCAAGGATGTGTTGGGGAGAAGGTTGTAAAAATATTTTTTTGCCACAAACATTATCAGTCACCCATCCAAGTAATGACCGCGCCAGGCGTTGATAAACCCGCACAATTATACGGCAGAGGAAGCAATGAGCTCCTCGCACAGTGAGATGAGGGCATTTAACAGAAGACTTTGCAGTACCAAGTTACCTTATGTTTGGAGAGCCGCACAGACAGCTCAGTATCGAGGCCGTTCCCGAAGACATTCTTCAAGACCAGCCCGCTCTCCTCGAACCCCTCGAGCGGCGTGTACAGCTTGTACAGGTACACGAAGTGCAGCGGCGACTGCCACTGCGCGATGCCGGTGAAGCCGAAGTCCATGTTGCTCCAGCCCACTCGGAAATCCAGCTGGAATATTGTTTTAATACCCGTATTTATTATCTCTTTTGTTTTTTAAATCCGTATTTTTGGTTCAATGCTCTCGGCAGACTTACTAGACATAGACATAGACTTACTAAATATAGGTATTATATCCGTTGTCTAGTCACCGTAACACAAGCTTAGTCGCTTACCACGGGGCTAGATGGCGCTGTGTGTTGTTCACAGAATTTATTTATTTACATATTTTAGAGGAAAAATCGTCTACACAAAATCACTTGCATGATTTTTAAAATAATATTACTAACCTCTTCCGGTGCCCTTTTCGCAGTAATCATAGCTCGGTTCAAATATTGTATGGGAAGGGCCACGTGACCAAATACATGGAAATCTTGCATTGTATTCAACTTTAGGAGTACCTCGATACCTGTGAAATAGCAAAGAAATATTAGATTTGTCTTCGGTTTCGCGATGTTGTGGCGTGATTAAAACCTGAAAGGCTTTTATTTCAAAGAAATATTAAACTCACTAACGTCAAAATTGGCGGTCGTTTGAGAGAAGTTATTTGACTGTTATACTGGTAAGATTATTGCTAAATCTTACCAGTAGTGGTGTTAGGTGTAACGACCTTAGCTACTAAATGTCTATCAGCCTCAATGAGGCCAAACCTGGCCGTCGTTTGAGAAAAGTTATATGACTTATTCAGTACCTTATCTCCATTGAAATAGGGGCTTTTATTGCTAAATCTTACCTGTAGCGGTGTTAGGTGTAGCGACCTTAGCTACTAAATGTCTATCAGCCTCAATGAGGCCAAACCTGGCCGTCGTTTGAGAGAAGTTATTTGACTTATTAACAACCTTATCTCCATTGAAATAGGGGCTTTTATTGCTAAATCTTACCAGTAGTTTTGTTAGGTGTAACGACAATAGACACGAAATGTCCATCAGCCTCAATGAAGCCAAATCTGGGCGTCATTTGAGAGAAATTATTTGACCTATTTACAACCTTACCGCGATTAAAATAGGGACTATTATTGCTAAATCTTACCTGTAGTGGTGTTAGGTGTAACGACCATAGCTACTAAATGTCTATCCGCCTCAATGAAGCCAAATCTGGCCGTCGTTTGAGAGAAGTCAGTTATTGATGGACTAGTTACGTTCACAACAAGCATACAATTTGTTATCCTGCGCATGTGGCCTGGAAAAAGAAACATAGAAACTTTGTGTGATCTATTTTACAATTATAAAGAGGAAATATTTGTTTGTAACGAGTAAGTAAATAAATATATTGCACACACAGTGCAATCTAGTCCAAAAATTAAGCACTAGGGTTGTACTACGGGTACTAGACAACGGATATACAACATTTTTTGTTTTTTGGAAATACATACATATCATACATAGACCAGAAACATAATATTTATTTCTAAGCATAAATACTTGCACCCGGCGGGATTCCACCCCGCAACCTTCTGCATTGCAGTCCGGCCATCGCCCAGAGGCCGTCAGTAAGTAACATAGGCTCTATTGCCTATGTTACTTACTGCCGATCTTCCCACGGGATCGGTACTTACGCGGGTGAAACCCCAGGACGCAGCTAGCCCTAATTAATAATACGTCTAGCCACAAACTAAGCTAGTAGTCTTGTTATATGAGTGTCAGACAACGGATTCAATACATAAAAACTATTACATACCATTGACATAGATCTTCAGTACTTTCTCTTCTAAATCCAAGTAAGTGATGCCTTTAATATCTCTCTTATGGCCTAGCACGAATTCTGTTTTTAGATAACCCTTTTTGTAACCCTGAAAATATAAACTATAATATTAATTCGATTCCCACTCTAAAAAGTTTATCTTATTCACTAAAAACAGTGAATAAAATGGCTTATTTATCTCTATTTTGGTGTTTGAATTTAGAACACACCCATATATTCGATCTCCATCTCAATGCGTTTACAACCTCTTTGCGCAAAAAATACTTGATACAAACTCCTTGCGCAAAGAATACTCGACATAAAAACTCTTTTCTTTTTTTCGTAGTCATTGTATAAAGTATAGTATGCAACTCTTGAATAAAGTACGGATTTAGGTGCATTGAGGGTCATGAATCACTCGCGTCGCTCAGGGTTCTAACAGTTGAATCACTCGCTACACTCGTGATGCTATCATCATGAATCACTCGCTACGGTCGTGATTCAGTAGTTAGAATCCTTCACTACCATCCAAAGAGGTAGATAAGTATATGACTTACTTGGAAGGGTGTAAGTAGTGTCACTTTCCCAGTGATATTGTTTTCGGTTCGACCACGATCTAATGTCCAAGATGAATTTATCATCAGTAAACCATCTTCATTGTACTGGAAACATAAAAGATATAGGAAAGATAAACTCGGTGTGAGATTCCCTTTCATAGACTAGTCCGTATTGAAATTAAAGACATTTTTCGGTTTGAATCGCGTGGTGTTTATAACTTTTAGCATTGTTACAACGCTGAACGTTTCGAGACCTTTCCGGGTCGCTTCGTCAGGATTGACTGAGATGCGTAGTTCGTATTGTTACGCATGTCAGTGCAGCCTCTAAGAATGACGTATAAGTCATTAGAAAACCGGGAGAGCAATTTAGTATTAAAATTGTGTAAAATTTCATATAATTGCACTTAGTTAAAATTTCTTTTTATGTTTTTATTGCTCAAGGCATTTTTATTATTTACAAGAAGAAATGCTTCATCAAAATTTTAGGATGACAGGATCTTGTCATGGGAGATTTTTTAAAGATACACTACAATAAGTTATTTATACAGCATCAGCATCTAAACATCAAGATTTTCAGGACATATCCATCTAACTAATACATAATTACATATTTACCCGTGTCTTAAGAACGTGGCGATTGTTACCATTTCCATACAAACTTAATACCAAAATAAATTACCTATGAAAAATTTAGTTTTCTACAAGATTTTACTTTTAAAGGGTCCCCACCGCAAGATTTTCCAAAATGGTTACAGTCGCCACGTTCTTACTATTTAATTTTCTTGCCTCGACGTATCGACTATGTTACAATAGTCCTGGTCGCGAGGAGAAAGTTAACTAATACATATATGTTCTAGAAACTATAACATACCTGAAAACTAAGCAGCGTATCAGCACTTTTCTTCCAAACAGCCCTATGTTTAGCAATGGCCGCCGCTTTAGGCAACGTCGGTATGGTAGAGTTGACGACCGCGTTAATTTCCCCGTAGAACTCGTTGGGTTGGAACAAGTAATCGGCGAGAAGACTGAAGGCTAAATGGTCTTCTTGCCAGTTCATACTGCCGTTTAGGGCTTGGAGGTTGTCGTGGTAACGCCACCTGGAGGTAAAGTGGGATTTAAGTATGTGGGTCTGGCCGGAATACCAGCGCTGTGGCTGCATGGTCTTCTGGGCCAGGCCACTGGCCAGACAAGTACATTTGCTGGTCACAGCTTTTTGCTGAGGCTTGAACATTTAAGTGTTTGCACACGGCTTCCTGGTTTGTTAAACGTATTGTGATTGTTTTTAAATTTCGTTTCTGTACCAACCTATTTTGGTACTGTGTGCTTGTAATAAACATATTTTCTTCTTGTAGCCCGGATCTAAAAGAAAATGGCTACGGTATCCGTCATAAAAGGCGACTAAATGTGGTTTCTTGGCTTGTTTCCATCCATCAGCTTAAGTCGGACGGACTCGTCCAAAACGTAGACCGGTGCAGCCACTTAGAAAGACAGGTAAGCTCTTGTACCACTGCCGTCTTCCTTCTTCTAGATGACCGTGCATCTTAAGAACGTGGCGACTGTTACCGTTTCTATACAAACTCATTACCAAAATAAATTATGATAAATTTAATTTTCTGCCTTCATATCGATATTATTCGGATTAAGATTTTACTTTTAAAGCACCGCAAGGTTTTCCAAAATATTCATTCGAAATGAAATAAAACGGAGAAACATTTTTTTCATTGAAAAATGTTTCTCCATTTTATTTGAATGTGAATGAATTTTGGTATTAAGTTTGTATGGAAATGGTAACAGTCGCCACGTTCTTAAACCACGTCATCACTTACCATCAAGTGAGATAGTAGTCAAATGCTCATCTATCGTGGTTAAAAAACAACTACTTCCCTCAAATTAAACCGTACTGTCAACGTCGTCCAATAGGACCATACAGTAACGGTCGACTTCGATTTTTCCCACAAACAGGTCTAAAAGTTCCTAACTACCATACCCTGACAGTCAACTTACATAAGATTGAAACTAGTATCCGTCCAGCCCGCGAAGGGCGTGTTCATATTGGAGAGCAACGCGTACACAGTCTCGTCCTTAGCTTCCGAGTACATCTTGACTCGCCACAGTATGTTCGCGGCGGTGGACCAGCCCATACGGACGTGCCATTCGCAGAACCAATCTAAAATCAAATGGATTAATAGATTTTTGTTCTGTGTTCGCGATGTTGGATAGAAAATAAACTCATTTTTCAGTTTTAATCGCGTGGTGTTAATTACTTTTAACATTGTTTCAATGCTTCGTACGTTTCGAGACCTTTACAGGTCTCTTCTTCGGGATTGACTAAACCCACGAGATTAAAACCGAAAAATGTGTTTAATTTCTAAATGGATTAATGTTTAGAATAACTTCTCATTCTCATCCGGGCGATGTTCCCGGTTGCATCCCTCTCGAGAGCCCGGAGTCCGCTAAACCACAAATTGTTTTGTTTTTAGGGTTCGGTACTCGAAGGGTAATAACGGGACCCTATTACTGAGACTTCGCTGTCTGTCTGTCTGTCACTAGGCTGTATCTCATAAACCGTAATAGTTATTGATTTTACGGTTCATTAGATTTACGTTCATAGACGGTTGAAATTCTCAGAATACGATGTATTTCTGTAGCCGCTATAACAAAAAATACTGAAAACAAATATTTAAGTGGGCTCCCATACAACAAACGTGATTTTTGACATAAAAACGCAACGATACCGCGATGTATTTTTTACCACTAACGCCATCTGGTGATAGAGTTATAGACTGTCTAGTAGTTAAATAAATTTTACCGTTCCAGTGGCGTTCACGGATTGTTTGGTCCAGTGTTCATTTTAGGCTTCCGTACCCAATTGTGATAGTGGTACGGAACCCTACGTCGGCGCAGTAGGTAAGTTATTATTGACGATACCTTCTCCAAGAACCTACCTTTCAGTAAGAACTCGAACTCCCCATTAACCATCCTCCCTGGGTAGTAAAGGGTAGCATAACCGCCATGATGCCAATCTCCTTTATTGTCCAGTTGTATGTCGATGCTGACTTTCTGTGAGGGATCTCTGTTCGCGTCCCAGTTGAAGGCTGCGCTGAGCCGTTTTTGACGAGCTGTTATCCAACGTTGGTATGATAGATGGACGTCGCGAAGTCTAAAAAGGATAGGTGGTTCATACATTGTGTATAAATGCTTGAAAGAAATCGTAGTTTTGAAGGTAATAAATAACTTATCCTGAGTTTCTAGATTACCAAAATATGATTAGTCTTGTATTTTCCTTGACAAATTTAAATTGTCTATAACAAACATTGAGATATTATGTAATAGTACTAGAGGTGATTTTTCAAATGATAGAGAGAAATGGCGACAGTTGGAGGAGGCCTTCAATAAGTGACATACAGACGGAGTTGATGAACTAATAGAACAAGAATAATATGTTTATGTATAAATGTTTTGTCTGAATCAAGGCAGTTATTATAATTAGTAGTAACAAATACTTACTGATCAAAGTGTATGTCCACATTGACATTGGTATTGTTATTCAAGTCTGCGTTCAAGTTGATGCTGTAGGCCTTCCCGCTGACGTCTATTTCCGCGTACGTCGTGAAGTTTTGTTCTGATAGTAACACGTATCGGACTAGGGTACGGTATTGGTTTTCGTTGTATTCTCCCTGAAACAAAAACCGGTCAAGTGCGGGTCGAACTCGCGCGATTAGGGTTCCGTCCTTTCAGTGCCTACTAAGGATCATAGACATAAGTATCAGACAAAAATCTGTAAAAAACAGCTGGACCTAGCATATTTGCAATATGCTAGGTCCAGCTGTTGTTGAGAAAATGGGTGGTAATAGACAGACGGACAAGCGTGTTCCGTTTTTACCTTTTGAGGTAAGAGCCCTTTTAATACTTAAGAGCAACAACTTTTTGTTCTACGACTTTTGGAAATTCGTTTTTTTATTTCGAAAATGTTAAAGTTGTTTCACTAAAAAACAGCTGTTTTTGAAAATAAAGGCATTTGATGGTTTGATTGTAGTAGTCCAAACGAAATAAATGGACACCTTAAGTTCAAAGCCCTCAAACTTTAAGAAACAGCTGATTTCCACGTAAACTCGAAAATTTTCGAAAAGTACCTCGAATTTCCAAAAGTTGTTCGCCTAGACCTGGAGAACAACCCCCTTTCGACTTAATAGTCCCTTCTCGGAACACCTGGTATATGGACCTGTTACCTGGTCACCATAATACAAGCTTAGTCGAGCTATGTGATATGGCCTGTAATATTTTATTTTAATGACTCACCTCCCCAATAAAAGTAATCTGTCGATTGTCCTGCGTAAACCGGCCATCGATAGCAATGTTCTTGAAATGGCTACTATTTATCAACACCTTGAGATGATGCGACGCCATATTGCTTTTAGATTGATCTTGGTAACTTGCATCTATGTTAAAGTCTATACCGGTAAACCAGACACCCATGGCGTTTACCTTGAAAAGTAAGACATTCATCGAGAGAGTCAGAAAGTGCTATTAGAAAATTTGAGTCACTTTGTGAGTCAGGTCAGTGAGTCAGTAAGTATTTGTTGGCCTCAGCAGCGCGTTGGGCGAAGGCCCGACTGCAATACAGAAGGTTGCGGGTTCGATTCTCGCCGGGTGCAGGTATTTTTGCTTAAAAATGAATATTTGATTCTGTTCTGGATGTTTTGTATGTATCGTATAATATGAAATATGTATGTATTTACAACAAAAAAAGTATAACATGTAGTATATCCGTTGTTTAGTACCCATAGTACAAGCCTAGTGCTGAGTTTGGGTGTAACATCGTGTAATATTTATAGTAATTGTCACATTTGACATGTATTTGACATATTTGGCATACCAGGCTAGTGCTTAGTTTGGGGTTAAATTGCGCTGTGTGTAACGTCGTGCAATATCTATCTATCTATCTATTATCTATTACTATTATAAAGCGGAAGAGTTTGTTTGTTTGAACGCGCTAATCTCAGGAACCACTGGTCCGATTTGAAAAATTCTTTCGGTGTTGGATAGTCCATTTATTGAGGAAGGCTATAGGCTACTTTTGATCCCGATATTCCCACGGGATCGGGACTTATGCGGGTGAAACCGCGGGGAGCTGCTAGTACTATTATAAAGCGGAAGAGTTTGTTTGTTTGTTTGAACGCGCTAATCTCAGGAACCACTGGTCCGATTTGAAAAATTCTTTCGGGGTTGGATAGTCCATTTATTGAGGAAGGCTATAGGCTACTTTTGATCCCGATATTCCCACGGGATCGGGACTTATGCGGGTGAAACCGCGGGGAGCTGCTAGTTTATTTATAAGTCAGATAGTCTATACTTTCGTATCTTATCAACTTACTTGAAATTCATTAGGTTGTTTTTCATGAACTTTAGCACTAATAGTGCAAGGATGTAGCCCGGGGAGCGTCATATTGAGTTGTGAATCCAAGAATAACTGAGTCCCGGGTGGATAGAACAGGTAGCCAGATATGATGATTTCCCGGGATTTCGGATTGAAATTCAGAAGCGCCATTGCTGTGTATTTTGGACCGATCTGTAAAACAAATCAATAAAAAATTATACATATGGTACGATAATATTATGCACCTTTTTTGTTTGTCGATGTTAAGAAAAACTGGCCAAGTGCGAGCTGGACTCGCGCACGATAGGTTCCGTACCATCACACCAATACAATACATCATCTGTTAAAATTTCAACTGTTTAGCATCACGGTTCCCGAGACAGCCTGGTGACAGACAGACAAACAGTAGATCCTTGGAAAAAGGGTTCCGTTTTTATCCTTTGGGTACAGAACTCTAAATAAATAACAAAATTAAAAATCATACACAATATACAATGTGTGTCAGCAAGAGTAATCTAAATTTAAAAGTCGTTGAACAACCTATACTACGTTTTTTAATTATAGACTATGAATTGACACATCTTCCTGAAGAAAACATGTCAAATACAAAGAACCAAAAAGTCAGATTATAGTCTGAAAATAAAAAAACGATATCATCCTCACCCCTTCAAACTGGAACTTCAAGTCGACCAGCTTCGGTCGTCGCAGCGTCAACCCCGTGTCAAGTTTGACACCGTTCAGTTTGTCAAACCGAACGAAACTGAATGCGAAGGCTGGGTCATCTTTCTTCTCACGTGAATTGCTTACGTTGAAACTTAGATCGATGTGGTTTTGAGTTTTCTGAAAAATTCAACACATTTTCTTTAAAGATAGCTACAGATCATTTGCTACAGATCGTAGAGTTCACATTTGATCGCGTTTCAAGATTATATCACAGATAGTGAGTATTTTTAACGGTACCGATTTGCGAATCAATCCAGTAAGCTAGACAAAAAAAACGATTGTGTAAATAAACCGTGTAAGAAGACAGTTTATTAGATTGGCCATTTTGCTCTTGCTTAATGGAGTGGTTTAAAAACCGGGACTGTGTAGTTAAATGGTCTGAAATAGTTGCACAAAAGGTCTTTTCAAATAGACCATCAGGGTAGATTTATCCTAATGGTCAAAATATTGTTTAGGATAATTGAATCAAGGTTTATAATTGCATTTCAATTCTTTTGTTACAAAAATGCTCGAGAGCTAACGCGCTACAAAAATAAAAAGTTTTTTAAACTACATTTTGATTGCGATCAAAATCAGTTTTGCTCACCGACCAGTAGGACTACCACGCAATTTCAATCCGACGTCGACGACCCTGTCCATTTGAACTGTCATTGAAATCGGGGTCTCTTGAGCTGCTGGTTTAAATGACGTTAACAACCGATGCAACGGATTCAAACTAATGCGCGCGAATCATTTCTTTGTGCAGTGCCGATTTCTTGACACCGCAAGTCGATGTCGGCTTGAACTTGCGCGATAGGTCTGCTGGGTCATTTGGATGGAATGGCTTGGGCCACTACAGCCAAATGATCCAGGTAAGAACTTAGATTCTGTCGCCAAGCAAACGCATTCATGGTCTGATACGTAAAAAGACTGTTCAGAAGTCCTTCCACTCCTCTCGTCCGTCTGACCGTCCAGTCAAAAATGAACAAATGATACAGATATCGGAAAGGTGCCATGGTGATCCAATATGACAGTGGCAAGTATGACAGTCGATCATCAGTTCCGAAGCTCACAGAATAGTCCATCACATATCTTCTAGTTGCAACACCATTGTTAGCTACCACCTGATGAGAATGTAGCAAAGTACAATCAAGGCTGGCCAAAGCACCGTGCATAATGGGTATCATTGCTTAGATTTTTCTTCTATTTTCGCGATGTTGGACAGAAATTAAACTCATTTCTTTTTTCGGGATTGACTGAAGAATCCTGATCATTTTTCTCATTTTTCGGTTTTAATCGCGTGGTGTTCTTTCTTCTTCAGGATTCTTCAGTCAATCCTGAAGAAGAGACGTGCAAAGGTGTCAAAACGTTGAGCATTGAAACAATGCTAAAAGTAATAAACACCACGCAATTAAAACCGAAAAATGAGTTTAATTTATATCATTGCTTCCTAGGTGAAGGAAAACATTGTTCTGATGAAAACCACAACTTAGTTGGCATATCAGTTCTTTCTCTGGCCATGGTCGACTATCAATATAATTAACTATTCTACGACAATACTCACAATATTCTTCAAAACAGCATAAAAATCGTATACAGGATAAGCCGTAAACTGCATGCCCAATTCCCCATACACATCATGTCGATATCCCGACGCTTTCTCGCTGAACAATCCATCTAGTTTGATAGTTTGTTTCGGGTATTTGATAAATTGGTAGTCAAGTTGCAACTTTGTTCCGTGAGTGGGCCCGTTAATGGTGTAGAAACCGATCAAATGGCTCGCTAGTTGTTTCGTTTGGAAGTCTGCTTGGATATCGCATTGGGTTATGCCGCCTTTGGATTTTACTTTTATTACACCTGAGAGGGAAATTTTAAGCTTGTTACAATTCGAATGCATTCGAAATCACTGATCCTGACATATGGAAGGAAACGGGAGGATATAGTTCTCATATCCAGCAATAGGATACAGGCTAAATAAAAAAAAGGTTTGACATATTACAGGCAAAGTTATCTGCGAAACCAATTCTTTGCGGACACTATTACTTTTGGAGCGAGTTACCCGAGTTTCTATTTTCTGGCTGATACAATTAGAAAGTCTGCAAATCGCAAGGGTTTTAGGTAAGCTTCATCTTAGACTTACAGCAATACTTACCATCAGGTGTGGTAGTAGTTAAACGTTGAATGAATTTGTAACATGAAAACTAAAATATTTACAAAACTGTGCAAAATTGCCGTTGTTATGGTATAGTCGACTAAGCCAATAAGGGGTATTGGGCAGCCCTAGTTCTTGTGAAAAATCCCGTGGGAATTCCGAAAAACCCTATTTTATCG
Organism: Idaea biselata; assembly: GCA_958496205.1. Classification (NCBI taxonomy): domain Eukaryota; kingdom Metazoa; phylum Arthropoda; class Insecta; order Lepidoptera; family Geometridae; genus Idaea; species Idaea biselata. Next base: position 5,645,213 of record OY292404.1, read on the forward strand.
GATGCCCACATAATATAAAGAACAAATATCAGCTCATCACTCAGTCAGTCAGGACAAAGGATTTTATAGATATTAATAGCAGTGTCCTGCGGTTTCAACCGCGTAAGTTAAGATCCCGTGGGATATTCCAAAACCCCTTTCTTAGGGAATACATACAATTTCCAAAGAACGCACCCCCTAAATTTCCGGATATATTAATTAGTCAGTCAGTCAGGACTACATGTATACATCTAGATTACATGTGAGTCAAAACTCACCTGACAATTCAGCAATCCGATCATTATCCACGACCCAATAAGCCACCGGTATCCAAACAAACCCATGTTTTATATCATGTCTTTTCAAAGACATGACTGTATCGAACTGTTTTCTACCGTCAACGTCGAGGCTTGCCTCAAGCGACTTGTCGTATTGCAGGTTTTTGTATAGGGCTTTAGCCTTGATTGTGCTTTTAGCTGATTGGAGAGTGAGGGAGGCTGTGCTTGATGTGTTTGATAGTGAGAGTATAGCGTTTATCATACGTTTTTCCTGAAAATAGGAAAATATTAGCAGTTGGAGTGAAGTCTAATAAATGGCGCTGGCTGATGAAGATGTTGGCAAAAATGCTGTTTTTATGTGCTCATGCAAGTGTCTCTTTGTATCTGAGTGATGTTCCCGGTTGCATGCATCTGGGAAACCCAAGGTCCGGTAAACCCCTATGTTTTTAGGGTCGGCACAGGAGGCATGCATGCACTGCATATCTGCTGATCAAGTAACCTAAAAACTGAAATTTACTTTCCATTTACATATCTTGATCAAAATTTGATGCGACCTATAGGATCAGAACCCGCAACCTATGGATCACAGTTCCATCATGCGTTGGAACAATGGAACTGTATGCAACATTTCCCACTTACATTACTATTAGGCGTATCGAAAGAGAATCCAATGACGTTGCTTGTGTCGTTCTTGTCCCAAGTGTATTGGAAGGTATATATCCTGGCCGAAGGGTCTGCTTTCTCCAACGACAGTACGTATTTAGCAGGCCCGCTCATTAGGAAATACGGGGCGTCTTTCAAGTTTGTCATGTTTGGGAACTGAAAAGACATAAGGGGGTTTTAGTTGAGCGTTTGATAGACCAGTTTCCCATCAGATGGTGTGCAGTGTTGTGGTCTAAGATCCAGCACGCACACTTAGAAGATACTTGTTGACTCATAGGTTGAATCGAGTGAGACCATAGTTTTAATATCAACTACGAACTCAAGTTGGTCCCCGTAGGAGCAACCTGGGAAGATGGGGGTATGATTGATCCAAGCCAGGCCCAGTGAAGTTGGAGCTTCCGACCAAACCATTCAGCGCCTTCTGTTCTGGTATCCCTCCAGCCCTAAGATCCAGCCAATAAGACATAGGAAAACTCATCATCAGCAACCGAGCGATGTTCCCAGTTGCATCCCTCTTGAGAGCCCGGTGTCCGCTTGCCTATTTTTACGTCTCCACTTCGCACGATCTTTGCCATCCCGTTTAGTGAGACCATTTGCACACATATCAGCTTTGTAGACGTCAAGCCAGCACTTCCAGATCAAGGAAAACTGTTACATACTATATGTGTTAAGCAGACCGTGTAAGTTTAAAAAGTTTTTTGGTTCTTCAGTTTGACCATTATTCGGGCTATATCGGTTATTTAGGGTAGCTTGTTGGTAAGTCATACCTGGTACGAAGCGCAGACTTTAATCCCGATAGCATTATCAAAAGTGGACCAGCTGCAAGTGTTCTGTTCTATTCTGTTTTTGTTTAGACCTTGCTGTTGTTCCTCTTTTTCGCCGTGAAGAATTATTAGTTCGGACCTAAAAAATAGTGAAATACATTGAAAATTGCTGTTGGACGCCATTTTATGGTGGCGGCGGTATTTAAGGTGTATTGTAGATAAATATGTATGCAGGTTGTGACTTAAAATTTCTTTAGAGGGAATGGTCATTGATCATCATCAATCATCATCATCATGACAATCAATGGTTAATTTAGTTAAAAAATAGTGGACTGGAAATATACAGATAGATTTATAAATTCACTGAGAAGCTGAGGAGATTGTATGGTCCAGTGGATAGGACATTTGGTCTGGAAGCGAAAAGCGCTAGTTCGAATTTGTGCATGTATTTTATAATATTTTCCTGTAAACTTACTAAAATAAACTTACTTGGCAGCAAAAATCTCCTGTTTATCATCAGGCAACTCCAAATCAAGCCGTACAAGTTTCGTTCCCCTCACAGCTAACTTCGCTTCCACTCCGGTTGCAGTATAAAGACGCCAATTCACTCTGATACCACTTGAGGACAAACCATCGGCTATTACTGACATTGTGGCTGCTATGTTCACTGCTACACTGTAAAGGAAAATGGAGTTTTTATTTATGGCAGTTAGAATTAACATAACTAAATAAATAGTTAGTACGTAAAATACCACTTACCTAGGCCTGATCTTCCCTTCAAAATCCAAATTTCCAGTCTGCGTAAACTTATCAACGACAGTTCCAGACATCTTGGTGTTAACATAACTAGTTCCCATTAAATTCATGTTCATTGGGAGACCGCACCCGGTTGGTACTGAGAACGTTGTGTCCAGGAATAGGGATGCTTTGTTGTACGATATTTCCTGGGAATTATTAGATGAATAAAGGTGGCTTGTTGGTAAGGTACAAATGGAAGGTCATTTGCGTAAACCAAAAATAAAAGAGAGCCTAAGATGCTGCCTTGGGGTACACCAAGTTTGACGCTTTAGTATTCAGACTGTTTTTATTCTACTGCTTAATTTTTTACATTGTAAATGTTAATAAAATAATTCCTATCCTAGTGTCGAGGAATAGAAACTACTTGTTGTACGATTTTTCCTGAGAACGAATGAGTTAATAAATGAGTCTTGTTGGTAAGGTACATGTTTGGGTATTCATTTGCGTGAACCAAAAATAAAAGAGAGCCTAAGATGCTGCCTAGTGGTACACCCAGCTATCATAAGGTCTAGAAGATAGGAGACGTCTCTGAAGGAAAATCCGACCCGTCTTCCTTAGTAGCTGTACCGGTCTATATATCGGAACATCGACAAGTTCGCTTGGCGCTACGATGAGGGTGGTAAAAAGCCTTGGCCGAAGCCTCGACCTAGAAGCTCCTTTTGGTAGCCTTTTACGACATACGGGGGATGCCGTATTCTTTTAGACCTGGGCTCAATGGCCTTTACATCAGCACCTGAGAAGGCAAAACTGTTATACATAATTATATACACTATAACTTCCCACATACCTTCCCAGAAAGTATCTCCAACACACGTAACTGCGGATTCATTCGCTGCAAAGTCTTCATGATTTCATCATCGCCTTCAGCATTCCAATAAGAGATCTCATTCCCGAACACTTTGATGCCCAACTCTGCCATGGGAAAACGGTGCTTAAGAGCTTCGTTCTTGTAGTTCAAATCGTCGATTTTTGCTTGAACTTCGTCAGCTTCGTTAGTCGACCGGAAGAAGCGGAGGTTGTTTATTTTCTCGACGATTTTGTTTTTGTTTAAAGGACCTTTGTTTCCGAAGAAGCTTTCGAAGTAGCGTTCGAAACCTTCGGCGCGGGCTTTCATCTGTAGAACGAGAAACATATACAGGTTGAACCATTTAAACAGGTCTTCGGGAGAATATCCTAAACTTTAAGAGATAGAGAAAATTGCTAAAAGGTCCACGATTTTGACAAAACTTAAAAGGCATATTTAGATTTCTAAAAGCTTCACCTTAGCCAGAAATCGGCTGATTCTTGGCTACGGTAATGAATCTTCGGCTGAATCCTGGCTAGGGCATTGAATTAATATAATCATCATCATGATGATGATGATAATTGAAAGTACCTGCAATTTTATTCAATTATGTCGATATAGATATTTGTTTAAAAGTAGTCTAAATCAAAAAAGGATTTTTTTCGTAAATAATATTAATTTTAAAACAATTCATTTCATTTTGCCCCAGGTTTGGATTAAATTGTACTTACCTCAAATATATTGATAGATTCTCCAAACATATCGATAGTCAAATTCAATGATAAAGATCTCGGTATATAGGAGTCCGGTGAAAATATTACGTTCGCTTCGTAATTACCACCTAGAAACAAATATAGGTGATATAAGTGTAGGTAATTATATTATACATACAAACATTTCAAAATGTAAATTGTATATCGGCAGATTTCGAACCTGAAACTAAGAGATTATATTATTATAAGCCCCGCAAGTTGATATTGCGATGGAACCTTGTCACAATAACAGCTGCGTGACGTCATCCGTTGCACAAAAGTACAGATAGCAAAAAAAATGTAATAAAAAGTAAATAAGCTAGGGTTATGGGTTTATTTGTAGTAGCGAGACGGCTGTTTATAACCATAGGTATATTTGTAAGAAATTTCGGGACCATAAAGGATTCGTTTTGTATGCTGCTTATAAAAAAACAATGATTACACCCATAAGCACATAATAATTATATTGTTGATGTGTAAATATTTCTTAATTGAAGTCTGCGTTATGTGGTAAATAACGTCGACTATGTCACCAAGATGGCCGCCAATCGCAATATCAACTTGCGAGGCTTATATTGAAAGAAATTTAAAGGATTTCGCGTATATTGCTTTCACTATTACACTAGCTGCGTACCGCGGTTTTAGCCGCGTAGGTAAGTTCTGATTCTGCAGGAATCTGGATCAAAAATTACTCCTCGATAATGCAGCATTCTATAGGTGAAAGAATTTTCGAAATCGGTCCAGTAGTTTCGGAACAAACAAAAAAAGTTTCCTCTTTATAATATTACAGTATAGATATCGGCATAGAATACGAACTTAAAACCTATATAAGAAATATGATTGAAGAGTTTTTCGTATATAGCTTTGGCTATTGGAGAACACATACTTTGCGTTGCTTTTGCTTTTACATTAGAAGCAGATTCAACCTCTGCCGATGAAATATTCAAAATTTTTAGCATACTTACCAGCATTATACTGGTCGAAGAAAACACTCTGTTCATAGTTTCTCGAGAACATTCTAAAGTCGGGGCTGTCTTCCAGTTGAGGCATTGTGTTCCCGGAGAGAAGTCCTTGTATCTCCACGCGGGACGGTAGAGATGATTCGCCCAAGTTCTTTAGGTGGCTCCAGACGAACGTTGCCGCTGGAAAGGTAACTTCATTTAGTGAGGGTTAAGGTTCAATTTTGGTTGGTAAAGACTAGCTCTCGGTTTGTTTTTCGATAGTAAAAGTTAAAGTAACAGTGATGTTCTGGGATTTTTAAGCGAGATTTACTTTGTGACGTCCATTAGCAGTTATTTAAACTTTTTCTTACGATGAAGAAATTGAATATTGAATTAGGTTGCACAGTAAATTTGATTTGGACATTATTTAAAAGCTTAAAAAAATTATTATATCTGAGATTGGTATCTTTTCTATTTTAAAATGGTTTCAGATGAATGTTGTGTTGGAGAATGACACTTAAATTTTATTGTTGTAGTTTAGTTTTTTATAACATTTTCCAATTAACCTTTTCGTTTCTGAGCGCGTAGAATATCTTTCTTATAGTAGGCTCCTCATAACTTCTAAATAAGTATTTTAACCTAGACTTTCAAGACTTTACTCTGTAAGATTAAAAGTATAGCAGGAAAATGGATCTAACTTCATAATAATATACCACTAACCTTGATTAACCTTTTCGTTTCTAAGCGCGTGGAATATCTTCCTGATGGTAGGCAAGTCGGGACATCTCATCACTTGTAAATAAGACGCGATACGCACTTCGATGTCCACAAAGTCACCTCTGAATGTTTCTAGGAAATATTCCCTGAAAGGAAAGTAGGTGAGTAGTAAGTGAAAAAATAATAAAAATTAGGTAAGTAAAAATAACAGGCAATCAGAAGACTTCTATCAGGCCCCCCAAATAACCAACAAGGCTTGTAATATGGTGACCAAATATCTCTATACATAGAGAAACATCCAGAACCGGAAACAAACATTTAAGAGGAAAGTCTACCTACTCTTCCTCCATACCGACGAAGTCGACTGTTTCTTTCCTGAATAAAGACATTTGTGCAAATCAAAACGTAGGGGCATGGCCATTGGTCATGGCGGATATGGGTTTTATGGCGAAAACATTTTTTTTCTAATATCTTTATTTAGAGACGAAACAGTCGACTAAGTTTGTAAAGTTGGTATGGAGAAAAGGGAGAGTTTTGTATTGTTTAGAGGTGCTAAATGTTTCTAGGAAATATTCCCTGAAAGGAAAGTAGGGTTATACTTTACTAAAATACAATACCTAGTCTCAGTACACGGCGTCCGCCTGAAGGCGTCCACAGCCGCCAGTCTAACGGGTGTCGGCACGAAAGTGTCGCCGATTATATTCATTAGCACATCCGCAAACTGTTGGTTGAATCCGCCGACGTTGCCCAGAGATTTTATTGATATTATTATCTGTGAAAAGTAATTTCGAAAGGTAAGTTGTCTGGAAGAGATCGCTTTTAGCGACAAGGCCGTCTCTAGGACTACCAGTTTGGGCTCCGCGTTGAGATATAGTTGAGTCAATCAGTATTTACTTGAAATTAGATAAACACTTCATTGTATCAAATATTACATAAACAAAAACTTACAGCTAATTATAATCCTACTAATATTATAAACGCGAAAGTTTCTATGTATGTATGTCTGTATGTATGTGACTTTGTTACTCTTTCACCCAAAAACTACTGAACCGATTGCGATGAAACTTGGAATATAGATAGTTTCTGACCTAGAATAACACATAAGCTATCCGATATATTTTATCTCGACATTCCCTCGGGATTGGGACTTATGCGGGTGAAACCGCAGAGCGTAGCTAGTAAAGGTATAATGCTTTAATTGCCTAACTATATATCAACGCAGAGCCTAAACCGCTGGTCCTAGAGACATGACATTTGGAAAGTGGTTCTTTATGGTGTGTAGGGATCCACTGAGAAAGGCTTTTTGGAAAATCCCCGGAGATTGGGACTCTGCTAGTACTTGAACATTTTGTATTTTTAACCCCCGACGGAAAAAGAGGGGTGTTATAAGTTTGACGTGTCTGTCTGTCTGTCTGTGTGGGTATCTGTCTGTGGCATCGTAGCTCACGAACGGATGAACCGATTTCAATGTAGTTTTTTTTTGGTTGATAGGCGACTTTTGCGCGAGTGTTCTTATCTATGTTTGATCAAAATCGGTTCAGCCGTTCATAATATATGTTGGTTGAAGCTCGGAAATAAAAAATGAATGTTTTCAAATATGCCCGAGTGGGGTATCAAATAAAAGAGCATGACGTTTGTGACAAGAATATGCATGTTTATTGTTTCATCAAAATCGGCTTAGCCGTTCGAAGTATATGTAGGGTCAAACTCGGAAATAAAAACCGAATGTTTTCAAATTTACCCGAGTGGGATATCAAATGAAAGGACTTAACTTTTGTGACAACAATATGCATGTTTAATCAAAATCGCTGTTATAAAAAGGGTGAAATAAAAAAATTAAATAAAAAATTTAAAAAACCCCTTAAAAAATGACTTAAAAAATGTTCCAAGTTACAACAAAACTAAACTTTAATAAGGCAAAAATAATAAGCCGAAAACAAATTTCATGTCTCTGAGTAGGTATGTGGTAGGTACCTTACGTTCCCGCGTCGGGGGACGCGGGAACGTAAGGTACCACAAAAGGTTTTTTTAATTTTTTGGAATAATGAAGCGTTTATCTTTTTATAATACTTTTTAAGCTATTGCATGGCTTTTATCGTGGGCTTTGAGCGCGGCCACCGAATCAAGAAATTCCGTAACGAAAATGAAACCTAACACCCCCCACTCCGCCTACTGACCTACCGCTCGGCCGAGCTACATGGTAACCATGGCAACATTGTACGAAATAAATAAATAATTATAATTGCATAAGTTGATAAAAAATGCTATACAATATCTTTACCGCGGCAGTCCCCGAGTGCTACACGTTTTTTGTTTGACAGGTAACTTATTTAGTTTAAAAGTAAACAAAGAAAACTTACATTATTTCTATGAAAACTTACATTATTTCTATCTCCTCTAGTTTTTATAGTTCCCTTTTGCGCAATACCAGTTACAATCGACTGGAATTCTTCGGCTATTTTATTTGGCGTCGATTCTTTACAACACTCGCGTACTGTTGAAAAAATAATAAAAAATAGGTACTTAAGTAAAAAAAACAGAAAATCAGAAGACTTCCATCTGGCCCCCAAATAAAAAACAAGGCTTGTAATATGGTGACCAAATATCCCCATACATAGAGAAACATCCAGAACTAGAAACAAACATTTAAGAGGAAAGTTTACCTACTCTTTTTCCGTACAAACGTAGTCGACTGTTTTCTCCCTGAATAAAGACATTAGTACAAATCAAAACGTAGGGGCATGGTCATTGGACATAGTTGATACAGGTTTATAGCATAAACATATTTTCTCTAATATATTTATCCAGAAATGAAACAGTCGACTACGTTTGTACAGTTTATATGAAGAAAAGAGTGGGTAGATTTTCCCCTTAAAACAGCAAAAATACTTGTCCCCGTCGGGAATCGAACCCGAAATACTTTGCAGACCGGTGTATAGTGTCTGATAACGACAACATATAAAGGTCAACGTCCGAAATTCCTCGTGCGATACGATCGAAGTATACTTACATGATTTCCCCGAGTTTCGGCAATAAGAATGGACCATAGAAGACACTGTGAAGCTGATGACTTTATCATTCTTTTGGCTTTTCAGTAGTTCTAGCATACTGTCTAACATGGCGGGTTTCGGTCTGAAATAAATATAATACTGAATATAATTATCTACTAGCAGCAGACTAACCCTGCGGTTTCACCCGTGTAAGTCACGATACCGCGGGATTATCGGAGGTCAAAAGTAGCCTATGGGCAAATCCAGATTTCCAGTTGCATCGTAATCAGTTCAGTAGTTTTTGCGTAAAACATTCACAAACAAACTCGTTTTACTTACGTCCACCGCTGGTGGTACAACTTACCTCGGTATCATAGCCATGGACATGAGCCACTCGTGCCTCGTGTCTTTATCGACGGCATCCCGCATGATCATGTCCTTTATTAGTTCCACGGAACCGACACTTGCTATGTACGGTAGGGCGTCTAAAATGTGCTTCCTGTGGACAAAACATAGGATACATCACCCTGGAACAACTAATATACATATGAACCATTTAAACGGGCCTTTAGGGGGATATCCTAAACTATAAGAAATAGCGAAACATGCTGAAAGGAGTTAACAAAAACTAAAATGGCGTTTTTAGATTTTTGATAAATTTACTACCCTAGCCAAAAATAGAACCTTGTCTTTTTGCAAAAAAAAAAATAAACATCCTATATCATTGTACCGAACTCCTTTCAGCATTTTTCGCTATCTCTTATAGATTGGGATATCCCTCTGAAGGCCCGTTTTAATGGTTCAACCTGTATATGTTATAGCGTCCCCAACTATGACCACTTTGGGTATAAATGGAGGGGTCCGCTGTAACATCAGGCCACTCCCAGGAGCAACCAACAAGGATCAGTGTTAAGGTCATAGCCCACTTACACGACTCTGCTCCCACCCGGCAAAAATAATGTAATTCAAATATGGGCTTTAAAAATTGCGCTTTAGATATATTTTACATTGGCATCATAAATTAGCAGACAGCTCGCTTTCAGCGAGCTTACCGCCGTCAGACTGCTCGTCAGTCAGTGTAAAATATATCTAAAGAGCAATATTTAAAGCCCATATTTGAATTATATTATTTTTGCCGGGTGGGAGCAGAGTCGTGTAAGTGGGCTATGACCTTTAGACAGATCGTGTCCCCAAACACTAGTGTTCGGTTCTGCATAAGGAGACCTGCCAGATGCCCAAATTGCACTACCAGATTGTCCAGTACAGGAGCAATGAAGCCGTTCACCACTCGCACCTCAGAAAGGAGTATAGAAACATAGGATAGTAGTTTAAGAGGGTGGGTACTGTTACCATTTCCATACAAACATAATACCAAAACCCAATTCATTTATTCATTAAAGCTTACATTAAAATTACAAACAACTTAAAAATAAAAACTAAAAAACCCAAATTAAAACCCAAACCAAAAAAAATACCAACCAAAAAACCATTAATACCAAAATAGAATTATGAAAATTTAGTTTTCTACCCGAATATCGGTATTATTCGGAATAAGATTTTACTTTTAAAGGGCCACAAGGTTTTCCAAAATATTCATTCGAAATGAAATCAAACGGAAATACAATTCGTTCATTTTTACAGCGTAAATTACTAGTTTACATCTCATTTACATCTTATTTGTTTAAAAGTAAAAGTAAAATCTTAATCCGAATAATACCGATATTCTGGTAGAAAACTAAATTTTCATAATTCTATTTTGGTATTATGTTTGTATGGAAATGGTAACAGTACCCACCCTCTTAAGCCAAATATAAACAGTTAAATACACTATCTAATCTAAAGAAATAGTATAAATAAAATAACCTAAAAAGATGGGCTCCTGTGGCAAAGCAACTAACGCTGTAGAACGAAATACCACAGACCCACGGTTGAACTACTGTCCATGTTCTCATCCACTGTGGAACGTATGGCCTCGTCTGTCGTGTTACCCTGTGACAACAAGATACTCACGTGGCCTTGTTACATATAGAGGGCGCTCTGGCCAGCATCTGCGTCAGTGCAGGGTAATGCAGCGGGCGGGACGAGCGCACCAAGCGGCCCCACAGACCCACGGTTGAACTACTGTCCATGTTCTCATCCACTGTGGAACGTATGGCCTCGTCTGTCGTGTTACCCTGTGACAACAAGATACTCACGTGGCCTTGTTACATATAGAGGGCGCTCTGGCCAGCATCTGCGACAGTGCAGGGTAATGCAGCGGGCGGGACGAGCGCACCAAGCGGCCCCACAGACCCACGGTTGAACTACTGTCCATGTTCTCATCCACTGTGGAACGTATGGCCTCGTCTGTCGTGTTACCCTGTGACAACAAGATACTCACGTGGCCTTGTTACATATAGAGGGCGCTCTGGCCAGCATCTGCGACAGTGCAGGGTAATGCAGCGGGCGGGACGAGCGCACCAAGCGGCCCCACAGACCCACGGTTGAACTACTGTCCATGTTCTCATCCACTGTGGAACGTATGGCCTCGTCTGTCGTGTCCTTTACCCTGTGACAACAAATTGTAATTGATGATAATTTAAAGTTAATGTAGACCGAAAAAAAATAAGTGGCCTTTCAGAACATACAAGTCAAGTACAAGACTTGACTTGTAGTCAATCCTGAAGAAGGGACCTGTAAAGGTCTCGAAACGTTGAGAGTTAAATCATTGCTAAAGGTATGCAATTGCCATAGAACTGGACTGGATTAGAGACTACAAGGAGAAAGGTCGCCTGATATCGATCCATTTCAAACTCGTCATCAGTTCCAAAGTCAAACGGGACATTGTTGTTAGAATACCCACCAACCCTAATACTTTTAGTTCTTTGATCAAAAAAGAAAACAAAGAACTGTCAATTTTAAAGGAAAAAGTAAATAAAGAGCTGTCACTTTCAAATAAATGTATGGGATTTTTGTTTACATTTTTGATCTAAGATAATAGATACATAGATTAACGCTTTATTGTACAAAAACACAAATTCAATTCATACAAAAAAAAACTTAAAACTAAAGTGGCACAATGGGCGGCGTTATCGCCTATGGGCGATCTCTTCCAGGCAACCAATGTAGGGAATCTAAGGTTATTGTAATACTTACATACAAAGCAGCTTCAGCACTTCCCTAGCCATCTTCAAGCCGCCGGTATCGTCGCCGATGAACGCCACGTGGTGGTGCAAAAGGTTAGACCTCCTCGTTATTCCAGTCCACGCTGCGAACAAGTTGGCGGTTAGATGTAGATAGATAGATAGATAGATGAACGATTTATTTGCACAACTTAAGTACAGAATCACAAAAGCTTAAAAAAAATAGAAAATTGCACAAATGGGCGGCCTTATGGCTAAAAGCGATTTCTTCCAGGCAACCTTAGAATGGAGTTGAACTGTTTAGCTTGAAACGGTAGGTTAAGCATGATAAATACTTGAGAAGAAAATAAAATAAACAAACATATAAATAAACTATAAAACACTATACAATATTATATACTAACTAGCTGACCCGGCAAACGTTGTTTTGCCTTATAAATTATAGATAGTAGCCGATTCTCAGACCTAATGAATACGAATATAAAATTTCATAAAAATTGGTCAAGCCGTTTCGGAGGAGTACGGTAACTAACACTGTGACATGGAAATTTTATATATTAGATATTCTTTCTACTATATAAAAATAAGTCGGGTTTTCCTTCCTGACGCTATAACTCCAGAACGCACGAACCGATTTCCACGGTTTTGCATTCGTTGGAAAGGTCTCGGGCTCCGTGAGGTTTATAGCAAAGAAAATTCAGGAAAAATTTAATTATCTATAATTTGTGATAAGGGTTTAAGACTGAGTGTGTTGGAACAATTAGAAAAATTGAAAAACAAAAATTCACAAAATACTCTGCTGAATGAACAAACAAACATCGTTCTATCTCCCCTGCTAAGAGCGTTGGCGAGGCGTGGTGGGGGTGCAGATGACGGCCGCACCGACGTATAGTGGTGGGGGTACAGCGTTGTTCGCTCACTCTTGTTCCAGCTGTCGGCAAGTCAACAGTGTCGTGCGAGCGGCGTCTTTACTAATTTTTGTCGCCCTCACAGTTCGGTCAGAGTCTACGTTCCTGATGATGGCTTTTTAAAGCCGAAACGCGTCGAAGCATGGTTAATGATTGGTGTCACTAACACTAAAGCATATTTCTGCCGCATGCAAAGAGCGGTGGGAGGGTGGTGCTCTTTGCAAGCTGCACACTGCACGCTGTGTTATATATAACACTAGTCGGGTGTCGGGACTAAAAACTAAATATTATTCTTTTACAGAGTATAATTTATAAGGCAAAACAACGTTTGCCGGGTCAGCTAGTTAATATATAAATAGATATAATAAAAAACATTACAACGAACGCGATAGAACACTTTATTAAGGAGATCGCACATTTATCAGCACCGTACGCACCGTACGCGCCGCACGCACCGTACTCGCCGCATTTTAATTGTAATTGTTGAAATTAAAGACATTTTTCGGTTTGAATCGCGTGGTGTTTATTACTTTTAGCATATTGTAATTGTTGTGCAAATAAATCGTGGATTAATCTATCCATCTATCTAGGCTTATATTATGGGTACCTACTAGGACAATGGCTCGGGTTTGTTTTCGGTTATTTCAATTTTCGTTTATCGATATTGCATCATGCTCACCGCTCGAATCTTACTATTATTTATGACCGGTGTGCAGCGAGTGAAATTTTTTACAATAGTAGTTTACCTTTGGGTTGTGCCTCGATAATCTGAGAGTCAGTCTTATTGAGTTCTCTGAGCAAGTCGAGGTGTTGCACCACACGGGTCATCGCACCCGAGTTCTTCCCGGAGAACGGCTCGAAGAGATGTCGCTCGTGGCAGTTGACGGACTTGTACACGTTGTGGTCTACTGTTATACGACATTTGCTTTCTGATTTTAGGACCGGCCATGTTTGGAATTTCTGAAACATAGACAAAAATACAAACCACTTTTTACCCGACTGCGCGACGCAAAGAAGGGTTATGTGTTTATCAGTCTATGTATGTATGTATGTTTGTTTGTTTGTATGTTTGTTCCTATGTGGCGCTCCACAGGCCAAACGGCTAGACCGATTTTGATGATTCGCACGTCAATCGATTCGTCTTAATCCTGGAAGTGTCACTAAAGACATGACATTTATTAAAATTCAAAATGGCGACCACCAGCCGCCATATTGTAAAAAAGAAAAAAAGAAAAAATGTCTGACTATGGCGAGTGGGGTATCGTCGAATAGGTATTTAAAAATCATTCTTAGGTTTCCTTGATCATTTTTCATTTAGATTTTACTTCAAAATTCTGGGTGGGTGGTATGAATGATGTGGCTATTTAGTTGTACAAATTATTTCATGATTTAGTTAGTGAGTAGGTAATTATGGTTCCGTACCCATAGGGTAAAAACGGGACTCTATTACTGGAACTCCGCTGTCTGTCTGTCACCAGGCTTTATATCATGAACCATGTGAGCTAGACAGTTAAAATTGTCACAGTTGATGTATTTCTGTAGCCGGGGCTTAAATATTGAAGGAGACCTTAAATATTTCTTTTTTGTTTGTTGTTATAGCGGCTACTTACCGAAATTCATCTTCTGTGAAAAGAAAAGTCACTGTCTAGATAGCACAGTTTATGAGATACAGCCTGGTGACAGATGGACGGACGGACAGACAGCGAAGTCTCACTAATAGGGTCCCGTTTTTACCCTTTGGGTATGGACCCTAAAAAAGATGTAGAAGAAACCAAGCATGTTTCGCAAATAAGTCTATCTATACTTACACTCTGAAAGTCATATCTAACTGTTTGTAGAATCGACATATACTTGTATCTATTAGTGCATTGACTGAGGTCCCGTCTCTTAACTAGGATGAGGCTTGTGTTCTCTTGACCTCTCACCACATAGTCCACGTTGCAAGAACCATGGATGTCTTGCTGGAAAAACATGTGACAAAAATTAAACAAAATAACTAAAATACATAAGCTTTCGTCAATAAAGAAACGGGAAGAAGATGCAGAATCATCATTTCACTGTGTCATGTGGGTTTCCGTATGGCAAGCGAGGGGCACGGGTTCAAATTGTGTCACGGGAGAATTTTTGATGATGCATTTCTTATTGTGTATTCTTTTTTACTTTGGATAAAATCTCTTTGAGGGATTTATGACTTATTAAGAGTTATTCCTGAAATATGTTAAACTATTTTGTTCAAAGAAAAAGACATTGGGGCGTTGTTGGCCGGGATTTGAACCCACAACCCTCGAAATGAAAGTCGGGGTTTCTTATTAGCAGCTCTTAGTGTTTTTTCTAAATAATAATTCATTTAAATTGTAAGCTTGTACAACATACCTCAACACCCTTGAAATTGATGTCAAATCGTTTCATGGTATTCTGAAAGAGAGCCAGAATAGCTCTCTTGAAGTTGAGGACCCAATCCTCTTCCTCCACATGGGGACATATTTCAGATATGATGCCATCGTGGAAGGCAAACCTAGAAATTAAAAAATAAAGGGTCTTGACAGACAGACCAAACAGACAGACAGATATCAAAGTAATCTTTTAAGGATTCCTTTTTTTAGCTTCTGAGGTACGGAACAATAAAAAACATGTTTGTTTAATGGGAGCCAAACTTAAATACTTTTTGAATTTGTTGTTAGAATGACAATAGAAATACCTCACTATGGAAACTGTCTAGCTATCATGGTTCATGTATTCATGATATACAGCCTGCTGACAAACAGATAGACAGACTGGGATGAAAAGGAACTACTTACCTTTTCATTACCACCACTCCTCACTTGAATATCACTTGCTTTTTTTAATGTGGTTATGTAATCTATACTAATATAATAAAGAGGTAATGTTGGTAACATGTATGTATGTATGTATGTATATTGGGGGTAATCTCCGAAACTACTGGGCTGATTTCAAAAATTCTTTCACCATTAGAAAGCTACATTCACCCTGAGTAACATAGGCTACTTTTGATCCCGATATTCCCACGGGATCGGGACTTACGCGGGTGAAACCACGGGAATCTGCTAGTTAATAATACTTATGTAGGTCCAACCAATAAAGTGTTCGTGAGGTTCACTGTTCTGTTCACAGAACTATTTGTGTATTTTTGTTAGATGTTTGAACAACTTTCTAAGGTTACCTGTTACATGTTTGAACACCTTCTCTAAGTCTATCTGTTACAAGTTTGACCACCTTACCTAAGGTCATTGACAGTAACTGCATTTACAAATTTCTCAGCCCTCTCAACGGGATAGTTCTCATCTAGATCCTTGAGTGTGACATCACTCAATTGCAGAAGTCCTTCACATGGTGTTATAAATTGGATTGCTACCTGTGAGTGGAAATAGACACAAATTCAGATATTATTGGAAGACTGCTAAGGTGTACAGGTGCAGGCAAACATCTAGAAAAAAATGGTGGATGTTGGAAGTTGATTATTCAATATTCATAGAAGTTGCATGTAAATAAATGTACTGCGCTAACATACCCCTGAAACATAGGTACCTATAAGTGTTAGCAAACATCTTTAAAAATTTTTTGGTGCAGAAGTTGATTTTTCATAGAATGCGCAAACTACCCCTTCCTCGTTCTATGTTCCTTTTTTCAAGATGTTGAGGTGTGTGACAATATTGTTTTTAATGTAAAACAATCACCGAGGAGATAGAAAGACGGCAGTGGAATATATTCTTTATCTTCTTACATATGTGGTTACACTGGCCTATACATTGACACCAGGGTAGTCTCTTTGGCGCTAAGACCTATAGCTTAATGACACAGTTACAAAATAAAAAAATATGTACAAACCACGGATGAAACATCAAGTGTAGATCTATTATTACTTGATCCAGCAAAGAAAGTTTCTACATTTGCTGTGTATTCATAATGGTAAATTATATCTGGTGAGTATTCGAACTTTTCTGACTCTGAAAAGAAAAAGTTAGAAATGTAATTAAAAAAAACCGGGCAAGTGCGACACTCGCGCATAAAGGGTTCCGTACCACTATCACAATTGGATACGGAACCTTAAAATGGTTTACAACAACCAATTTTTAAATTTTATAGGAAAATATGAAATATTTATCTTCGATTCTTACTCCCATCAAGCGACCGAATCACTCAAAAAGAAAAAACCTTGGCACAAAGAAAATCTGAAACTTATAAGAAACTCTTTGGTAAGTAAGGCAGACTGGTATATTTGACAGATAGGGCAGCCATTTTGAATTCCATGACCAACTCGATTTGTCCTGACCAATCAGAAGCAACCTCACATTGTACTAAACTCCTTGTTATTTTTGAAACATGTTTGTTGTATGGAAGCCCCTCTTAAATATTTGTTTTATTTTGTTTTTAGTATTTGTTGTTGTAGCGGCTACCGAAACACATCTTCTGTAGAAATTTCAACCGTCTAGCTATTACGGTTCATGAGATACAGCCTGGTGACCGACAGACGGACAGACGGACAGACAGACAGCGAAGTCTCAGTAATAGGGTCCCGTTTTTACCCTTTGGGTACGGAACCCTAATAACTAGTGATTAAATACTTATTTTGAAAATACTGGTAGAACTTACTACTTATGCACCAACAGATTACCGTGGTAAATAGATAGAAAGCGTGCAACATGCATGCGACGAGGAGTACCTATTATAATTCTAATAAGAAGTTAGTGAGTTGATAATCAGAATCAACAAAATTTAAGCTCATTCAGTAACCAGGAAGTGCGTCAAATTTAACTTGTAAGATTCCACCCGGACTTGCAGTGAGTTGCAGTGTACGTTTGTTAAAAGCTTTTATTTAATTATGTTAAAAATAGACTTACTTGCGCAAGACGGCGGCCCGCAAATGTAAGGATCTTTCAGTGAATCTGTAATGTAGAAAATTCAGTTTTCAAGCTAGTGCTTTTCTTGGCATACTGTTTTCCATAGGTTTTCTATCATATTTAAGGTTATGAAGTTTTCGCGGATTTGTTATTTTCCTTTTGTTTACAAACCACTTACAAACAAACTAAAATGTCACTTATTTTTTCTTCTCGGTCTTGAAGCGATATTGGCCATTGAAGGATTAACCAGTGTCAAATATTTTATAATATTAGCAAGTTATTTGCAGATAGAAAGCCAATCAAATCGAGTGAGACATTTTAGAATGGCAGCTAACAAATTAATATCTTTTTACGATGTCTGAATGCAACGAAAAAGTCGGGGTTTGGCTGCAAGTACTGCAACTCCTACACATTTCCTCAATGCGTTCCCGCCAAAACTTCAGACATTGACATGACACTCTAATGTAAATCACGTCAACTGTCAATGTTATCGCTTGTCAAAGTCTCATGTTTTTTCTAAAATATTGATATATTACGACTAGTGCATATGACCAGCGAAATGTGAAGAGAAAGTACTAAGATCGGCAAACTAAAATCGGGAAACAGTGAAAAATTTGGTAGAATAAAATTTTGCTACCTATTCTGTACCTAAACCTAACCTGTAACACTCGCTGATTTTTAACCCCCGACGGAAAAAGAGGGGTGTTATAAGTTTGACGTGTCTGATTGTCTGTCTGGCTGTCTCTGTGTGTGTGTGTGTGTGTGTGTGTATCTGTCTGTGGCATCGTAGCTCACGAACGGATGGACCGATTTCAATTTAGTTTCTTTTTGGTTGATAGGTGACTCTTGCGCGAGTGTTCTTAGCTATGTTTGATCAAAATCGGCTCAGCCGTTCATAATATATGTGGGTTGAAGCTCGACAATAAAAATCGAATGTTTTCAAATATGCCCGAGTGGGGTATCAAATAAAAGAGCATAACTTTTGTAACAAGAATATGCATGTTTAATCAAAATCGGCTTAGCCGTTCAAAGTAGGTATATGTAGGGTCAAACTCGGGTATAAAACCCGATTGGTTCTAATATGCCCGAGTGGCGTATCAAATGAAAGGACTTAGCTTCTGTGACAACAATATGCATGTTTAATCAAAATCGACCTTACAAAAAGGGTGAAATAAAAAAAATAAATTAAAAATTTAAAAAAACCCCGACTTAAGAAATCTTCAAAGATAAAACAAAACTAAACTTTAAAAAGGTAAAAATAATAAGCCGAAAACAAATTTCATGTCTTCGAGTAGGTATGTGGTACCTTACTTTCCCGCGTCGGGGGCCGGGGGACGCGGTAACGTTAGATAGGTACTATAAGCACGGGTAGGTTACCATCAACTTCTGTGACACATTCCCGCGGCCCCCGACGCGGGAAAGTAAGGTACCACATACCTACTCAGAGACATGAAATTTGTTTTCGGCTTATTATTTTTATTTTCAATAGTACCTAGTTTCACAAAACTGCTTTCGGACCTATGCTCTAACTAAGCTGTGTAGTAGTAAGTAAGTACATAGCTTATCCTCTCTTTATTGAGAAGGTAATGTGTGGCCGAAGCACGTCATCTACAAAGCTTTGGATTCTGGCTTTCCTCTCAGCAGCCTTAAAGCTCAAGCCAGTATTTAGATACGTACCTATTATGTAATAGGCTTTATTTTACCACATCCTCTCATACCATACAATTTCCATAATAATATACCTAAAGACAAATTGTGTGCGTAATCTATTTTATAACACATTTGCTCGTAAAGGGCCTCTTATTTCACCAATTTCAATATCGTAATGTATGTCATTACGTACTTGTGCGTAATCGTAAAGTAAAACGCACGAGTTTCTTTCTAATAAGGTACCTAACACGTACGGTTTATCATGCTCCGTCTAAAACCAACGGTACTTTTTTAAATCTTAAGAAAAAAAAACAAAGAAAGCAAATCAAAAAGTTTTTATGTCAGAAAAGTGGTCAATATTTTATGAAAAAAATTACCTTTGGGAGATAAAATATAAAAAATAAACATTTAATTCTTTAATTTAATTCATTTTGACAGTAAATTACATCTGTAACAGAAACAAAAAAATATTAATTTACTTTATTAGTAATACTGGCTGTTTTTGTACCGTTGCCTTAAAAAAAAAAGCACTGATGCCCGCGCATCGCTAATTTGTCAACTGGCAACGTAATAATCAATTTCACAAATTGTTCAAATTTTTCTAACTGCTTTAACAAGTGATTAAAGATTTATTCGTTTAAGAAGTCCGAGTTTTATTTATTTCCTCGCAAATGTGTTATAAAACGTCGTATGACATACGTGCGCTTTGATAATTACAGCCTCTGCTTTCTTGTAGCCCTCGCCTACGGCTCGGGCTAGCAATATCGCCTCGGCTGTAATTTTCAACTTACCGCACTTATATCATAATGTACTATTACGCCTAACGTGGCTTAACTAAATCGTATTTATGCGGATCAATTGAATGTGACCACAACACAACCACTGATAACCACATTGTTCTAGTTAGCTGTATGAGGGTTCCGATTTCATTGCAATAGCAATAGTTTAGTTGGGTAGCTGTTAGACTGTGCGTAGGTATTAACTAAATTATCTTGGACCTTAAATGGGTAAATAGGTAACGATGTTACTGTCTGTTGTAGCTAGATTAGGTATCTAGTTCCTTAATTTGAAATCTACAATAATTTAGAGCCCTCTGTTTAGTTATTTTAAGTTAACATAGGAACTTAAGAAAGTATCAACTACCTACCTAGGTAACTATTTGTACTTTAGCACTGTATCCCTACATAACTGGGGTATCCCCTAATAAAATAGGGGTACCTACCACATCTTTTTCCGTGGGTGTCGTAAAAGATAATTAATGGATCTGGGGGAGACTAGCAAACCTTGAGTTCTCCCCGCGCAATGGCGAGTAAACTTACCTACCACCTCGCGGATGGATGGGATGGTTAGTGTCAGGCAGGCGACAGTAAAAATATTGCTAAGTAAATCTATTTGCAGTAGGTATGGTCGATGCGATGACTTACCTACTGTGTCGACTCCATATAGGTAAATTTGGGATTTTAGCGGTTTTCCCGGGCTCCCAGAGGGATGCAACCGGGAACATCGCTCAGATGAGAAGACGATCTACTGCTTATGTGAACAAATACTTTGACAGTGCTATAAGTATCTGCCCATAACTATCTTTACGTCTTAAGTATTGATTAGCCACTCAATTAATTGATTCTTAGACTAATTTAGGTTATCATTTTACTCAGATATTCGACTACCCTCAACTAGATAAGTGGGTACCTCCTACCTACCTAAGTCTAAGTATAGTTTTTAATAACAAAGTTCAAGATTTCAATATCCAACAAACAATCCAGATCTAACAAGGTTTAAAAAACAAAAAGAACTACTCACTCGGTGATCCATGCACAGTAAAAACACACACGAACAAAATCACCCACAACGTCATTTTTATTCACAAAAAGCACAACATTTCATTGAAGATTTTAATGAATCAAGTGGTCCCGCACACTTGCACGCTACCAATAACTATCAAATAACTAAGTTCTGTTATCTTGGGTCCGTCCAGGGGTCAAAGTAAATAATATTATCGGTTTAATTATCTGTTTCACGGAACTATGTAGTATGCAGAATGGGACGTTATTTTAATGTTTGTCAAATGCGATCCGTGGTTAGGGTCTGACTGGTGGACCGGTCTGTTTAGATCTGCCGATACGATATTGTAATAAAAGATCGTATGGTCTTTTTTCAGCTAAACACTCGAGCGAGGGTAGGGAAACAGCGTTCTACGAGTGCAGAGACGCTTTGTAGCCACGTTACTCGCGTGTAAAAATGTTCTGTAAAGTTCGTTAAGTTTTTTGATAACAATATATATACAGAAACTTAACGCTTATATAGGTAGGTACAGGTGAAATGTTGATAAATGTCCCTATCGCACCTGATGATATATTATGGTCGTAAGATGTAAGTATACCTAAGAGAAAGCAGCTCACTCGCCAGTAACTTGAAGACCCCCAAGGTTGTTAGGTCATGGTTTGACCACAATCACACTAGATGCTGAGTGACACATTTGGTCTAATATGTACCTAAGTAGCACAATTCGAAATAGGAGATTGTTTATTCGTTGAAATGAAATGAAATGATTAATTGTCTGTGGATCTAGGTTATATAGCTGGTATAATTCGATACCTCGGGCTCAAAGGGCGTAAGCCCCAAAACCCGACTTTTCAGGAGAGCCAAAAAACAAAAAATATTTTTTTATTTTGAACATCACTTTTTTTAATTTTTGGCCTAAATAAACCATTCAACGACCAAAAGTCTTAGTTTTATTAGATGCAGAACACGGTAGAATAATAATTTCAAAAACATTTAAGGGTAAGAAAATAGCTTGGCTATACGCCAAGGAAAATTGAAAGTTAGAGAGGTTTACACCCCAAAAATCTATGGATGTGTGATGATTGATGGTTGTAAGCGACAATGGGCCTACTAATTCATTTTTTTAACAGTTTCTTTGTTTTTATCAGTTGATGTCTTCTTTTCTTTTTTATTTCCTTTATAACGGCAATTTTATAAGGCATTAATTAACGTACCAAACATTATTTGTTAACTCAGTTATCTAATTAAACAAATAATTATTTTATTCTTCCTAATTTCCTGTCTTACTATTCATTAACTTATTTTACATAAATATATAGTTATTGACTAACTATCTATTTGTATGAGATCTTAAATTACCTTAGATTAAGTACATAACTTAAAATATTGTATGCCTGTAGTGGGTAAGTGATTGTATTCAAAGTATTTTTATTTAAGACACCTATGTACATCACTTAAACAATCAATATTATTGATTCTTGATTCATTGTCATTACAGAAGGAAAATAATATAGAAAAATCACTATTTTTTCAACTCAGATATTGGCGTATAAAATTGCAATAAATATGAAAGAAGAGAGAAAAGAAAACATCAACTAAGAAAAACAAAGAAACTGTAGAGAAATTGATAGAACTAGTAGGCAAATTGACGGTAACAACCATCAGTCACCACCATTTGATTTTTGGGGTAAGCTGTTACGTCAAAAATGTATTTTTTGCTCTACTGTAAAATCGAATTCTAAGGCTAACGCCCTTTCATCCCCGAGGTTTCGATGTCATTTTATCTTAGAGAACAGAAATGTCAGGCGTATCGGACAAGTTGATTCTTTAAAAATGATCATGTTCGGGCGTAAGCACCATTACGTTACTAGGTATGTAACTTACCACCCAAAATCTCAAAAAATCTGTTTTATTTTCTTCAAAAAATGGGGTTGTAAACGCCATTTTTTGGCGAATTGGAAGATTTTAAATATACAGATCGATAGAGAATGAAAAAATAAGCAGGACTGCATTAAAAAGTCATTTTCGCCAAAATGGCGGTTACGCCCTTTGAGCCCCAAGGTATCGAATATTACCTACATAATTAAAGCATCTCTCTCTAGTCCTACCACTTGGGCATACAAACAGAACAAAATAATAGTAGGTAAATTTTTATTTTTATAGTGAAGGGTAAGCTAACATAAATTAGGTCTTTCTTGTCTACTTATAAATCTTTATCTTAATTATGTGACCTATCTATGAACCATTGAAGGGATGAGACGAATCTAACGATACCCTAGAAATCCGTTGAGTGGTTTGGATGGAAGATACAAGGGAATAACGAATATTACAAACATACAAGATAGGCGCGAAAAACATAACCTTGCCTTGCAACCTGGTAAAAATACACAGGTTACATTAGTTTACCCAAAAGAAATATCGGATGTTATAACAGCAATCGATGTCAGCGGAAAGCGGTGGGATCGTGTTACGCTCGATCCTCTCCATGATGCGTACGACGACGGGAGACACAGATAATGGTAATGTTTTGGGGTTACAATTATTATTTCTATTGAGTAGGTTAGGTATATCTATGTCTAAATAATATGCATTTTTTTATGGTTTTACCTCAATAAGTACCTAGTTAAGAAGTTTAGGGCGGCGGCATGTCAATTTTAAATTGATGCTTCTATTGGTTATCGAAGAGGGTAGATTTATTGAGTAGGGTACCTACCACGTGAGTATACTTACTTACGGTAGGTACCCCAGGGCGTCGAGGTGATGCAGTAAATATAGTAGCCTTCCTTCGTATATACCTACTTACAGGATAATAATGACGACCTCTGTGGCGCGTCGGGGGAAGGCCCGACTGCAATGTAGAAGGTTGCGGGTTCGATTCACGCCGGGTGCAGGTCTGGATTTTTTCTAAGTATCATAATGCATTTACAAAAAAAATTGTATCATAATGTATTTACAAAAATAAAGTATAAATAAATATATGTAGTATAATATACTAGCTGCGCCTCGCGGTTTCACCCGCGTAAGTCCCGATCCCGCAGGAATTACGGGATAAAAAGTAGCCTATGTGTTATTCTAGGTGTCCAGCTATCTATATTCCAAGTTTCATCGCAATCGGTTCAGTAGTTTTTGCGTGAAAGAGTACTAAAAAACATCCTCACAAACTTTCACATTTATAATATTAAGTAGGATATTATGCTGACCCGACAGACGTTGTCCTGTCGTTTAGTACAAAAAAATACAATTCATCAAAATCGGTTTAGCATTTTTTCTTTCATAAGAACCTTCTCCTGACAATAGCAAACACAACAAAAAAAGAATTATCGAAATATGTCTAAAAGTTTAAGTGTGATGCCGTGACCAAGGGAAATAGGGATTGATTTTTATATAATAGATAAAAAGAAGAAAAAGAAGATAGAAGAAGATAGAAGAAGATAGTAGGAAGTAGGATAGGATATCCGTTGTCTAGTACCCATAGTACGCACCTAGTGCTTAGTTTGGAGCTAGATTGCGCCCGCGCCGTGTGTAAAGTCTAAATAAATAAATATAAATATCGTGCAATATTTATATTTATTTACTAGCTGACCCGGCAAACGTTGTTTTGCCTTATTATTATAGATGATTAAATTTTTCCTGAATTTTCTTTGCTATAAACCTCACGGAGCCCGAGACCTTTCCAACGAATGCAAAACCGTGGAAATCGGTTCGTGCGTTCTGGAGTTATAGCGTCAGGAAGGAAAACCCGACTTATTTTTATATAGTAGATTTAGGATTATTATTTAGGATTTCCGATTACCTACCAGTAAACAGCGGTTCTAGGATTTGCCCTTATTAGTTCCCTAAAATTAGACACTTATATACACACTGTTAAAAACGCGAGTACGACGTAGTTTACTTTATCAAAATTAAGAGGATTGTCTCCATTCTCTTTCTCCATACAAACGTAGTTTACGTTTTCCTCCCTGGATAAAGACATTAGAGCAAATATGTTTATGCCATAAAACCTATATCTGTCATGTCTAGTCAATGTATCAATCTTTTTTTTTTCTAATTAAAATAATAATAAATAATAAAAAAAAATAAAAAATGAAAAAAATTAATGAGAAGATGAATAGTCATGCCAGATATAAGTTTTATGGCATAAACATATTTGCTCTAATGTCTTTATCCAGGGAGGAAAACGTAAACTACGTTTGTATGGAGAAAGAGAATGGACACAATCCACTTAATCAACTACTTGTTTAATGATTCATTCATAATATTCAGTTCAAAAACAAACTGTGGAAATTACACTACCTATAATCGGTATAGATAGGTACCTAGTACTTATAACCCGGACTACAGGCTAACATCTTAAGAGGATAGTCTCCATTCTCTTTCTCCATACAAACGTAGTTTAAATTTTCCTCCCTGGTTAAAGACATTAGAGCAAATATGTTTATTGTTTATGCCATAAAACTTATATCTGTCATGTCATGACTATGCATCTACCTTTTTATTTTTTTTCATTTTTTGATTTTTTATTATTATTTTAATTAGAAAATAAAAAGGTAGATGCATTGTCATGACAGATATAGGTTTTATGGCATTAGCATATTTGCTCTAATGTCTTTATCCAGGGAGGAAAATTTAAACTACGTTTGTATGGAGGGAGACAATGGAGACTATCCTCTTAATAATAATTGAAATTAATTATTAAAACGGCTTCAGTATCCTCTGCCCGTCGGAAAAGGCGACCAAAAGGGTTTTTTGGTGGGAGGCTTCGGCCACAGCTTGTTACCACCCACCGGTCTAAGTCGTAGCGCCAAACGGACTCGTCCGTGTTCCGATACGTTGGCCGGTGCAGCCACAAAGGAAGACGGGTCGGATCTTGTTCCACTGTCTTCTTTCTTCTTCTAGATGAGCGTGTTACATCTTAGACCTTATAGTCACTTTCCATATATAGAGAAATAAATTAATTCTTTATTGTAACACCAATATAAAAAAAAATACAATTCAAAGAAATACATAAAACAACTTATATCTAGGTGGCACAATGGGCGGCCTTATCGCTTAAAGCGATCTCTTCCAGGCAACCTTTGGATGGACGAGAAGTATAGAAATATAAAAGGTAGGAAGTCAGGAAAAAAGAACCTCAGGTCATCAGGTTAGATAGTGGTCAAACGCGCATTTATCGTGTGTAAAAAAAATGAATTAAGTATTTCATCTTGGGCTACAATATTATAATTTTGATTGCTAAATCAGTCATTGACTTATTTGTATGATAATTTAATAATTGATAAGTCCTAACAATGACGTCGTGAAGTAGGTATTTGAGATAATACCCAATTTATTTATAGAGAAACGAGAGATAACAGAAGATTTTATCACATTACCTAACCTACTACATTTTTTCTTCACATCTGCCTATGGTAAGTAATCCCATTTAAGAGGATAGTCTCCATTCTCTTTCTCCATACAAACGTAGTTTAAATTTTCCTAAAGACATTAGAGCAAATATGTTTATGCCATGAAACTTATATCTGTCATGACAATGAATCTACCTTTTTATTTTTTTCATTTTATTATTTTTTAAGAAAATAAAAAAAGGTAGATGCATTGTTATGACAGATATAGGTTTTATGGCATAAACATATTTGCTCTAATGTCTTTATCCAGGGAGGAAAATATAAACTACGTTTGTATGGAGAAAGAGAATGGAGACTATCCTCATAATTTTGGTGTAAAGTGATTTGTGAGATTGAGCAATGTTGATTGGGATGCTGTTGTTGTTGTATTAGTATATATTGGTGAACAAGAGGCACTGAAAAGTCCTCGAAACGTCTGTATATCGTCTATTTGTGTTGTTGCTTTTAGAAGATGGTAAGTAGGTAACCATGCGTTCTAAGTTGTAACACAAAAGGAGATAAGTACCTAACCTATTATTACTACTTTTCTCGTACGAAATAAGAAAACCGAATCACGGCCCGACATGCAACCTATCCAATTGGTAAAGAAAGATAAAGATCAACTCATGATCTTCTTCCTCCCATCCTAAATTATTTGGGTTGGCACAGAAGGTAAGTCTTCATCGATCATAGGTACTGCAATATTAAACAATATTTCTAAATAGTTTACCCGCCACCGCGTGGGCAGAACTTAGTAGGATTTTACCTACAGCACCCACGAGATAAACTTGAGATAAACAAAGTAATAGCCACACAATTCTCATATTGCAAATTGGCATCAAAATGAGGAACTGGTATCCTGGCTATCGACAAATCAATTTGTATTCCATTACAAGGCTTAGCACTCAAAAAATAAAGTTTACTTTAGATTGATTTCAGTGTTGGAGTAAAATTGCATGAGGATACTTAATTGGACCGATCCGTCGGGAGCCAGATGTCGGGACTTTGTCAATAAATGCGATTGTGAGTCACGAGGCAGGGTTGGATTAAGGAATGCAATCTAGTACAGTGTGATAGAGATCTGCGAGTCTAGATTTAAGATTGCTTATAGTGCGCTGTTACATATTTACCCGACTGCGCGACGCAAAGAAGGGTTATGTGTTTATCAGTCTATGTATGTATGTATGTATGTTTGTTCCTTTGTGTCGCTCCAGAGGCCAAACGGATGGACCGATTTTGATGATTCGGGACCCATTGACTACCTAAAATCTAGCTTATCATATACCCTTTCAATAATGGGTCCCGACTGTTAAAGTCGCTATGTTCTGTGACCACTGGACTTGTTTTATTTTCTTTTCAGTTTTTATTTTGTATATGTTTTTATTTAAAGTTTTTTAAGCAGGCGGGTTTTATAAATTTTCATTTTTTCAGTTTTGCTGTATGGCGTGGAAACGTGGACTCTAACACAAAGGAGAACAAAGAATCTAGAGGCCTGTGAGATGTGGATATACCGCCGTATCTTGAAAATCTCATGGCATGATCGAGTAACCAATTTAGAAGTCCTTAACAGATGCAACAAGCAAGTAGAAATTGTAAATACTATCAAGTGTACGAAATTGTCGTACTTCGGTCACGTCACGAGGAATGGCAAGTACAAGTAACTCCAGCTCATAATCCAGGGAAAGATTGCTAGAAAAAGAAGTGTCCGCCGGAGGCGCCACTCTTGCCTGAAGAATCTATAAGATACTAGCTGACCCGGCGAACTTCGTACCGCCATAGCGTAAATTTTCTGAGAGATTTTCTTAATATTTTTTTCCGTAAGAACCTTGTAGGTACAGAGTATTAGAAAACTACAAAAAAAAAATCAGCCAAATCGGTCAAGCCATTTTCATGCTATGTCGTGACAACGGAAAACGGGTTCATTTTTATATATATAGATTGGTTCGGCTGCAATACATCACACTTTTGAGAGCTGCAGTTTTCAAAATTAAAATATTCCTTACGTTGTCCTTACGTCCTCTTTTTGTCGCTTGGAACTGCCATTTGCTAGACCGAGACAGAAAGCATAATGCGATAGCACGCGGCGGCGATTTCCGTGCTGCCAGATGAGGTCCAACCCTAAAGGTCTAGTGCCCAAACTATTTTAAACTACAAAAATTTGACGACCTCGGTGGCGCGTCGTGCGAAAGCGCGACTGCAATGCAGGAGGTTGCGGGTTCGATTCCCGCCGGGTGCAAGTATTTATGCCTAAAAATAAATATTTGTGTCTGGTCTGGGTGTCCCTCTATGTATAATATGTATGTATTTACAAAAGAAAAATAAATATAAGTATTATATCCGTTGTCTAGTCACCGTAACACAAGCTTAGTAGCTTACCACGGGGCTAGATGGCGCTGTGTGTTGTTCAGAGAATTTATTTATTTACTAGCTGTGCCCGCGACTTCGTCAGCGTTTTTCGGACTACCTACCCATCGCTGTGCAAAAGTCTACACTTGAACGGATAACCAGGGAAGTCTGTTGCTGAACAGAAGAGAATCATGGCACAGTCTATTTAAGTGTAGATTTTGCACAGCGCAGCGGTAGGTAACGTGTTGCATGCTTATTCGCATTACTTATTATAAGAAGTAGCCTTTATCGAAAATATAAAAAAAAATCAAAACCCGACTTCGAAAAAAAGGACAAAACAATAAAAATAAGCTCTCCTACATACAGTGCAACCGACTTATCTGTTATGTAAGCTGAAGTCGGGCAGCTTAACTACATGATATCTTTTTTATTACGTGGGTAATGCGCCTTATGCACCGTCAGGCCACTCTCGTTGGGCTCCCTACCATAGGTTTATAATCTAAGCCCCCATGGTGTCCTTCGCTCCACAAGTGTCGAGGCCAGTGGGAATTCCTTATGGACTACATCCTGACAACGATGGCCTTTCCAAGCCTCATCTCTGCCTCTGCCCGATAGACAATCTCTCTCCATCTTCCCTCCCTCGGCATGGTCACGCCACCGTCTCGAGGTCCCCAAAGCCGGTGATAAAGCCCCCCACCG
Organism: Idaea biselata; assembly: GCA_958496205.1. Classification (NCBI taxonomy): domain Eukaryota; kingdom Metazoa; phylum Arthropoda; class Insecta; order Lepidoptera; family Geometridae; genus Idaea; species Idaea biselata. The sequence continues at coordinate 5,674,629 of OY292404.1, forward strand.
AGTTCACCACCAGAGGCTGAGGTGATTTTTTATAGTGGTTGTCTTCCACGCGGCCCCTTTCTTGCGGAAAGGACCCCGAGCCCGCTGACGCGGGATTACGGATTAGAAGCCAGGCAAGCCCGGTTTCCCACGTCGTGCTCCTCTTGGTTTGCAGCTACTGAGTCCCCTCACAACGGCAAGGTGGACGACCATCTGGAGGGCAAAACGTAACGTCGTGTCCGGGACTCGGGACTCGAACGCGCAGTCCTCGAATCGGAAGCCATCATTCGGCTCGGCAGGCCACCGTTTCTTAAAAAGGGAGTGCGGTCTGTGATACAAACGCGGAACCCTCGACTCGGAATCCACAGCTGCCATCGTGCCACGTAAACTACATGCAATCTGAATCTACCAAGTAAAACTTCCCGATTACAGCTATATTTTTTAATCATTTTTATTGCATCTTCGACTGCCACTAAAAATTATCAAAATTGCTATTACTGTTGCGTTAAAGTTACGGTTACAACTTTAATCACTGAGGGATTTTTGAGAAGGTGGTTTCAGGAGGTCCATCAATTTGTACCTAGTTCTTTATAAGCCGATTCTATTGATGAAAGTCCAAAAATTAGTAATTTACAGCAGTGTGGGATGCTATTCTGCTTATCATTCCGAAGGTTCTCATCAGATCTTCACCAACAATTTATGGGACCAACTTTCCAAATAAAAAATAAATGATCGAAACCGGACTTTATTTGCCGGAGTACGGTGTGAACATATTCACATACAAACAGTATGCGGCTAGAATTGAGCACCTCCTGTTTTTTTTAAAGTCGGTTAAAAACAGCCATTATAAAGAATTTCCGTATGTCCGAAGGATCCGGATATGTGGAGGTCTCTCCACATATCCGGATCCTTCGTATACCTGTCTAGGTATACGGTATTTTAGAAATTTCCTGAAAAAAAAACTGGATATCCGGTTTTTTTATTTTCGACCGGATATCCGGTTAATCATGGGTTGATTCCACACAACATATTTCTTCAATACAACATTCAAACTAATTAAGTAAAAGCAGAAAAAACTCTTTATCCGGATAACCGGATTAAATATCCGGATAAAAAATAACCTATATGTTAATCGGGGTCTAAAGCTATCTGCATACCAAATTTGGTTAAAATCGGATAAGCCGTTTCTGAGATTAGCGGGCACAAAGGCACACACAAACAGACAAACAGACAAACAGACAACCAGAAAAACAGAAAAATGGGTTCTGCTGCGTTAATAGATACCCATACAATTTATATTTTTTTTATATCTTCCAAAAACAGACACCGCTGAGTTACGATTTTATTATATGTATAGAATAGAAGATTTATAATATCAAAGTGGGGAAAAGTGGTAGCTGTATCATAAGCCGATAGTTTAGTTTCGACGAAGGATTGCCTTAACCTGAACCTGTCTTTTTTAAAACTATTTTCAATAATAATTAAAGCCAATTAATACCATATCATACAGACACTTGTTAGTTCTACACGTGTCTCTTAAAACGTATTTATTTTATTCATTTACTTTAGAAATTTTCACGATAAGTTACTCGTACCTGTTAAAAGAGGATTCGGTGGTTTTATGGCATTTGTTTGGAGGGTTTAATACCGAATACACTTTACCTTTACACTTTGTTGTGGTTTATGCTTTAACCGCTGACATAATATAAACCGCTCTTTATACAGGGTGAAAATATACATTTTTTAATATTCTTTCGGATGTGTTTTAGACGTAATTTTGAATAACATTGAGAAAAAAGGGGTAAGTCTAAGTATACTAAAATCAGCATGTACACATAAGATAGTGTGTACATGAAGATTTTATAACGGAAACTTATAAAACCAAAACGGGTTACAATCAAATCGTCTAAAATTTAAGTAGTCTAACGTAGCAACTCGTCTAAAATGCAACTGGGACCTCGTCTGAAAATCACTCCGTCTAAATCTCAGGTACTTATACTTAATACTACCTAAGCACTACGAATAAAAAAATGTTTTAGGGCCAAAATCATTTTAAATAGAGAATTTCGAATTATCGATTGCTTTTTATTTTACAAATATCTTTCGGAAAGTCTATGTTTTAGCTATCTATGATCATTGCAATCGGATAAGACAGTTGTATTAATAATGAAACCTCTCAATCTTTACTAACACTACCAGTCACCAACTTTTAGGCCTTAGTACATATCTGTGTAGTGAATCTCTTACTCAAACAGAAGTACCAACACACAGATAATAGGTAGGTAGGTATTCATTGTTTCGAACGTATTGATTCATCAGATTGAAAAAGATCTGACAAAAACACTGTTTGCTACTCTGCAAATCGTTACAGAAGTTTGCATAGTACAGGGATCTAATTTTACGTCTATGATGCGTGGGGAGCACTAGCTCGTTGGCCCAGTTGACCATTACCATTTGGTCTCTATTATTACCACGTTCGTTTAGGTATAAAGACCAAATGCAAATTTTAAAAATTTTGAAAAGGTGCATTTGGTCCCTATCATCCGAGCGATGTTCCCGGTTGCATCCCTCTCGAGAGCCCGGGGTCCACTTTCCTACTTTTACGTCTCCACTTTGCACGATCTTCAGCATCCTGCATAGTGAGGCAATTTGCACGTATATCCGATCTTACGACGTCAACCAGGCCCATACTCAATTATATAATAATTAGCCGACCCGACAGACGTTGTCCTGCCCTTTAAATAAAAAAAACCTAGAACCCTACCCTACCCCTAATACTTCCCTACACCACCCTACTACTACTCTCTATAAAATGCCATATGTCCTTCTTCTAAGCTATAGCTCCCTTCTATTTGTCAGTCAAATCTTGATCTGAAAACCGACTTTCTTTTACTTAATTAGGTAGATTAGAGAAGGGGTCATTTAGGCCCGGTTCCGGTTTCGAAAGGGAATTTTGTCCATTTGTAACCCGCACTCGCTATGCAGGAAACACCAGCAGAAATTGTGGGTTCAATTCCAACAAATTGACATTTGTCGGTTATCATACCTACATCATGTTGTACCTAGATATTTATTTATTTTATTTTATACGGATAGCAGGGTCGGTATTACGCTCCGCAATCGTGTTTCAATAGTGTGTCGATAGAATATTAATCGTCATATTTGACGTGTATTTGACACATTTGGCAGTTTCCTATGTTAACTATTCTATCGACACACCACTGCGACACCACTGAGACACCACTGAGATGCCACTGATGGAGTCTCGATAGTTATCATAACTCTAATGACAGGATGGTTTTTTAACAGACTTGACAGACAGACAGACAGAGAAGGTTGGTTACTATGGTTACTATTGCAATTCCACTGAGACACCATTACGATACTATTGAAGTCTACCAAATTTGTCACAGTCTCGATATAATGCCAATAGTGTGTCGATATAATCGTAATAGTATTGTCATCTTGTGTCATTTAGTGTAATACCGGTCCAGACCGTGAAATATACCAATGTAACGTAACAAAAATTAAAACTATAAGTACACCAATATAGTAGTACCTACATATAGTAGTAGTTAGCTACCAATAGTATCCATTGATGATTTAGAGCAGATTTGGCTATTCAATTTTTATCAGGCGCCAAATAAAATAAAAATAAAAGTGTCCCAAGTCACAACAAACGTAACTGTACGATTGTTGTGACTTGGGACACTTTTATTTTTATTTTATTTGGCGCCTGATAAAAATTGAATTTTGTGATATTAGTACGGAACCTTCGTGCGCGAGTGCGACTTTCACTTAACCGATTTTTATTAGAATATGACATTATTGGATTGACTCTGACTAAAAAATCCATAGAAAAAACCCTAAAAAATGGATTGGGTAGGTAGGTCTTGGCCATACCTACTCAATCCATGCATACGCATTTTTTAGGGTTTTTTTACCTCCACACCCAGATCATCACAGACTTCTTATCGCCAACAAAACGTACGGCAAATCCTCAGCATTTGCTTTCAAACGGTTGATAAACATGCGTAGATGCTCGACGCATAATAATCTATCTATCTATTACTATTATAAAGCGGAAGAGTTTGTTTTTTTGTTTGTTTGTTTGAACGCGCTAATCTCAGGAACCACTGGTCCGATTTGAAAAATTCTTTCGGTGTTGGATAGTCCATTTATTGAGGAAGGCTTCTTTTGATCCCGATATTCCCACGGGATCGGGACTTATGCGGGTGAAACCGCGGGGAGCTGCTAGTTACTATTATAAAGCGGAAGAGTTTGTTTGTTTGTTTGTTTGAACGCGCTAATCTCAGGAACCACTGGTCCGATTTGAAAAATTCTTTCGGTGTTGGATAGTCCATTTATTGAGGAAGGCTATAGGCTACTTTTGATCCCGATATTCCCACGGGATCGGGACTTATGCGGGTGAAACCGCGGGGAGCTGCTAGTTACTATTATAAAGCGGAAGAGTTTGTTTGTTTGTTTGTTTGAACGCGCTAATCTCAGGAACCACTGGTCCGATTTGAAAAATTCTTTCGGGGTTGGATAGTCCATTTATTGAGAAAGGCTATAGGCTACTTTTGATCCCGATATTCCCACGGGATCGGGACTTATGCGGGTGAAACCGCGGGGAGCTGCTAGTTACTATTATAAAGCGGAAGAGTTTGTTTGTTTGTTTGTTTGAACGCGCTAATCTCAGGAACCACTGGTCCGATTTGAAAAATTCTTTCGGGGTTGGATAGTCCATTTATTGAGGAAGGCTATAGACTACTTTTGATCCCGATATTCCCACGGGATCGGGACTTATGCGGGTGAAACCGCGGGGAGCTGCTAGTTATTCTATAAAAAGTAACCCGCTAGATATAACTCAAGCATTAAGAACATTCAACTTGCTCATTAGTAAGAACAAAATATTATTCTTACTAATTCTTACTAACTTACTTTTTCTATGGAATAATACTGATGTCTTAAGAGGTAGGTATATATGAGATCAAATCCCTGTCGTCATCTTTGTCATCCTTCGATAAATATGTCTGAAAACTGCAGATGTAAGAAACAATGTCACCTACAATCCATATTCCAAAAAAAAAATCAACAATATTCCGTCACAAAATAATCAGCTAATATTCGATGAATCCGACAGGGATTTTGAGTTATACTCCTTAACTGAAAAAAATCAATTTATTTTAGCCTGAGAAGTCGAAACTCAATTTTACGCGTGATAAAGCTGGGGAAGCTGTAGATATCACTGGTATAGGTATGGCTGGTAAATTTCAACCCAGTACTAGGTTTTTGCTACAGAGTTCAGTTGGGAAAGCGGAGGACGTGGGTTCAAATCCTAACAATTATTCAGTTTTGGAAAACAATCGTTTCAATTCCACATCTAACGATTCAAACGCCACTGAACATACTCATTGCGAATGTATGAGGGGTACCTACGTGAAGTGCAAGCACACGAGCTGTGCAATGTCCCATCCTTCGGTTAAACTGGCCATCTTATTCAGATCTCCATCGCTTCTTTTGCCATAGGAGTCCTAGAAGCAGCTTGAGGAGAAGTAAGAAGCACGGCGGGTCTTATTGGAGTGGCTATTCAAGCTCGCCTCTTTCCTGCACTGAGTGGCAAAAACTCGAACGTGTGGGACTGCGGACGAACTCGTTTCTCCATACAAGGTGCTCGAAGACAAGTCGCTTCCCAACGCACCGGCTCACATAATATTGTTAGCAGAGCCGATAGCTTTTTATGTCGAATGCATTATTCGATACTCATTTAAAATTCTAACATATACGCTTATAAAGAAAGCTCTCCATTTTCATCCGGTACCCCGCTGTCGGCAGTCGTCTCGGTGAAATATTAAAATACTTTGTATCTGACTGGTTATTTTATTGTGTTAATATATTACGCAAATTCGGCTCTTTGGCCAACAGTTGTGCTGCCCACGCGCCGAATATTGCGGGGGCGAGTAGACAGAGGCTTCGGCGCGTGCTCGTTCTTAACTCGCGCGCACATCGGACAGCGCACACGTTTTTTTTTCCCGACGAAAATAAAACTCTAAAGAAAAAACTGTGATTGTGACGCGGACGTTCGGAACTAGTGCATCCATAGTAGATTCTGTAGACATCGATACATTTTTATGAATGGAGTGTAAGTAGGAAGTGACGTCATGCATAGTGTTGTGAATATTGGAGCCTTAGTAAGGTGGGCGCCTTGTTGACAATGCAAGAGCATTAGAGCAGAAAGGTAAGTCTCTTGTCACTAATGAGAACCCCATTACGTGCTTGCAAAACATTTATAAACACCTATTAATTAGGCTAGTTTGTAATTAATATGTATATTATATAGTCTACGTCTCGCTTCCTCATCTCATCTGGGTGATGTTCCCGGTTACATCTCTCACAATCCAGGGCCCGTAAAATCTCAAACTATTTGGAGTCTGCACAGCAGGTAAGTCCCTAATATACGAGTATACCTAGAAAGAAAAAGGCAGAAAAGGAAAGACAAATAAAAAACAATCTTTATCTCTATTTGCCTATCACACCAAGTTGATTTATCTATCATACCTGCAGTACGTACCAACTCTGAATATAGTAGGTACCGAAATAAACTTTTATGAATGGCTTAAACTTTGCATAAGTTAATGGTCAATGAAGAAATAGCTATACGAGTTTTAACTCTCATTACATGGATAAACCTCACCGGAGGTGCAAATTTGAAATAATTAGAGAAAACACCGAAGAATTATCAAACGGTATCGTCATGTAACAAGCAAGCCTATTTCGTACCACTGCAGGGCTAAGTATGCCTCTCTCCTTCTTTGCTAAGTTAAGTAAATTTCAGTCTATAATCTGACGTTTTGGCACTTTGTATTTGACTTTTATTTCTTCAGAAACATGTATGAAATCGTCGGTACCTAGTCTACAATTAAACCGAGCTACATGGTAGGCGGAGTGTTAGGTTTTATTTTCGTTACGGAATTTCTAGATCCGCCGCGCTTAAAGCCCGCGATAAAAGCTATGCAATAGCTTAAAAACACAGGTCTATTTTCCTGCTGTTATTAAATAATAAAATAATTTAAACTCTTTACCTCGGTCATTTTCGCTGCGTTAAAGTAACGACTTTTATGAAAATCGTTTTATGCTTGTATTAAAGTAGGATAGCACACATGTTTCCATTTCAATGCACGCGTGGGTGAAAATAATAGGAGACCTAATGTCGTGACATTTCGAAATTGTGCGCCCAACTCTATAGAGATCACTACACTCAAATCTGCACCTTATTTTAAGCGAATAAGTTAGTTAATCGATTGGAAAACTGCTTAATGATGGTGAATTAATAAAATACATATTAGTGGAGTGTAAATAGATATTTAGTGCATAATTAATTATGAATATCATTGCAGTGCATGTTTGGAAACTGAATAGAAGTGGGTGGAAAATATGGCTTAGGTATATAGCTTTGATGCACACTATGTGGGCTTAAGCTTAGGTAATTAATAGTAGGTATTTACTTGCATAGGTACTTGATAATATTAATGTAGAAAATAAACCTCGTTCACTTGAAGATCCTTAAGGGGACAGTATACCTACTCTTTTCTCTATACTAACTTTACAAATGTAGTCCACTGTTTCCTCCCTGGTTAAAGATTTTAGAAAAAAAAATATGTTTATGCCATAAGTCCTTTATCAGCCATGACCAAGCCCCTAGGTGCGTTTTTTTTATTATTTTCAATTTTTTCTGAATTTAATTTCTATTCATGGTCATGGTAGATATAGGTTTTATGGCATAAACATATTTTTTCTAATCCAGGAAGGAAACAGTCGACTTTGTTTGTATGGAGAAAGAGTAGGTCGACTGTCTTCTTAAGTGAAATTAGGAAATTATCTTCTGAAATTGTCGTATTTTTCCTTTGAGTTGAGCTTTGAGAGGAGTGTTTATTTTAGAAGACTACTTCGTAAAAAATATTTCCTACAATACACCATCATAATTCACTAAAATATTTCTAATTAATGGATTGTATACCATTATCTCCCAGGAGTCTTATCTTGCTGGTCGAAAAGTCTAATTAAAGTTGTCTTTTTTTCGACGGGTACAGGCTTCGATCATTATAAACTATAGATACACGGTCCCATACAAAATCGAAATAAAAAAACGGCACTACTTCAACGCTTACTTATACGGACATAGTACAGTTTAATGTAAACCTTAATCACTGGGCAATAAGGTTGTAAAACACTTATGCACGACTGACAGCGATATGCCTTGTTTCGCTGTAACCGGCTGAAATATGCCTTGTTTTGACGGCTCCATTTCTAGAGCGGCGACCGTGCATCTATGTAGGTTATATATGATCGAAGGGTACAGGGTAAGAAAAATATTGTAAATCGGAGTAGGTAGGTATAGTCTTTTTAAAAGCTATTGCATAGCTTTTATCGCGGGCTTTGAGCTTTGAATGAAGTAATTTCGTAACGAAAAAAACCTAACACCCCCACTCCGCCTACCATGGCAACGTGGTACAAAATAAAAAAATAATTAAATTTGCATAAGTTGATAAAAAATGCTATGCAATAGCTTTACCGCGCCAGTCCCCGAGTGCCACACGTTTTTTTCTATAGTTATACTAGCGTTGATTGACTTTAATAGCCTTATTAATGAACGTGGAGTAAGGTCGGAATAGTGAGAACATGCTTTGTCTTTTTCCGTGACAAGAACTTTCAAACTTGACAGACAGAAACAAAATGTGGTAAAATTACTCCGAACTTACTCCACGTTTATTAATAAGGCTATAAGTAAGTAATTTGTGACTATGATCTTTTATTTCTACAGACATGATGGTACTGTTAACTCAATTTAGTAGAAAACCTGGCTATCCCCTGTATTACCTTTTGCTAAACCCCGCTTGCTATGGCAATTGTACCACCTTTTTCCTGAAACTTTGTCTGAGACTATTTTACTGGTGTGATCAGAAGTGATCAGCAAAATATCAATAGCGATTTGCTTCTTGTCGTTTGTAGGTAAAAGATTAGCTGTTCTATAATATAGGTACCTAGTCTGTGTTCTATTTTAGGTTAATACCTACTATACCAGATAATGTACCTACCTACCTAGATATTCGAAACAACGTGTATAATTATAATTACACGAACATAATAGCAAAATATGGTTAAGTTAAGAGCTTTCGCGGATAATCGCGTCGTTAATTATTAGGTATGGCACACCTATTATGCGAGAAAACTCAATTAGGTGGGAAACTGGCGAACAAAATGTTTTACTAAAACGCGTATTGTGTTTTCGAAACATATTTTACGTCAATTTGTTCTAGTCGCAAAAGAGTCGTGGTCTGATTATACCTAGGGCGGATTTGAGTGCTGTAAAATAGTGCTAACAAACAGGAATTTCGACCCACTGAGATTTTTATGTGTACAGAAAGCATTGTGTTAACAAAGTTCCGCATAAACTTTTACTAATATAGGTACTTACCAACTTGTTACCAACGCATAATTTTCAAATACATATTAAAATAAAATAAATAAATTATGTGAACAACATAGCGCCATCTAGCCCTGTGGTAAGCGACTAAGCTTGTGTTACGGTGACTAGACAACGGATATAATACTTATATTTATTTTTCTTTTGTAAATACATACATATTATACATAGAGGGACACCCAGACCAGACACAAATATTTATTTTTTAAACATAAATACTTGCACCCGGCGGGAATCGAACCCGCAACCTTCTGCATTGCAGCCGTGCTTTCGCACGACGCGCCACTGAGGTCGTCATATTATGTGCATTTTGCTTGTCTTGACGTTTTTGTGTTTTCACTCCTACATTAATTTGGAAAGTGTGTTCTTTATTTTATGACGTAGGCACGACATGCAGCGTAGGGCACAGGTTCACAGGATTCGAACCTGTGCCCCATGCTTGCTGGGCGAGTGCGCTAACCACTGCTCCGCACGGAAACCCACGTGACACGGTGAATTAACGATAAAGCTTCCTCCCTTTCGTATAGGTAACGAATTTTTGATGATGCATTTCTCCTTGTGAAATATTTCTAGTAATAAAATACATACATAATTCCTCATAGATTTCCAATACCAGACACCTACCTAGTGTTAACAAGGATTTCCGCAAATGTTCGACTAATCCTCACTCACCATTTAAGTAATCTGCAGATCGTATCTTTATCGATAGGCGATTGATTCGATACAATCTCGGCGCCTTGAGCCATCAGTATTCCAACCGTTCACGGTTGCTTCCTTCATCTATACGCTTCGTGAATTAAAACAGGCAATTAACACTTCTCTATCTTTTACTATTGATACTTACCGACTTTTGTTTAACAATGGCTTTTGCCTTGCGATAAAGTAATGTGTAGCTCTTACGGTGAAAGCCGTGGCTAGTTAGCTCCAGACATATTGACGCGGTCTATTCTGGGCATGGCTGAGTAGGCTGGGATGATAGTCAAACTTCCACGCCACCTAAATATGTCCCAATCAATCACTATAACAGGTTTAAAAGCAAAATAACCTATTTAGTTTTCTGGGACCACTTAAAATTTTCAATTTCTTTATATATTGAAAGTTTCCGCTAGGTCCTATTTCTCTCCAACGCAAATGAAATAACTCGATATCTTCTGATTTTCGTTCGATTTTGGCATTTTTTCTTCGTGAATCCTACGACCGCAACGAGTGCACTCACCGCTGGACTCCGATATCGAACGAAAATCACCAGAAATCGAGCTATTTAAATTGCCCGAAAGAGAACGAGCGATTCAGAAATAAGGCTCCTGATCACTCGCATTTCGTCTGTCTTTTCTATTTGACTTTCAGAAGACATGACTTTGAATCTGCTGTGGATGTTATAAATAAACTAGCTGACCCGGAAAACGTTGTTTTGCCTTATAAATTATAGATAGTAGCCGATTCTCAGACCTACTGAATACGCATAATATAAAATTTGGTAAAAATCGGTAAAGCCGTTTCGGAGCAGTACGGTAATAACATTGTGACATGGAAATTTTATATATTAGAAGATAGAAGAAGACAACAAGAAACTTTGACATGTCTTAAAATCATAATCCGCATGTTAGGTAACCTAGTTATTATGTAGGTAGGTATTTCTAATACCTATTGAACATTTACCTGTACTCAAGTTTAAACCAACTCCGGGTACATATTTCAAATGAATGAAGCTTGTTCTTGCTAACTTAGTCGTAGTTTAACTAAATTATGTAAGTTGTTAATTAGGTCAATATCGGCTGCGACCCGGTTTATGCACAATATCTGAACTAAACAATTTATAATATTATGTAAATACGAGTATTATAATATAACTTAGACCTAGATATTAAATTAATCTTGAAGGAGCGATCGATATTTTCGATATTCATTTAGGATTTCTGTGTCGTGCAACTCGTGCATAAGGCCGCGGGTATACAAAGCGGCTGCCGGCTAGGGCGATTTGAAGTAGGTGAAGATAAGTTTGTATGGAGAAAAGACTTTACAAACGTAGTCGACTGTTTCCTCCCTGAATAAAGATATTAGAAAAAATATGTTTATGTCATAAGTCCTATATCAGACAAGACCATGCCCCCTTTATTGTCACACAATTTTTGCTGACGCACACAAATGTGACTGGCCAGTAAGCCAGTAAAAAGGAAAAGTCCAATTAGACGACTTTTATTTATTTATTTAATAATTCAGTACACAAGAAACACAATAATAAAAGACATAATATAAATTAATACTAAGGTAAATCTAACCCTATATACAGAGTTCTCTGCCGATAGACCTCAGGTGAAAGGAAATAGCAGTAAAGGAAGGTAAATTTATTTATTTATTATTTTGTTTTTGTATTAGACCATTGACTTTAAGTCCATCGGTTCGGTAATCGGAATAGTTTACTGTCTAGTGTAAAGCTCAAAATACACGGGTGACACTGATAATGCAACCTAATAACACCGATTATAGAGTGCGTTTCATCTTTAAATTCCTATGCCGTTATGTTGGTAGCAAAACAAAAAATGCAAAAAAACAAAAAAAAATCACGTGCTACCTTGAATTTAGGGAGATTTGTATATGAAGAATGAATGAACGAATCTTCCTGAATTCAAGGTTTAGGGTATAGCACTTTCAAGATATTAAGGCAAGACTTTTTTGTTTTGCTACCAACATAACGGCATAGGAATTTAAAGATGAAACGCACTATAAAAAAATTCGTGCATGTCTGCCAAACGTAGTCAACTGTTTCCTCCCTGGATAAAGATATTAGAAAAATATGTTTATGCCATAATAAGTCATATATCAGCTATGACCATACGTTTATATTTTTTCATTTTTAAATTTTTCTGAATTTGATATCTATTCTAATAAGAAAATGAATAAAACTAAAACGTAGGGGCATGGTCACGGCAGATATAGGTTTTATGGCATAAACATTTTTGCTCTAATGTCTAATCCAGGGAGGAAACAGTCGACTACGTTTGTATGGAGAAAAAGTAGGTAGACTGTCCTCTTAAACGTCCCATTTCCCGTATTATAATTCAATGAAACCTCATTGACTCTAAAATGTATACAAAACTAACGATACAGTTTCGATTTGCAGTTTAGTTGCAATTGAAACGCAATTGTGATAATAAGGAAATGAAATTTTAAATAATTCTATAGGTATACGAGAATATTTGTTAATTCGATAAAATTATATTTCAACCTATCGATTTTAGTCAGATTACCATTTCTTTTGTTTATATTGGACAAGGCATTTTTTAAAATGACTAGGTATCTAATTTTTTTTTGAACTGATTGGAACTCAATGGAATCATGTCAATGGTTTAGTATGGAAGCAAAACAATGGATTTTATATTGTTTCCCCTTTGGGCATAAGCCGGCATTTTTACTAGAAATATTTTACAAGGAGAAATGTATTATCAAAAATTCTTCCGTGACCCGAACCTGTGCCCCTCGCTTGCCGGGCGAATACGCTTACCACTACGTAGTCCCGTGTGGCGCACAGGTTCGAATCTTGTCATGGGAGAATTTTCCATGATGCATTTCCCTTTACAAAATATTTCTAGTTACTCAGATTATTCAAAACTAGTAGTGTCCGCATCAAAGTTCATGCCATAATCAAGGCATAGGCGCGTACATAACACTCTGCCGGTCTCAAAAGACTTGCCCAAGCTTAACTATGTGTTTAATCTATACATATAATAAAATCGTAACTCAGCGGTGTCTGTTTTTGGAAGATATAAAAAAAATATAAATTGTATGGGTATCTATTAACGCAGTAGAACCTATTTTTCTGTTTTTCTGGTTGTCTGTTTGTCTGTTTATCTGTTTGTCTGTTTGTGTGTGCCTTTGTGCCCGCTAATCTCAGAAACGGCTTAACCGATTTTAACCAAATTTGGTATTCAGATAGCTTTATACCCCGATTAACATATAGGCTATTTTTTATCCGGCTATTTAGTCCGGTTATCCGGATAAAGTGTTATTTCTACTTTTACCTAATTAGTTTGAATGTTGTATTGAAGAAGTATGTTGTGTACACATGATTAACCGGGTATCCGGTAGGTAATTAAAAAGCCGGATATCCGGCACGTTATTAAAAAAGCCGGATATCCGGTAATTCCTAAAATACCGTATACCTATGTCTCTCCATATATTCGGATCCTTCGGACATACGGAAATTTATAATGGTTGTTTTTAACCGACTTTAAAAAAAGAGGAGCTTCTCAATTCGACCCGCATATTGTTTGTATGGGGATATGTTCACGCCGGACTCCAGCATATGAATATTCTTTTTAGATTTGGAAAGTGAGAGTCTCGAATTGGTCCCACAAATCGTTGGTGAAGATCTGATGAGAACCTTTGGAATGATGAGCAGAATAGCATCCCACAATGCAGTAAATTACTAATTTTTGGACTTCCATCAATATAATCAGCTTATAAAGAACTCGATACGAATTGATGGACCACCTGAAACTACCTTCTCATCAGAAAACTCCTCAATGATTAAAGTTACGGTTACAATTTTGATATTTTTAGTGGCAGTCGAAAATGCACCTGAAAGAGAAAAAAATATAGCTGAAATCGGGCAGATTTAGATGCAGATTGCATGTAGTTTACAAGCACGATGGCAGCTGCGGCAAAGTGTGGATTCCGAGTCGAGGGTACCGCGTTCGAGTCCCGAGTCCCGGGCACGACGTTACGTTTTACCCTCCAGATGTCCCGTAAACCCGCGTCAGCGGGCTCGGAGGTCCTTTTCGCAAGAAAAGGGCCGCGTGGATGACAACCACTGTAAAAAATCGCTTAGTCTCTGGTGGTGGCGGTGGACTCGGGGGGGTTTATCACCGGTTTTGGGGGCCACGAGACGGTAGTGTGACCGTGCCGAGGGAGGGGGACGGAGAGGGATTGTCTTTCGGGCAGAGATGAGGCTTGGAAAGGCCGCCGTTGTCGGGGTTGACGGATGTAGTCCATGAGGAATTCCCACTGGCCTCGACACTTGTGGAGCGATGGACGCCTTTGGGGTTTAGTTGACAAACTGTTGTAGTGAGCCCAACAAACCGAGTCATTTGCCCCGAGAGTGGTCTGACGGTACACAAGGGGCTTCACCCACGTAAAAAAATATTGCATTTAGTAAAGCTGGCAGACTTTAGATTATATAACAAATAAGTCGGTTGCTTTGTACAAGCTTATTATTATTATTTTATCCTTTTTTTCAAAGTCGGGTTTTAACTTTTATAGATTTTCGACACTTCTTCTTATAATAATGTGAATAAGCATGCAACAAGTTACATACCGATGTGCAAAAATCACACTTAAACAAACTCTGCCATGATTCTCTTCTGCTCAGTACTTTCCTGGTAGTTCGTTTAAGTGTAGACCTTTGCACAGCGATGGCTAGATGTTCGAAAAACGCTGACGAAGTCGCGGGCACAGCTAGTGAATACTAAATCTAGTGTGACAATATGTAGATAGTTCCACCGCATTGCATCCAATCAACGGGCTTCCCTGGAGGCGCAAAAATATGGCCGCTAACTATAGAGACCGAGCTATTGTTCTAGGTGGAAAACAAGAGTGAAAATGGACGGTCAATATTGCATGGACGGGTTTTTAGGAAGTGTGCTCGTTAGTTTGTCAGGGTTTTCAGTTGAAGATAAGACCCACAATAGCCAAATGAATGTCAATTTCACAGGCTTAGAAAGTTTGAAAATATGAAAAAGGGGTTCGTCTCCGTGGACCCGTTAGTTAACCCATAAACGTGCATTGGGGAATTTTGACCATGCATTGAATTCGACGTAGACCCATAGGCCATTGACATGTTAAATGGATAAAAAAAACTTAAGAGGTGTCAAGGGACACCCGGATGGAACGAAGTTCAAAAAAAAAGTGACGTTACAACTTTTGGTCTTAATTTTTTCCTTTCGCAATGCGCGATAAGGAATTTCGTTTCAAAAACGGGATCCAAAAAATAAGTGGAGGGTCTGTGTTGAATGAATAAACATTTATTTTGAGAACAAAAAATGGTAGATCTTTGTGACAAAATGGTAGTGCATAGGTCTGCACCTGGGCATGGCTGAATAAGCTGGAAGGTCAGAACGTAAGTACTAGTAATACTCCATTTAATAACGGAACATTAACGGGCACTACAGCCTAATAAACAGCATGAAAACTAGCTTGCGTTGTATAAATCACCTGATCCACCAAATCAAATCATCAGACGTAAAAGGCCAATTATTATACATTTATCTAAAATATTCATACAGTTTGTAACATACAAAGTGGCGTGTGCAAGCATGTGCATCACATGGGTAAATAATAGGGCGGCGATGAACAAAAGTGTATTGTTTATTGGGAGTACTATGCGACTACTGCGGAAGTGGTGTCACATTCTACCTCCAGTGTAGGTCACATATAGTCACATCACATAGCTGGTTAACCTAGTAAAGTTAATTCAGTTCGCAGTATGTCTTTTGTTGTTTTGAACTGGATAGAAAATCTTCTAGGTATGAGGGGTTGAGGTTTGGTGTCAGCCCCCAAATTTATTTCCAAAAATTGACAGGGCTTGAACCTGCCGACAATTCCGATGTAATGCGTTCTTGACCTCTCGGGTGCAGAGGCACCTGTGGCGCAAGCGAAAGACGCATACCATTGGCATTGTAAGGGTTGTCCTTCCGGGTACAGAAGTTTGGAAATCATATAAAAAAAATCCAAAGTAAGAATCAGTTTAAGAAATTAAATCAAAATTAATTTGCTATACCTATGGTATGGTTGGTCATGCGCATGTCATACATAAAATGTAAATACTGTGTCGACCTTAAATTATTAGGATAAGGGCAGGAAAAAAAATCTATAAGGGTTCCGTTTTTTTGCCATTTGGCTACGGAACCCTAAAAAAGACAGAACCGAAACATTTATTTTGTCGCTTCTTCATTTCTTTACTATTTCCCAATGCGAAAGCCTGAATCGGTTATTCCTGCACTTTGGAAAACTTTTCATGAGACGATTCAATGGGAACTATATATAGATGAGCGGCCTACATCTTACTTTTTCCACTTTTTATTTAAAATAGTTGTCAAACGTATGAAACAGAGATCAATCAGGCATTTGAAATAGTGGTCCAACGCTAACCTCGTAAAAAATATACTTTATGATATCATCACGGGCATCTGGCGTTCTGAGATTTACTGGTCAAAGTGCGCGATTGGCAGTTTCAAGTGTTTTGATATCTTACTGCGTCGCTTGTTTTTGACACAAGTTGTTCCCCTGGAATCACAGCCTGAGTTTTCCTTATTCTTATGGGACAGTAATAAGTAATCGATGCTTAGCCGGGGCATTTCCATACCTCACCGCATTTACCTGAAGTCAGACAGGTTCTTTAATAGGTAGGTGAGACTCTACCATAGTTTTTTTTGCTAGGTTTTTTTTATTTTTTGGGTTCTGTTATACTATTATCCTATTCGAAATTGACAGCCACGATCACAGTATTCACAAACAAAAGATCCCTGGGTTTGGGTTTGAGAAACGCAAAGAAGGGCAATGTGTTTATGTAAAAGCTACTTGGTCTTCCCTTTCTTTTTATTAGTATATCTGCCGTAATACCAGGAAAGTATAGATATCAACTTTTCAATGAAATTAAACGGGTTCTGTTACGGCACACACACCTACACTTAATTTGTAGGTGAGTTAATTAGTTAAGAGGTATGTAGGTTACGATTAACTTGGATAAACTGTTAAAATTCCTAGTAGCTATCTGCAGTCTGTGCACTTAAGTTAAAGTTAAAAGTCTACGAATATTAATTACGAATAGTATTAAAGATTTTTTTGGTCTTAATTCGGGTATAATGCTTGGGAAAAAAATGTTACCTCGTGTACGTAATGATCTTTCTTATATGCATATACAATGGTAACCATAATAAGAATGTATAGAAAAGAATCCTAAAGTAGGTGATTGATATTTATTATGTACACAAGAAACAATAACTTATCAAAAGAAAAGTATAAAAAGTAGTATAGAAAAGGTATTCATTTTAATTCAAGTAATTTTTAAAATAATGTGTTGAGAGGATAATGAACCATCCAAATACCTACATTAAATCATAGTTATTTAATGAATTCGTTATTTACTTTTTACCCGGGTAATATTCGCGTGTTATTATTTTGAAATTCTCTTACCTAGACGTTTTGACTCATCTCATCTGAGCGATGTTCCCGGTTGCATCCCTGCCGGGAGCCCGGGGTCAACTATGGTATGGTATTATGACTATAGTATTATTTGACTAATAAATAATACCATAGTCGTGGTCGCGAACTTTGACCTTGTCTATTTGTCTGTAGGTAGGTACTTGTTACTTGTCTTGGCTGGTCTGTCGGCTTATTAAAAAGTTTCTAATCTGTATTCACCTCAATAAGTGACGTAAATACCTAGACTATGAACCACACGACCATACCTATGATTCTAGGTAATTTTGAAGCCTACGCCGTCCGTAATTAATTCACTGGCTCACCATCTGTCGGATGTTGTCTGCCTTCTTCATATTTGTATGAATATTTGATTATTATCGGCTATAAATATAGAATATAAAAAATCTCTTAATGGTAGATCAGTGTTGGTCTAATGGTATATGCCCCGAGTTTCATTCCGAAGGTCGTGGTTTTGTTTCTTAGCCAACCTTACATTTTATCTTTAGAGAAAAAATATGTGCGCTATTAACATATCCCTCTAACGATGAAAATATAAAATGGCCTAATTAAGAGAAGCCCCTACATTAGGCACTAGCTGCGTTCCGCGGTTTCATCCGCGTAAGTCCCGATCCCGTTGGAATATTTCGTTGGTTTCTAATCGTGAAAGAGTTTTTGAATCGGTCCAGTAGTTTTTGAGTTTATTCATAACAAACATACAGACGCACACATACGCACACAAAAATGCAGATCTTTCCTTTTTATAATATTAGTATACATGACATGACATGACATTTAAGACGTGGGGTTCTTCGCGGTGTTTTCCTTTTCCGTAAGTTACGCTGAGCGCTTTCCCTACCCGTACGTACCTACGGAAAATGGCTCAGTGGCAAATATAATTTAATTAGCTCTGAATGATTAACAGTTTGGGAGGAGTTTTCCTATCATGATATTTTGCAATAAGTTGTGCCTATCATGTCGCAAGACATGTAAGCAATTTTTAGGAACCCAGGTAAGAAACTTTTTTCTGCTTGACGGTCTGTAAAAGTTTCTGATTTTATTTGACGAAGAACTGTATTGAAATTAAAGACATTTTTCGGTTTGAATCGCGTGGTTTTTATTACAGAAGAAAACAGAAGAAGAATCTATGAAGAACTGTATATTACGTACTAGTTGGGTCCCTCGGTTTCACCCGCGTAAGTCCCGATCCCGTGGGAATATCGGGATCAAAAGTAGCCTATGTTACTCAGGGTCAGAGATTTATTGAAAACGGTCTAATAGTTTTAGAGTTTATTCATAACAAACATACAGACGCGCACACACACAAAAAAATACAAATCCTTCCTCTTTATAATATAGGTAGATATAGATTAGTATTAGTAGGTATAGAAGTATAGATATAGAAGTAAATAAATAAATAAATATAAATAATGCACGACGTTACACACAGCGCAATCTAGCCCCAAACTAAGCACTAGGCTTGTACTATGGGTACTAGACAACGGATATACCTACTACATATCATACTTTTTTTCTTTTTTGTAAATACATACATGTGATACATAGAATACACCCAGACCAGATACAAATATTTATTTTTAAGCATAAATACTTGCACCCGACGGGAATTGAACCCGCAACCTCCTGCATTGCAGTCGGGCCTTCCCCCGACGCGCCACTGAGGTCCTCAGATGAAGTATAGATGATACATAGTAGCATTTATTAAGAAGCAACAGTGTAGTTAGTTACCTGTTGTGACAGCTTACATATCTACTTTCAAATGTTTACATAAGATCAGCGATATAGGCCCTCAGGTTAAGCCGATGGCCCTTCGATATTGAAATAGAAAGTTTCTCGCTTGGTCATAACAACTCGCGGTCATATTTTTTGTTCGAAAATTAAGTTGTGTTTCTTATAATTAGATATGGAGATTATGTGTGTGTGATGATAAATGTCCAAATAGCCTACCTATGTTTTACTCACAATTATCTTAAGTTTAATAAAGTACATAACTAAAACATCACACGTTGTGCACACACAAAAAACGTTTGTACTAAAAAAGAAACCTTTGAAATGCCCCTGAAACTAAATAACCTAACCAATACTAAAGACGCACGAGCACACCACAAGCCGCATTTCCTATAGAAACATTTTTCATACTTATAGGTAACACATAGGAAAGTTTGTGAGTAATTAAACGAGTATGTTTGTTACTCCCTCACGCAAAAACTACCAAACCGATTGCCATGAAACCTAGTATGCAGATAG
The DNA here is from genome assembly GCA_958496205.1 of Idaea biselata. Taxonomy (NCBI): domain Eukaryota; kingdom Metazoa; phylum Arthropoda; class Insecta; order Lepidoptera; family Geometridae; genus Idaea; species Idaea biselata. The sequence goes on from OY292404.1 coordinate 5,694,559, forward strand.
CTGGAAATCAGGATTGACACATAGGCTGCTTTTTATCCCGATATTCCCACAGGATCGGTACTTACGAGACTTAAACCGCGACACACAACTACTCACAAACAAAACAGTTAACAACAACAGAATTAAATCTAACAAACATCTAAAATAATATTCCACAACATTAGATTCGTAGTGAATGTCGTTCATTGATATTCGTGAGCCACCCATTCACCGCGATTCACTAGCGTGGGCTCCCGCCCGCGGCTCTGTCTGGCCGTGTGTGGGCGGCCTTATAATCATAATTACGTGCCCAGTCGGCGACATGCAAATCAGGGCTTTTGTTAACTCTTTAATCTTGAAGTTGGTTACAAATTGATTAATGTGAAGTTATGTGTGAATTTAGTTCGGTAACGAGTTTGTGATTTGTTGCCAATTTGTTACTTTTCTATTGAAAGTTGAAGCTTTACCTATATGTCCGCTAGAGGCGCTTTTCGATTTTCTATACAATATTGTAATTTATGCAAACGTAATGTTTGATAATAAAACCCGCTCAAAATCTTAGCGGCCAGGACGAATAAGACTTTTTGGGTAAATAAAAAATCCCCGGGACGGATGACACCTTTTGGGTATGTCGATAGGATCATCCGTCCCGGTACCGGTACCTTGACCGGGACGGATGACATGCAAATCAGAGCTTTTGTTAACTTTAATCTTGAAGTTGGTTGTTACGAATTGAGTAATGTGAAGTTTTGTCTGAATTGAGTTCGGTAACGAGTTTGTGATTTGTTGCCAATTTGTAAACAGCACCTGCAGTGGGAGTTTTACGCAAACTATCACTTTTCTATTGAAAGTTGAAGCGTTATGTCCGCTAGAGGCGCTTTTTAAATTTTCTAAACAAAATTGAAATTAACGCTCAAACGTAGTGTTTGCTAATATTAATACCCTAAAAACCCGATCAAAATCTTGGCGACCGGGACGAAAACCTTTAGGGTAAGTATTACTCCCGGATGAGGACTTATCCGTCCCGGTCTTATAAATTCTGAGCTTGGCCGGGACGGATGAATCGTTTTGGGTATTTCGATAGGCTCATCCGTTCCGGTAGCGGAACATTCCCCGGGACGGAGGAGACATTTTGGGTACATCGACTGGCACATCCGTCCCGGTACCGGAAACTTAACGGGACGGATAAGATCTATCCAGTCGATAGTCTCATCCGCCCCGGTCACAGTCCCGGTACCGGTCATGATGAAACTTTTCGACTTACCTGCATACATACAGTAATCTGCGAAGACTGTTCAAACACTTAAAAATCCTTCAACTTAGTGACAATAATATACCTACTGAAATACTTACATATTTAATTAGATTTTTTAAAATATTTTACTCATTAATTCTTTGTAGGTAGGTAGCTTCGTAGGTTCCTACCTATATTTTATTTACCCATATATTTTTATTATTTGTTTATAGATCCTCATGTCGCTAAAGTGTTAAGTCGCTAACCTCAGAAACAAGCTCGCACCTTTTATTTTGTTAACACACAATTTATTCAAAGGAAAGGCGCTAATTTTTCAACATAACAATACGCTTAAAGTAGATAGATAGGTATGTGTTTGTAATAAAGCCCATAGTCACGATCAATATGTCCTCAAGCCTTAATAAGTACCTAAGTTGTGATTGTTCATTGTTGTCGCTTGTTGCCCGTCTCAGTCTAACCCTGAGGTCGTACCGTTTTAGTTCGATACTGGATAGTTTTAGGGTCCCGTACCTTTGGGTACGGATGGCATCGGACGCAAAAAAAAAAAACGAAAGTAAAACAAAAGACGATCGATTCTGAGATACATTTGATGTTCGGATTAGGTTTTTAGGGTTCCGTACCCAGACGGTAAAAACGGGACCTTCTTAATAAACCTTAACTGTACGTCTGTCTGTCTGTCACCAGGCTGTATCTCATGAACCGTGACAGCGTCTCAGTAATAGGGTCCCGATTTTACCCTTTGGGTACGGAACCCTAAAAAATTAACTAGCAATGTAGACATTACATAAGTACGTACTGATTTCTGACGCACCGGTTTTCGGTACACTAGATACACAGTAAAACACTGGCGAGTGGAGGAAGTTGAGTACAAAAAAACTTGACAGGTGTCAAGGGATACCCTGATGGAACGAAGTTCCTGTAGTGTATGTACCACGTATCCGTGCAGATACGTGGATGTAAACGCATCGCCGGCAGGTACCCCATTCGCTCCGGCTCAATATAGCACCGCACCGCTCTGCTCGGTGGTCGGTGGGAATTATGCGACCCGACGCGTGAGACGGACAGAGATAGCAATACTTTAGACAAGGATAGCAATACACCATAGTTCTCTTCGATGAATTATGTCGTTACAACTTTTGGTCTTAATTTTTTAGCCCCCTTTCGCGCGCGATAAGGAACTTCGTCCCAAAATTGTGTGTCGTTGATCTGTAGGGCTTGAATCAAGCTTTAAGCCCTAGAGCTTCATACCTGAGCTTGCCACATGCAGCTTGATCGTGTCATGGCGGTCATAAAAGATTTACGCTTACAGTAAATCACTCCCACGTCGCATACTTGATCCATATTACGTCTCGTTTGGCCTAGAATAGGCAATAAATATGTTTATACGTTCACATTGGTGGTCTTCTTTGTATGCGAGCTATCATTCCGGAACTAAACCTCCGAATTATTGTGGCTTTTAAGAATTTAGAGTGAAAAATGCGAATGGTATTAAATTCTTTAGTTCAATAGCTTTTTAGAAGAGCGGTGTTGGTCTAGTGGTAGATACCGCGACTTTCATTCTGGAGGTCGTGGTTTCGGATCCTGGCCGCTAAGCAATGTCTTTTTCCTTTAGAAAAATTTAGTTCGTTATTAACATCGCTCCTACGGTTAAGGAAAACATCGTGAGGAAACCTAAGCCTTTAAGTCCCAAGGCCCAATTCCAGAAGGGTCCAGTTATAGGGCTAGTTTCGGAAACATACAGTTATAGTAAAAGAAAGTAAGTAACTTTGTATTGGTCATTTATGGTCTGAGATGACTTAGCTGTTACAAGAATATCACCGGTGGCTGCACCGGTCTATCAAAGCCTCCTGATCCTCCTCCACTAAAAAAACACTTTTAGTCGCCTTTTAGAATGGGATAGCTATATTAGCCATAAGAATATACCGTAGCCATATTCTTTAAGACCCGGGCTACAGGGCCCAAAATGGCTCGCTCGCTTCCAGCACGGTATTTAGGCCTTTCCCACCCCCAAGCCCATACCACAATGACGACTTAGGTAGGTACGTATCATGTTTCGATACGTCGATGTCCGTTGCGCCTAATAAGGACCAACTAGTTACAGGTGAACTATAACTTCTTAGCTATCTACATATACTAACACTATAAAGAGGAAAGGTTTATTTACTTGTTTGTAACGAATAGGCTTCTAAACTACGGAACCGATTTCAAAAAATCTTATACCAATAGAAAGCTACGTTATCGAAGAGTAACATAGGCTACTTTTGATTCCGATATTCCCACGGGATCGGGACTTACGAGGGTGAAACCGCGCGACGAAGCTACTTAGATATTCATACGTGTGACCATAAGCACAAAACTACATCCTTTATACTAAAATTGGAAAGTAAAATGTCGGTGACTGTGCGTGGGCTCTGAGGTCGATATGGGCTAAGTTATTGAGTTAGTTTACGAACTAAGCAAACAAACTACTGTGGACTACTAAATTTCTGTTGTTCGGTTTCACATTGCTACTAAAATAATCTAATGACGGAAATTCTATAATTTGAGGGGATTTTCAAAAAGGATATGAATATTTGGATTTTGAATGACTGATAAGTACCTATTTAGGTAAGCAGGTACTTATTATGCCGCATAGTAGTCATAATACGGCTAAGAGTTAGCAATTCTCTTCCCGTGGGTGTCGTAAAAGGGGAATAAAGTATCTGGGGATGACTAGCGGACAAACCGTCAGTTATCTTAACTTGTTTGTCAAATTATTTTTTTGAACTAGTGCTTAAAACTTGACTACACTTAGACTTTGTTCTGTAATAAGGGGAGCACACACAGCACTTGTAACATAATGTACCTAGTAATTTAAGATTTTTTTGAAAAAACTTTAAAAAACTACAAAAGAATCTGTCAAATTTAGTTCAATATACACCAAAAATGCTAAATCTGTTGCATAATTGTCTTGTTCGGAGAACAGGTTTTCAAATAAATTTGAATTTCAATAACTTTATCTAAAAGCCATAAAATCTAAATCACGACAATGGCCTGTTAAAAAACTTAGAGCAATGAGTTACTTTACGTTACGAGTATTGCAGTGAAGACATTGTCAGGAACAAACTTAAATTTTTAGTATAATATTCTACTCATCATAACGTCGTAATCTTACCTACTAAACAGATTTAAAATATAAATAAAAAAAATACTTACCATCCAAATGTTGCCTGGAAGAGATCGCTTTTAGCGACAAGGTCGATGTACCATAACTGTTATAATCTAGTTTTAAGTTTTATTTGTCTCTGATGTTTAGTTTTGTTTTTTAATTATTTTGTAAATCTTCATTGTAATTTGGTTAGTACGTTATCTAATCTAAATCTTACTCCAAGTATTTAATAAACCTAACTACCTCCCAGCTAAAGTTCAGAATGGAAGAATCAAAAAGGACTGGTACAAAACAAAATTCTCCTTACCATCTTGAATCTTGCTTTGTCTCGATTCCTCACCGATCAATTGAACAAATACCACTCTCAATAAGGTATGCTCTCGAACTCCGGCGATATTTTTCAAGGTAAAATTGTTTATACAGTTCTAAGCGACCTTTCTGAGGTCGTTAGAAAAAGTTAGAATATTTTAAAGTTTTGAAGCTTTTTATTAGGGTTCCGTAGCCAAATGGCAAAAAACGGAACCTTTATAGATTCGTCTTGATTCGTCTTGATTCGTCTTGTCTTGTCTTGTTGTTCGTCTGTCCGTATGTCACTGCCACTTTTTTCTGAAACTATAAAAGCTATATACTATTGAAACTTGGTAAGTAGATGTATTCGGTGAACCGCATTTTAAGATTTTCACACAAAAATATAAAAAAAACAATACATTTTTGGTTCATCAAACCTTTACGTGTGGGTTATCTATGGATAGGTCTTCAAAAATGATATTGAGGTTTTTAATATCATTTTTTTCTAAACCGAATAGTTTGCGCGAGAGACAGTTCCAAAGTGGTAAAATGTGTGTCTGTAACTTGTAACTTCTAAAATAAGAGGCTGATAAAACTAAAAAAAATATATGATGTACTTACATTACCATGTAAACTTCACCGAAAATTGGTTTGAACAAGATCTAGTCAGTAGTTTTTTTTAATACGTCTTTTCCCTATTTTACATTATACCTTAAAAAATGCAATTTGGTAATTGAAATCTTGTCTACCTTTATGGATAATTTAGGCTTACTTTGAAGCCAAAAAAAAGTTCTGCTCGTCATTATTCAAAAAGCTGACCAAGTCCAAGTCGTACGAAGTACGAAATACCCTAAGTACTTTGTACGATTTGGAAATAATAACAGACGGACAGACAGCGAAGTCTCAGTAATAGGGTCCCGTTTTTACCCTTTGGGTACGGAACCCTAAAAAAAAAAAAAAAAAAAGTAAACAAAATCAATTGCAAAAACACAATCAAAGTTACAAGACGAAATACGTTTCCATTTCGAAATACGGAGATCGGGCTATTTTATAATTTACATCGAACGTGGTACCGCATATACGCTTTCATATTAGAAAATCTGTTCCGATATTGGACCACATCCATCCACTCTGCATCGCCTAATATTAAACTACCTACCTATACCAAAGCTACTATATCTGGGTGTATGCAGTGTATTCGTAGGTAAGTATATGTATTGTATAACCCGTGTAGTTATGGCATAGGGTTTTACAACCGTCTATTAAACACTTTCTAATTATTATTATGTATTGATTTCAGGGCTTTTTATTAGATGGCATAGTGCGATTTTTACCAACCGTCAACTTTAAGAGGATAGTCTCCATTCTCTTTCTCCATACAAACGTAGTTTACATTTTCCTCCCCGGATAAAGACATTAGAGCAAATATGTTTATGCCATAAAACTTATATCTGTCATGACTATGCATCTACCTTTTTTTTGCATGCATTGTCATGACAGATATAGGTTTTATGGCATAAACATATTTGCTCTAATCTCTTTATACAGGGAGGAAAATGTAAACTACGTTTGTATGGAGAAAGAGAATGGAGACTGTCCTCTTAACAGTCAACAACTTTTTAAATCCCAAGACATCTATTAATAATGTATGTATGAAATATTTTACAAAGAGAATAGCATCATCAAAAATTCTCCCAACACAAGATTACAAACTAAAACTCCTTGGTGTCCTTCACCATATTCCAGGGGAAGGTAAATACTGTTTGCTCATACAAGTACAGTCTCCTGGGCTGATTGGTTTAAATGACCCCCTCTTCTGAAACCCTAAAAAGGAAAACGGTAAAAAAAACAATTGCTTAGTAAGAACCTATGTTTACCTGTAGATAGTCGTGCGCCGTAGCGTACCAGCTTACACCTTTAGAATTCAAGAACGGCTGAACCAATTTGGCTGAAAATGGTGGGGAGGTAGCTTAGAACCAGGAAAACCATTTTGTAGAGAGTAGTAGTGTAGGGTATTAGGGTAGGGTAATTGGAGCCTCGACTACTGCTGTAGTGTCGGGTCAGCTAGTTATTCATGTAAATATTATATATATTGGGTTTAGGGTTTTCTATTTTCAGACGCGCTTCCCTCAAGCGTCGGTAGATTTCGCCACCTGGCCAGAAATCTACTGTAACATTTGTAAATATAAGAAAGTTAAGTACACAAGTACATAATCTCGAATGCACATAAATTAATTCTTCATGAAGTCACTCACTCGTCTCAGCTCCAGTCTGTCTCATAACTTGGTTCATTTAGCGCCGCCGCCGTAGGTATTTAATATAGCAAACAAAACTTAACTCGTTAGTGGCAGATTCTTGTTGCATCGCAAGAATTGATTATGAAGCAAGAATCGAGTAAAAAACCAATAATTTCTACTGTAATATTTGTAAATATAAGAAATTTAAATAGGTACCTACACAAGTGTAATCTCGAATGCACATAAATTAATTCTTCATGAAGTCACTCACTCGTCTCAGCTCCAGTCTGTCTCATAACTTGGTTCATTTAGCGCCGCCTTAGGTATTTAATATAGCAAACAAAACTTACTCGTTAGTGGCAGATTCCTGTTGCATCGCAAGAATCGATTATAAAGCAAGAATCGAGTAAAAAAACTTGTTGTTCCAATCGATGGGACGTCGTTGACCTATCGAGACGTGGGAATCTGAGTGGGATCGCCTCACTTCGGTGCATTGTTTGGTGACGTGCACGAAGCTATTTGTTGGGGTTTCGGGGTAACAACATCGAAGTTTAGCTGATTTAAGTTCTTCAGTTTCTGTGGTATTTGCTAATGATCTTAGTGTTTCTAAGAGATGAAAGATAGTTCGTAATATAATACTTAAATATAATAATATTAGTCTTCACCTAATCTACGTCTAGGTACTAGGTACATATCTAATCATAATCTTTTACGAGTATTGGTAAATATAAATTAAAGTCGTGTTATGCGATTTTAAACTTATACATGGTTGTTTTCACTACAAATATTATTAAATGAATAACGGGGTAGGTATTATATAATTTAATATCAAGCTCGTCGAAGAACAAATTAAAACATGGTAAATACCCCGTTATTTAATATAGGTATTTGTAAAGTCGTGTTAGTTACACTATTTATAAACTCAAGAACAGCTGAACCGATTTGGCTGAAAATTGGTGCGGAGTTAGTTTAGAACCAGGAGATGGACAATAATGGGATAGTTTTTTTTGCCTCTAAGGCGGAACAAAGTTCGCCGAGTCAGCTAATAATTTATAAATTACTGTTCATAAGGCACTGTAAAAGGTGAAAAAAATAGGCACACGTTTCTGAGAAAAATGGCGTAAGATACACATCTCTCACCCCAAATCCATTATATTGCTCTCCTTGGCTGTCGATGATAAAAATAAATAATATACCCTATTTCAAAACTTAAAACAAAAATCAAAAATTCCATATATTTATTTAAAAGTGACAGCTATTTATTTACTTTTTCCTTTAAAATTGACAGTTCTTTGTTTACATTTTTGATCTAAGTTTCTGAAGTAGGGTATATAGGTAGATGCCTAAAAAGAGAAGATAAAACTAGCATCAAAAATGTTTTAAGTTTATTGTAAAATATGAAATTACTTACTTTGCTAGGTAGGTGTCTTCACAAATTTTATGAAAACTTTTATCGTAATTTCAATTTAAGTTCAGCCAAGCTTACGGCCAGAGTACCTAGACTTCTCAAAGCTCCGGATATTCCGAAGCAGGGGTTGCTTAGAATTATTTTTCATTTTAGAGTTGTCACTCAATAAAATTATAAGTTGATTGATTATGTCTTGCTTGAGATGGGTACTTAAATTTAATGATAGAAAATTGAGTGAATTAATGTAAAACCTAAAACTGAATATTATATTTATACTAGCTGTGTCCCGCGGTTTCACCCGCATAAGCCCCGATCCTGTTGGAATTGTCTAAAACCCTTATCGGATATCTACAGCATATAAAGATAAAGAACACACTCTCCAACTCTCTCCACTCTCGGCTGTGCGTTGATCAGTTAGTCAGAACAAAGCCTTTTAGCTTTCTAAGGATGTATGTAGGTAGTATGCTAGTTGCGACGATGTAAATTACTCCTTCATGCAAAAACTACTGAACCGATTGTGGTATAATACTAGACAGAGTAATAGAATAACACAAAGGCTCCTTTTTACCCCGATACACATTTAGCAGAGTGAAACCGCGTGAACCAGTAATACTTTAGAATATCTCAGGCATCATCATAAGTCGTTATCGTATCTGAAGGCTTCCATGTTCACATCCGCATCGCATTTTGTCGTTTTCTATCTGACTATACATACGTACGTACGTATTCAGTAAAGGTGGAAGTTGGTAGACGACGGCACACGACTACTACATGTAAACATATACCTATACCTAATGCAAATGTTTTTTGTTATAACCAGGGGAAGAACATAGGATCCTGGAGGAGTTGCGCGGGTGAAACCACGGGACTCTGCTAGTCTTATCCCTGCCCAGTCGAGTTTTTGGTACCCCATGGTAAAACTTAAAATACACGATGGTAAGTATCATCGTGTATTTTAAGTTTTACCATTTTACCTAAAATAGACCACACCTACAGCACACATGTACGAATTTCTTTATAAGTGTGGTGTGAGCTGTTTTAGGTAAAATGTCAGTCATCGTGTAGTTTCAGATTTAGATTTTTCTTTTCAGGGTTTCAGGAAAGGGGCTAAATTAAGACTAAACACCCTAGGTACGGCACACAGCAGCAGCATTGTAGTTATATGAGCATACCTACCTTCCCATGGAATATGGTGAAGAGAAGGACATCAAGGAGTTTTAGTTTGTAAACCCCCATTCGCCCTTTTAAATTCCAAGGTTGCCTGGAAGAAATTGTTTTGAGCGATAAGGTATTCGTAGGTACAAAATTTTTATATTTTTTTTATGTATAGGTACTTAATGTAAGTATTAATTATTGTAATGTGGTGTTGATCCAATTTCATAAAGTGTTTATCTATCTATCTTTCATCCAAGGCTAGCAGGGAGCTTCATACATACGGCCATAAGGTCGCATTTCTTCGCGTTTAAAAATCAGGTCAAACCTACTCGTGACTTGGCGTGACCACAGAGGTCTTCATGTTGTTTACCTGCAGTTGTCGCCTGCCGTCATCTACCAACCCGAACCCTAAGTTGCCTAAAGCGTGCAACAAATATCCCTTCATGTTTGCTATATTTGTTTACCTGCAGTTGTCGCCTGCCGTCATCTACCAACCCGAACCCTTGTAACGGTTTAGTGTAATGGCAGGATTAAATAAGAAAATTGTTTCACACTAAAAAGTTAACATTAAATTTAATAGAAAAAAAAAATACAGGGGTGGTTCTTAGCCCTAACCCGTGGTTCCACTTTCACTGGCTCGTAAGTTAGGTACTATCCTGGAAAGTCCGGGAAATGTCCGATGGCCTAGGTGGTGTAGGTGGTTGCCGGGTCAGTGAACTTCTTTACGTTACGGTAGGTGAGAAAACTTGAATGGAGATCTTGAAGCGTATTCCTGAGCGGTAATCTGGAACCCTGGAATATCGTCCAGTGTTAAAATTTTATTCACACAGTGACCACAACCACAGTCTGCCACGCCCATGATGAGATGATGATGATGAGGAAGCACCTAACTTAACCTAGTAGGCAGTGACTGTGGCTGATGGTTTACGAGAACAGAGGTTCATAAAAGGTAAAATGAATATTTAAATACGGGAATGAAAAAGTAATTGAATTAACGACTTTGTTAAAAACATGTGGGTAGTAAATTTGTACATAACGAAACACATCCATACAATTTAGCGTGAATACATACAATCAAATATAATATTTACCATTATTCCCCACAATATAAAACAATAAAAAGTGTATTATAAATTACAATGAAGCATTTACCTAAAACAAAACCAAAATAATAATTCCTATGCTGTTAGTACAAAATGTTCGCCACTTACCGAATTTCGGGTTTTAAAATCACTTATGCGTTTATTTATATTACAATTTCTATTTGCACAACTTGATTATTGTATTCGCTAATATAGGGACGTATATTATAGGGACCCGCGCTGAGAAGAGCTGCGTGTGTCCTTGATGCGAATCAAATTACGAATGGCCGAGGTCCAAGAATCTACGTCACGACTCCCGTCGTCGCCGCGCTCGGAAACAATAGCCGGCCGGTTGGAATGTCGCAGTACAACCGCGCAACTAGACATGATGCTTGAGTTGACCAACTCCAGTGACGTTTTATGAACATAATGTTTATTAATAACTGCAGGATATAGTTTTTAATAGTGTAAGTTAATTATAGTTTAGGTTAAGGTATTTTTAGTTGAAGTTTTAGGTCTCTAATATTAGTTTTTAAGGTAATTGTTTAAAGTTTTAAGTTATTTAGTTTAATTATTTTAGTTTTATTATATTTTTTATTAATTATTTAAATTAAATGTTTTAAATTGTTTATTTTTTATATATTTTAGCCTATTTAATATATAATTCTACCATTGTACGTGTACAACGTTACATCCTAAGTTGCCTAAAGCGTGCAACAAATATCCCTTCATGTTCGCTATATTTGTTTACCTGCAGTTGTCGCCTGTCGTCATCTACCAACCCGAACCCTAAGTTGCCTAAAGCGTGCAACAAATATCCCTTCATGTTCGCTATATTTGTTTACCTGCAGTTGTCGCCTGCCGTCATCTACCAACCCGAACCCTAAGTTGCCTAAAGCGTGCAACAAATATCCCTTCATGTTCGCTATATTTGTTTACCTGCAGTTGTCGCCTGCCGTCATCTACCAACCCGAACCCTAAGTTGCCTAAAGCGTGCAACAAATATCCCTTCATGTTCGCTATATTTGTTTACGTGCAGTTGTCGCCTGCCGTCATCTACCAACCCGAACCCTAAGTTGCCTAAAGCGTGCAACAAATATCCCTTCATGTTCGCTATATTTGTTTACCTGCAGTTGTCGCCTGCCGTCATCTACCAACCCGAACCCTAAGTTGCCTAAAGCGTGCAACAAATATCCCTTCATGTTCGCTATATTTGTTTACCTGCAGTTGTCGCCTGCCATCATCTACCAACCCGAACCATAAGTCGCCTAAAGCGTGCAACAAATATCCCGACATCAACCTTTATTTTCAATTTAGGCCACATGTTATCGGCGTCGTACGTTTGGATTTTCACTCTGTAACTACATAAATAGGCATTATCGCTTCCTTTATAGGTTTCTGGGACATGGGAAGCCTTGAGAGATGGGGAAAATATTTGCTTTTATTCGTAGGTAATTCTGTGATCGAACAGTTGGGAAGGAATACTTAGATTAGTTTTTAAATTGCGAGTTTTTAAACAAACGGCTCGCGATCAGGGTAACGTAAATGGTGACAAAACTGACAAAAATCAGACATTTACACCCTTACTTATAAACGATGACTAATTTTATGTAACGTTTGTCACTGTCTATCAACTTTGAAAGAACAATGGCAGGTCGCCAAACAACGTTTTTATCAGTTTAAAACTTAGGCGTCTAGATATAAAGAAAATACTAGAAGAATCTACAGAAGTCCCAGAATACATAAAACTAACTAAAACACCTTAATCACCGGAATTAAAAAGATAAGAGTATTTTAAAATAGCCTTCTCGGCCGTTGTCGCCATGTTGGATTAATGAGGAATTAAAAAAACAGTTGCGTGTTTTTTGATATTAGAAAATAAAATACATACGTGATTAAAATATAGACGTTACACGCAATTACAATAACAGCATTACATAATTAAGTTGTTTTGACGTTTTTAAGTTTCAGTATCTCGACAAATGGCATCTCGAGAGTCCGGGGCCAAAAAAGAAAAAAAAAGTTTCAGTCTAAATATGGTGCATCGGAAGTTGAAGTAATAGTAATAATAACTTATTTTTTTGTTTTAAAAACGTTCGTCCTTTTGAATAAACTAATAGTGTCAAAAACCACAAAAAAATATTGAAATTCATTCGTTATACACTCATTTTTAGACGTTTTTGTTGGGTGATATCAAGACCGCCTATGTTCTTTGACAATAAAAGACAAAGGTTATATAAACTTAGTCATTGTTGATTAACAGATGACTATGTAACGTTTGTGAACTTTGACATTTCATTCATGTCACAGTAAAAGACAAACGATACATAATTTATGCATAAGTAACTCATCTTTTATAAGGGTAAGGGGTATCTTTTATAAGTATTCGACAGCTATGTCTAAATTATGAAGCCTTCTTCGGAATAGAAAAAGTATGGAATCAAAAATACTTAATTTATTTCAAAACATGATGTTTAATTATTAATTAATTGAAAACATTTTTATATCTACTGAACACAATAAGGTTACAAATGCATAAAATACAATGTTTTTCTCTTAAATCTAAATGAACACACCGATGGTATCTTGTTATTCTTAAAAGTTAAAAATAAAATCGACTTCACTTACGGCTAATTTATCTTACATAAAAACATATTTGTCGATTAAAATGGAACACAACCAAATTTAAAAACCTTCAAAAGTTTCAATTCTTTTTGACCGAGCGAAGCAAAATTTTCTAGCTAGGTCTAGTGTTCGTGGAACTTCTACCATGCTATTATAAAATGAGTTTTAAGTGCCAGACCTGGTTTAAACCATGATACTATGCCTAAAGCATGGTTTAAACCAGGTCTGGCCTTAAAACTCATTTTATAATAACCATGCTAAGGTCTCTGCATACGTAACGTTTCCCGGACGGGACGTGCAGATTTCTACTTACAAAAATCCCGTCGGGGCGACAAAACCTCTAATTAAAGATTGCGACGTTCCTATTCGGTGGTGTTACATTTTATTAACATACTATATATTTTTATCTAGAAATTGAACAATTAGCCCTTAGTTAAAAAAAATAATACAAAAATATTCCTAACATCTAATCGTGTAGGTATATAAAATATCAATATAGATAGGTAATTACTATATACTGAAATTAATAAAGACATACTTATGCTATGAACCTTGATGGCTTAGAGCAAGTCAGGCTCTAAGTCAGTCCTGCTTAAAAACAAACTTTAACAAGGCTAACAATTCAAAGATAGGCTCTAATAAACTTTAAAATTCATGGTAAGCTGCAGATGGGGATTAAGACTTGTGTTACACTGTTTTACTGTAAAGATATCTTTAAACTTCGATCATAAATAAAATATAGAGACACGGTCCCATACAAAATCGAAATCAAAAATCGGCACTACTTCAACGCTTACTTATACGGACATAGTACAGTTTAATGTAAACCTTAATCACTGGGCAATAAGGTTGTAAAACACTTATGCACGACTGACAGCGAAACAAGGCATATCGGTTGAAGTATGCCTTGTTTTGACGGCTCCATTTCTAGAGCGGCGACCGTGTATCTATATTTTATTTATGATCGAAGTCTTTAAATATTGAATCTTAAATCCTTTAAAACTCTCTCTACCAATTTAACACAGTTTACCTAGTAGTTAGTGCGCCTCAGCGCTCTTACTTTAACTCTAAACTATTGTCCTTGAAATAAAACTATTTTTCGGTTTTAATCGCGTGGTGTTTTCTACAGTCTATTCTGAACAAGAGATCTGGATTGTTACTGCGGTTCGTTTCGATACGACATCGATACTGTCATACGATGATTCTACTATCACATTCTGATAGTAGGGTGACAGTAGAACCATCGTTATGACAGTATCGTTGTCGTTGTATGAGTTAAATTTAAATCCAACATCGCGAAAACAGAAGAAAAATCTAAATTGTTCTTTCTCTTAAACTATATCTAGTAGGTAGGTATTTAGCATTTGGCGAGATCTGGGAGCGACTTCTCTTTGCAGTAAGAATAGGAGGAAGGCCAGGCCTTGAATCCGACTCGATCGTAGATCCTTTTTGCACATCTGACGTCATCTGCTAGGTCTATGTTGAGGAGATCTGGTGAGAGATATTATTTTATTAAGAGTCTTGTGACATTCCTCAATACGAAGTAGGCTCTTGTGGCGTCGAACCTAACGACGACTTACGACGACGAACGACTGCTATCAGATATAACAACCGGGACCAACTGCTTGACGTGCCCTCTAAAGCACGGAGGAGCTGGAGAAAGTGTTATTTTTTCAACACAAATTTTATTATCGGTCACCCATTTAAGTAATGACTAGAGATGGGCCGACTAGGGGTTCTGCCGACTAGCAGACTAGCCGACTAGTCGGTTCCAAAATTGCCGACTAGTCGGCCGACTAGTCGGCAATGCAGATCATTATAATTCCGAGATATTTGGGTTAATCATGATCACTCGGCGATTGTTGCTATTTTTGGATAAGTTTGCACTTCGAAAGCTGTAGCGAAACTTCTAAAAAATGGTTGAAATAAAAAATGGAGCTGAGGCATAGTTATGACATTTAAATGTTTAGATGATGTATGTAAGCTATGACGTGTTTTGTGTACGATTTTCTGACTACCCACCTTCTAAACTGTACTATTAATTGAATAAATATTGGTTTTATTGAATAATTGTTAGTTGCCGACTAGTCGGCATAATTTGCCGACTAGTCGGCCCATCTCTAGTAATGACTAAGTAATTATTGATTAACCTGCACGACCATTCAAGATGGGCAGGTGCAGCTTGGCTAATGCGCTCTATAGCTCAAACATGATAATGGTACCTAACTCCTATTTTCAATTTGTGCAGTTTACATTATTTACAGTTTGGGAGTGTGTGTAAGTTAGTCGCTCCTCCACGCAAAAACTGCTGAACCGATTGGAATGAAACTCGATATGTAGATAGCTGAAGACCTGAGTGAAAACAACAAATAGCTCCTTGTCATTCCGAGTCCCGTTGTATCGGAACATACGCGGGTGAATCCTCGGTGCACAGCTAGTAGGAGTTATAAATATGACTTGAAAATAACTACTTAAAGAACAAAAGCTCCTTTTACTGCACAAACTAGGTGCTTCAGATTTTCCACAATAAAGTCCCATCTTACCGTCTACTTGCAAAGGTAAATATAAATAACAATTCATTTTTACCTCAAGAAAACCGGCAATGCACACAAAAAGGACGAAGAAATCTTCGTCTAAAGTTCTTAGCATTGTACTAGGTAAGCCAGTACTACATTTCTTGAAATTGGATTTGAATAAGTGAGTAGCGAAATCATCTCGTTTAGTGTAGTCGTATGAATTTGTCTGGTTCTGATGTGGAATGGCTTCTTGCAGCTCTGTAGTATATTTATTTATCTATACAACTGTTATGTATTTTTTATAAAAATAACGAGATTGATCTATAAAGGGTTCTACTTTTTAGGGTTCCGTAGCCAAATGGCAAAAAACGGAACCCTTATAGATTTGTCATGTCTGTCTGTCCGTCTGTCCGTCTGTCCGTCTGGCCGTCTGTCCGTCTGTCCGTCTGTCCGTCTGTCCGTCTGTCCGTCTGTCCGTCTGTCCGTCTGTCCGTCCGTATGTCACAGCCACTTTTTTTTTAAAAGATGCTTTCTAAAACTTTAGTACCAGCTGGGATTCGAACCCACGACTACTGGTATTCTGTTTCAGCGCGATAGCCTACTACGCCACGGGTAAGCCTCCCGCCCCAGACTTTCAGGCCGAATTTAAGAAAGGACCTTGTGTTCTTGCGAGTAAGGCTTCGTAGGCAGTTTTTTCCCAAGTGTAGTATCCCTAAGAAATAATGTTCAGCTACAAGGTTGTTAGAAATTAATAAGCATCAAATTCAACTTATTTTAAATTTTAAAGTTATGTTGCTCGAAATTATTCGAAATTACCCATATATTTAGAACTTATTTTTGCAACCAATTCTTTTAAAAATATTTCCTAAGTGTGGGAAGAAAACTTTAAGAAATGTTTAAGGAAACAATACTTCTGCAAAAACACGACGCACTTTCTTTAAATATTTCTATGAAAGCAGTGCAGGCTTAAGCACTTAAAATAGAATTTTAAGAAATATTGTTTAAAAAATAATAATTTGTGAGAGCTGCACAGTTGAAACGGCCGGCCAGTACAAAATGTCAGCTAAATGTAGTGTCTCTATGCATGTAACTGCATTCTGAGATTGTATGAACAATAATTTAGTTGTGAACCTAGTTGTGTTACATTATTTTATTTCACGTTTCTGAAAACAAATCTGAGAAAGTGGGATTTGAAATTTTTGTGCAGAACTAAAAGCAACTTTTTAACCGACTTCCAGAAAAAGAGGAGGTTCTCAATTCGTCGCGTATGTTTTTTTTAAATATGTGCATAACTTTCGTTTACACGGAATGTATAATAATTGTGCGTTTCTTGAGAGAGAAAATCGCCGATAGTTAGTCGTTTTCTCGCCGGCGGTCAGACCAGCGCCTAAGACCCAGAAAAAATCGAAATAATATGGAAGATTTTTTAACTAAAGCATCGACCAACATCTTGCAAGTAGGATTGATTACCAAGACATCGAAAGTTAAACTGTTATCAGAAGCAGCTGTTAATCTAGTTATTACCTTCACAATTCATGTTGCAATGGCCGCCCTTTCTACCTTTCTTGCACCAGTCCTTGTTGTGGATCTGAAACGGAGTTAAAATAATTTAGGTAGGTATATTAAATAAATGTAATACCTAATTACATAAATATACATAATTATTATGCATAGAGAGACACCCAGACCAGAAACAATATTTATTTTCAAGCATAAATACTTTTACTAGAATCGAACCCACAAACTTCTGCATTGCAGTTACCAGACGCGCCACAGAGGTCGTCAAATGTTCCAAATGTCGTGAAAATACAAATAAACCTTTACGACAGATTGTTTCAAAACGTTTCGTATCGTTTTGGAATAGATTTCAGATTAGTTATGTAGAACATAGTGTAACTTCTTCTTTTCGTATAGTGGTGTGGCTCATTTACTGTTAGAGTTGTCAGGTCGCCCTAAGGCCTCTAACTTGACCTAACGACTGCTATCGGAGATAACAACCGGGACCAACTGCTTCACGTGCTTTCCGAAGGAGGAGCTCGCGAAAGGGAATTTTTAAACACACAAATTATCGGTCATCCATCCAAGTACTGTCCGCGCAACGCGATGCTTAACCAGCACGACCATTTAAAGTCGGCAGCTGCAGCTAGGCCAATGAGCTCCTTCTGGGTCCTTATTCTAAGTCAAAAATGTCTCAACAAAGCTTCACCTTCATTGCTAAATCGATCACTATAAATATAAATAAGAGATAGGTACCTACCTACAAACTGTTATGTTAACACTCAGATTTAATTAAAATCATAATTATCCATACTAATAATATTTAAATTTAATCGATGCAATGTCCCTGTTGCGAATAATTAACGTTTCCCCGATTATTTTAACTTAATTATGTGTTAATTTGGTCATTATAATGAAATACGTCGCAGGAAGGTACACGTTATTATGGCTTTATTTAAAATCTTCTCTCATCCGAGCGATGTTCCCGGTTGCATCACTCTTGGGAGCACGCCGGTGAGCCCGCGGGACTCTTCTAGTACAACAGATCCGATCAATTGAGGAAAGAAGATAATTATTGTTGCGATCTGGAATTTATTGTATCGGGTAATTTATTGAAATTAAAGACATATTTTGGTTTGAATCGCGTGGTGTTTATTACTTTTAGCATTGTTACAACGCGGATTGACGACAATCCTGAAGAAGGGACTTGGAAAGGTCTCGAAACGTTGAGCGTTGTAACAATGCTAAAGTAATAAACACTACGCGATTCAAACCGAAATATGTCTTTAATTTCAATACAACATCGCGAAAACAGAAGAAAAATCTGGGTTATTTATTATTGTCTTTTGTTTCTGTTTCTATAGTATTTTGTTTTATAGTCTTAATCGTCTTTTGTTTTTACTTCGATGTTTAACTAAAACTAATAAATGACAAAGGTCGCGCTTTGCTTGTATGAAGTAGAAAGGGGTATTTTGGAACTTTGGACCTCATCATCGCTTTCCATCTGGTGGGATAATTGACTATCAATAGCTATCTAGACTAAGAGTCTTTGCATACGTAACGTTTCCCGGACGGGACGTGTCAATTTCTACATACAAAAATCCCGGGGCGACGATGGAGGGGATAGCACGGGATTTTTGTATGTAGAAATTGACACGTCCCGTCCGGGAAACGTTAAGTATGCAGAGACCTTAACTCTTTGTATGAAAATTGGCTCAAAATGCAGTATTAGAGTTAGAATTCTAATCTTTTGACAAGCATTATATCCACTATAATCATACCAGTTTGTATCGCGTAGCGGCTAGCAGCGTGGCGTGTTGCCAGACTAATTATTGTGATTTGTGTATGAAAAGGCACGTCGAATATGGCTGTGTCAGTACCACACCACAATGTCGTCGCCATTAAATAATTCGCGTGGTCGCGCCGTTATTGCCATAACCAAATGTTGTTGAGTGTCAACTGATTTTTTTATAGTTTGGATTAATTGAATTTTAATAGGTATAAATGGTGTGCTTCACTGGTATACAATTTTTAGTTTCACTTGGGATTTGGTTTTCCATTTCCGTGCTCTGCCCCCCATCGTCACCCCGATGGGATTATTGTATGTAGAAATTGACACGTCCCGTCCGGGAAACGTTAAGTATGCAGAGACCTTAACTCTTTGTATGAAAATTGGCTCAAAATGCAGTGTTAGAGTTAGAATTCTAATCTTTTGACAAGCATTATATCCACTATAATCATACCAGTTTGTATCGCGTAGCGGCTAGCAGCGTGGCGTGTTGCCAGACTAATTATTTTAATTTGTGTATGAAAAGGCACGTCGAATACGGCTATGTCAGTACCACACCACAATGTCGTCGGGATTAAATAATTCGCGTGGTCGCGCCATTATTGCCATAACTTAAATGTTGTTGGGTGTCAACTGATTTTTAAATAGTTTGGGTTAATTGTATTTTAATAGGTAGGTGCATTTAATTAAATGGTGTGATTCACTGGGATACTATTTTTAGTTTCACTTGGGATTTAGTTTTAGTTTTTTTATTTAACCGACTTCTGAAAACGGAGAAATTTGAATTTTCTTCTGTTTTCGCGATGTTGGATTGAAATTAAAAGCTCATTTTTCAAAATCTGTATAAACTAGCAGTGTCCGCGAGTTCGTCGGGCTATTTTTTTTGAAAATATAATATAGCCTATAGCCTTCCTCAATAAATGGACTACACTTAAATACATTTGTAATCGAATCGGATCGGTTCCTGAGATTAGCACGTTTAAACAAACTCTTCAGCTTTATAATATTAGTATAGAGATAGATTCAATGTCCTGACTGATCTATCTACCAACGCAGCCCAAAGCGCTCTAGTCCTAGAGTCATGCAATTAGGAGTGTGTGTTCTTTGTGGTGTGTTGGGAACCACTAAGAAAGGGATTTTGGTAACCCGCGGTATCGAGATATGGACTATAAGTCTCGATACCGCGGGTTACCAAACTTAAGTGGCGCGTCGGGGGAATGCCCGACTGCAATGCAGGAGGTTGCGGGTTCGATTCCCGCCGGGTACAAGTATTTATGCTTAAAAATAAATATTTGTATCTGGTCTGGGTGTTTTCTATGTATCATATTATGTATGTATTTACAAAAAAAAAAAGTACAATATGTAGTATATTTTTTTTTTTTTTTTTTTTTTTTTTTTTTTTTTTTTACGTGGGAAAATCTGATTAAGACCATCAGGCCGCTCTCGGGGGAGAGCGGCCCGGTGAGTGGGGGTCCCCCCGGCCGGGGTGGGGGTGGCCGGGGTATACCCACTAAAAACCCACGGTGTCCTGCGCTCCGCGAAGTGTGGGGCGGACGGTAACTGCTCTCGCAAAAATTCCGTACCGCCCCACGCGGTTGGCCTCTTCGGCCTCCTCTCTGGCCCTTAAAAGGGCCAACCCTCTCGAGAGGCGGCGTTGACACGCCGCCGCCATCTCGGGCTCATTGGTTGGCGACTGACCCCCCCGAGTCAGCCGCCAAGAGCCGGGTTTGGGCGGCAACCAGCGTTGCCCGCCCGGTATGTGGAACTGGGCCCTTGAGTGCCGGGGAGCAACTCGCGGGCCCGTTCCCCCTCTCTGGTTTGGTAAGGCAGTGTCCTCTGCCGCTTTGTTCAGGCAGTGTGCTCTGCCGCTTTGGTGAGGCAGTGTGCTCTGCCGGGCCCGGCCGGCAAAGGCAAGGCCCCCAACACCCACCGCGGGTCGCGCGGGAGCCCCACAACCAGGTGCCCGACCAATGAAGGCAAGGCACCCACCTCCAAACAGCCGCGAGCGGCTCCTCCTCGGGTGGGCCCGGCCGGTTAAGGCAAGGCCCCACCACTCCACGCGGGTTACGCGAGGAGTCTCCTCCCACGTGCCCAGCCAATAAAGGCAAGGCACCCACCTCCAATTAGGGCGGGTATACTCCGCACACACCAAAAGAGTGTGTGCGAAGTATACCCGCCCGGTGCGCCTCTTCGCTTCACCGCCCAACATGGCTGGATTGCCATGGTGGGCGGCTACTGAGCCCTCTCACCACGGCAAGGTGGACGCACGACGAGAGGGATATGTAGTATATCCGTTGTCTAGCACCCATAGTACAAGCCTAGACCTTAGTTTGGGGCTAGATTGCGCAGTGTGTAACGTCGTGCAATATTTTTTTTTTTTTTTTTTTTTTTAAGTTAACCGCGGGTTATCTCAAGTTAAGTAATATCGAATATCTTAAGAATAGTAATGTCTGTCTGTCCGTCTCTACATCCCAAGTCTATCACCCCGTGCAAGGACGGTGGGTGTAGTTTAGATGAAAACAAAAATAGTAGATACGGTATATTCTAACATTGCGTATTCGAAAAATGAGCTAGAAACACCTACATGCATTTTCATAAAATTATTGTATTTAAAAACATTTTTCTATAAGAATGATTCAGGCATTTGTAAATAAGCAAAAAGGCATTCTTATGGATTTCAAAAAGATAATCGCAATGTGACAGCACGTGCTCACGCGGAAACGGTTCGACATACGACTGAGGCTAGTGCGTCAGCTAGACGCAGTTTTATCGTCTCATTTTCCGAGACTAGGTAACGTATCTGCTGTTTTTTGTTTTCATCTAAGGGGTGTAGTAACACAAAGCGCATTCAATCAACATTCATTACGCGAGTGAGAGGATGGAATGCGACTGCTTCTGTCCTCCTCGATCATTGTAATCCGAATAGCTTCAGCTATCCAAGACGCAGAGAGGCTTCCTTGTTCTGTTCTAGGATCTACTAAGTATTCTATAGGAAACACTAACCTATTAAATTTATACAACAATTAGTCTTATATTCTTCTAAAACTTAAAACTCAAAATATGTTTATTCCATAAGATATTCACAGATCATGTTGAATCGTCAGTAATCTAGTGTGTCTTCGAAACGCGACCTCCAATGAGAAGAAGAGACAAGAAACTCATGGGTTTTTTCTGCAGTAATCATGCCATTTACATTGTCGCACATTTAGGTACCTACTATTGAACTATAGTGGAACTGGAGCAATAATCTACACTATAATAATCCTTAATAACATCAAAAGTGCGAATGTACTGTCTGTCTGTTTGTTAAAATGAGTTTGAATTTAACAAAACACTATCACCTCCTCAAACACACAACCCGCCTTAGGGACCAAGTGAGCCTGAGACGGTGGACAGAATTCCCGAAGGGTAGTTATATATCTGTTTAGTTTTGTAGGTACACATTAGCTTAAATTGTACCAGTAACGTAAGAAATCGCACGTAAATAACTTAAACTGTAATAGCCTTATTAATAAACGTGGAGTAAGGTCGGAGTAGTGAAAACATGCTTTATCTTTTTCCGTGACATGAACTTTCAAAGTTGACAGACAGAAACACAAAATGGTGAAGTTACTCAGACCTTACCCCACGTTTATTAATAAGGCTACTACTGTGCTTTGTTAGTGCTAGGTGCATAATAAATCTACACACACATTCATTAACTAATTAAAATGTTGTAAACTTATTTACCACCCACAAAATTAACAACCGAAACATAAATTCTCCATTCGACAGATAAATTAATTAAAAATTTTGGCAACCATATACATGAAATGGCATCTGTTAATTCATCAATACGTTTTGTGTTCCCAGCGTGTAGATAATAACCACGTGATCATTTCAGTTCTGATTAATTTAAACTGTATTATGAGAATACAGTCGATACAAATGAATGGGTGTTATTTTTTAGGGTTCCGTACCCAAAGGGTAAAAACGGAACCCGATTACTTTAGACTTCGCTGTCTGTCTGTCCGTCTGTCACCAGGCTGTATCTCATAAACCGTGATAGCTAGACAGTTGAAATTTTCACAGAAGAGTCGTAGTAAGCTCTGTAGCTGAAGCCGCTATAACAACAATACCTACTAAAAAAAATTGGCATAAAAACGCAACGATACCGTGATGTATTTTTTCCACTGGCGACAGTGGTAAAATACATTTTAACATTCGCGTTGCGTTCACGGATTGGTTGGTCCAGTGTTCATTTTAGGGTCCGTATCCAATTGTGATAGTGGTGCGGAACCCTTCGTGCGCGAGTCCGACTCGCACTTGTTATTTTTAATTTGACATTGTTAATTTGATAATTGGTAGACATTTATGCAATTTGTACGTGTTAGTGAATGATTTATTTATTTATATACTAGCTGCATCCCGCGGTTTCATTTGCGTAAGTCCCGATCTCGTTGGAATATCGGGATCAAAAGTAGCCTATGTTACTCTGGGTGGACTTCGCTTACTAATGGTGAAAGAATTTTTGAAATCGGTCCAGTTAGTTTTTGAGTTTATTCATAGAAAAACATGCAGACACACATACACACACACACACAAAATACAAATCTTTCCTCTTTATAATATTATAGATTTATAGAAGCCGGTATTTGCACTTATTTTAATAGTTTTTTTTGGATATTTGTAATCAATTCGTCCACGGGATTCAAGTTGTTCAAAACCGAGTTGAACGAACCAATCAAGTTGAAAACCAAAATGTAGGACATTGTTTTTCAAGAAGCTTAGTATAATTATTCAGTTCCTTTCGAGTAAAAACTTATAGTAGTTGGTAGATAAGACTAGAGCACCAAAATCGCATTAGCAACCTTCTGCTTTGCAGTCAAATATTCGCAAATTTTCTTTAGGTACTCGTATATACTTTGATGAAAACAAAATTAGTAGATACGGTATATTCTTACATTGCGTATTCGAATAATGAGCTAGAAGCACCTACATGTATTTTCATAAAATTATTGTATTTAAAAACATTTGTCTTAAATAATAGTTCAGGCATTTGTAAATAAGCAAAAAGGCATTCTTATGGATATCAAAAAAATAATCGCAGTGTGACAGCACGTGCTCACGCGGCAACGGTTCGACATACGACTGAGGCTAGTGCGTTAGCTAGACACAGTTTTATCGTCTCATTTTCCGAGACTAGGTAACGTATCTGCTGTTTTTTGTTTTCATCTAAGGGTATATGTACCTACAAATATACCTTCTAGTAGGTAGACTGTAGTGAACTTGTCACCATAATACAAGTCAATTTAAATCGATAGGATATCGCCATTCGGACCGTGTTCCAGTCGTCGGCCGTTCAATAGAGCCGTGAACAAGACAATTGGTATCAGATGTCGAATAATAATAATAATAAATCTTTATTGCAGACACAAGATCCATATCAACTTAAACTAGGACAAACAAAAATACAATACAATATTACTACAATATCAATGTATATGATAAAATATATAAATGTAAAATATATAAAAAAAAATACACATTTTAGTGGGCTATATCTACCCAGCGTCTATACGTTGCGGTCAGCAAGAGTCTATCCGACAGACTCCTAATAATCGAGTTTTTACACGTGTCAACCCTGGTCATGAAGGACGCTATCCTTTTTCGCTGTATAGCATTGAAGGAGTCTACGCACGATTCTGTGTACATTTCGGATGCGCTACAATACCACCCTAGACCCATCAGGTGCCTAAAAATTTTATTGTAGGCAACACGTATTGCGTTATGCGCTCTCTGGGTGTAGTTTGTCCAGAGTTGACACGTATAAAAAGTTTGGCAAAATGACTTAAATAAAGTTATTTTAACATCGTGCGCCGCTTTAAAAAATTTCCTAGCAATCATATTGCCCACAACACATAGGGCTCTTCTCTGTCTTTCTATATCCTCATCATCCGATAGTTTTGATGTTACGATATGGCCAAGGTATTTGAAACTCTCTACTATATTCACAGGCTGTCCATTCACGCAAACTGGCGGGACAGTTTGTGGTCCTCTCCCCGATCTGAAAATCACCATTTCAGTTTTCTTTGAATTGTACTCTAAGTCATGGTCATGAGCATATCTTTCACAGATAGCGACTAGCTTTCTTAAACCCTTGATCGAGGGACTCAGTAGCACCATATCGTCAGCGTAGCTCAAGTTGTTAACGTACCTGCCATCCAGCTTGAGCCCGACAGGGGTGCTGCTCAGTTAAATGTCTCGATACTGCGTGTCAACTTTCATATTAGAATCGATTTGCAGTATAAGTGAGACTTTGCAGGATATTCGGTGCTGAGATATTGAGTTATTCAAACTTCACCGCCCGCGACGTTGCGGATAGACTTTCTATTAATCATACCTCCTTATTAATAAACGTAGAGTAAGGTCGGAGTAGTGAGAACATTCTGTGCCTTTTTCCGTGACTAGAACTTTTAAGTTGACAGACAGAAACAAAACGTGGTAAAATTACTCCGACCTTACTCCACGTTTATTAATAAGGCTACTAGAGTTTAAAACGGCCACAGATGACAAATTATTATCGGCCTTTTATAAGCCTATTATAAATTATAAAAAACTATGATGTATCGTTAAAACGATTTTTACTCGTAAAATGGAAATTCTTTCCTTTAGTTAGAGGTACGAAACCCTAAAAAACAGGGTAATTGTGAAGTTTGGACTCTAGAATATCACAAAGGAATAAATCTTAAACCTACATATACCTACACTGAACACATAACCCTTCTTTGTCTTGCGCAATCGGGTAAAAAAAGAAACCAAAAAATTGACTCCATTCTTGTAAGTTGAAACGTAAAAATGTCCTAAGTTGCATGTTTATTTGCGAGAACAATGTAAAATGCAAAACGTTCTTGGGCAGGCTGCCAGGCCTGATACCGCTTTCAATACAGAGAGGATTTTATTAATTACTATGGTAAATAAATTCAATATTTTAAGTTAGTTCAATGTAAAATATCGAATTGGAGCATGTTTCGTACAATCCTACAATCGAATTTAAATGTAACAGGACATTTTGCAATTATATTTTCACTTGATTTGATTTTTCTCTATGTATTATTTATGTATGTATTTATAAAAGAAAAATAAATTCAAGTATTATATTAGTTGTCTAGCTTAACACCGGGCTAGATGGCACTATCTGTTGTTAACTAAATTTATTTATTTTTTAACTGTTTTCTACACTTGGAAGACTTATATTTTCATTTGCAACCTCCCGTTGTTATACCCGCGGAGTTTCCGAAAACCATTTCTTAATGGAAACCTACACACTACAAAGAACACACTCTCCAAATTTCATGTCTTTAGCAATCAGTTAGGATAGATTCTTCTTCTGTTTTCGCGATGTTGTATTGAAATTAAAGACATTTTTCGGTTTGAATCGCGTGGTTTTTATTACTTTTAGCATTGTTTCAACGCTCAAGGTTTCGAGACCTTTCCAGGTCTCTTCTTCAGGATAGACCTGAAGAAGGTCCCTGGATATATATACAAATATATATGAATAATATATAATATATATATATATAACTATATGAATATATATATATATATATATGAATATACATTCTAAGTCTTAGTAAACTTTCTAAATAAATCTTAGAATATTCCTGCTACAATAGCAATTAGGGAAGTAACGTACCAGTAGTGACGTCACAGAGTAAATTCTGCCTAGATTTGCATCGCGGTAAGACGCTCGCGTTCGTTACGTCTAGCCGAGGTCGTCGCGTCTTTGCGGGATCAATTCAGAGCTATACGTCTATAGCGACGACTCGCGACGGACTAGGGATTGACGTTACTCGATAATTTTATATTGAGATTTAAAACAAAAAATAAGTATTGAATATATCGTATATCGCGATCTAGTCTTTTCCCTTACTAAGCAATTAGTCTTGTACTATGGGTACCAGACTGTTGCTAGAATGATAGATATACTATACAATGTTCCTCCAACAATTATAGAAATATCGTGACGTGACAGAGTAAATTCTGCCTAGATTTGTATTGTGGTAAGACGTTCGCGTTCGTTACGTCTAGCCGAGGTTGTCGCGTCTTTGCGGGATCAATTCAGAGCTATACGTCTATAGCGACGACTCGCGACGGACTAGGGATTTACGGTACTCGATAACTTAATATCGAGGTTTAAAACAAAAAAAAAGAACTAAAAACGCCATCTAGTTTAGTCCCAAACTAAGCAACTAACCTTGGGATATGGGGACCATACTATTGATAGGATGATAGATAAACTGTACAATATTCCTACAACAAATTGTAGAAATTATAGTGGAATAACATGACATTACAGAGTAAATTCTGCCTAGATCTCCATCGCGGTAAGATAGGTCGTCGCGTCTTTGCGGGATCAATTCAGAGCTATACGTCTATAGCGACGACTCGCGACGGACTAGGGATTTACGGTACTCGATAACTTAATATCGAGGTTTAAACAAAAAAAAAAGAACTAAAAACGCCATCTAGTTTAGTCCCAAACTTAGCAACTAACCTTGGGATATGGGGACCATACTATTGATAGGATGATAGATAAACTGTACAATATTCCTACAACAAATTGTAGAAATTATAGTGGAATAACATGACATTACAGAGTCAATTCTGCCTAGATCTCCATCGCGGTAAGATAGGTCGTCGCGTCTTTGCGGGATCGATTCAGAGCTATACGTCTATAGCGACGACTCGCGACGAACATAATATAAAAATAAATGGTACATTAAACAGTTGGTCCCGACTCCCAGTTGTTATCTTTGATTCATTGGGTCGAGCGAGTTAGAGGCCTTAGGGCGACCTGAAACTCTAATACTATGTGGACCACACCACTGTACAAAAAAAGAAGGTGTCTTCTTGTCATCAGCCACAAGTTATCTCAGATAGCAGTCGTTAGTTCAAGTTAGTTAGAGGCCTTAGGGCGACCTGAAACTCTAACACTATGTGAGCCACACCGCTAGGTAGAATACGAAAAGAAGAAGACTATACCAGAAACGCCTCAAATATCGACATTTAAAAAACATATCTAAGTCACATCCCTAATATCACATCTTCGTCGAATCGAAGGCTCGATTGAAATCAGTCGTTCGGTCGGTAAATAACGTCTTGAGCTAATACTTTATCCCGAGATTGGTAATCCAGATCACTAGATTGATGAGCGGAGGTGGCTCTGTTTGCATACATCCCGCATGGAGGACCGACGACGCCTCAATGTAAGATACCGACTCATCAGATCCGTATTCGGATGTTAAAGAGCTTTATTTTTATTTATTTATTAATACTTCGTTACATTGTCCCGGGTCATAATCGCGTATTATTATTTATTTTCTTAGGCCGGGAAAAATGTAACTACGGGTAGGTATCGTGTGCATTTAAAAAGTTAATTTCTCTATAACTTTTTAACAACATTTTTTAATCTGCTTTGAAATGGCCTTCGATATCAATTTTGTAAGGGTTGTAAACGTGTCTTCCAGTTATTCACAAACTGTGCATGACCATCATCATCATCATCCGAGCGATGTTCCCGGTTGAATCCCTCTCGAGAGCCCGGGGTCCGCACAAACTGTGCATGACCGATTTTGGGAATTTAAATTGCACTTCAAAGTGCAATTTGCATTCCCAAAATCCGTCAATCACCTTCAACAGACACACATTTTGATATACATAATGATTTATAGCCCATAGTCTGATCTGTATTTGCTAAACTACAGCCAAATGTCACAATTTCATATGGGGCCGCGAAGACATATCATCGTAATCGGACCTCAGAAGGCGAAGAAATCCGGTACAACAAAAAAACAAATATGCCTCCTCCTTTTCGGAAGTCACTTGTTTCAAATTGTTAGGCGAGAGTTTGACAATGAATCTAAACAATACCTACCTATACTACATGCCAATAATTGCGTTAAATAGCGCAAGAACTTGCTAGTTCAGTTTATGTGTTAGGCAAGTTCGATGATAGAGGATCGTCCCAGTTACATGCAAATGAAGGATGGTGGTAGGCACCGCATCCCGCTCCTGTATCCGCAATTGATGTATGTTGGGTTGAAGGCAGGTCAAAGTCGATAACCTTCGGGGTGTGGAGAATACGTGCCTAGTCGTTATAGATTAGAAATTTCGTCGATAAATTCAACATAATATTGAGGAATTGGCACAAACATAAATCTAGAAGACACTGTTTCGACCTTGAAATGTATGGAATGGAAGCGTGACATGTATTTTACTCTTTACTGATTTTCATTACTACTTCATCGACTTATTTCTATTGAAAGATTTCTTCGATATGGTTCGATTGGTCCATCTTTTACCTAATCTTTACAATTATTAGAAGTTTAAAAATCTTGAAATTTTCCTTGATTTTTTTTAAAGTGTTTCCTATTGGTACTTGGATGAATGATTATTTGAAGAAATGCAGTGCTGTCCAAAAATTTACACCCGATAGGACTTGAACCTGAAACCCTGACATTGCTTGTCCTGCGCTATCCTATTGCGCCACTGGTGGCCATTTTGTGATGAAAATATGGACTACATCTCTTCCTTATGACTGAGGCCGGACACGGAATGTCAAGGTTGCAGGTTCAAGTCCTGTCGGGCGCAAATTTTTGGAAAGCATTTTTATCATACAATAATCTTGAAATTTTGAATATTTTCATAAAGTTATCAGGTACAAAATCAAACAAATTGTCCCTACTACCTACTCATGAGTAAAATACTAATAAACGGCGAAATAACATCGCAGCGCTCTAAAAGCGTACAATGACTTCCCTGTAATTAATTACAGTTTGCATCTGTTTCTACGAACACAATCACATAAAGTGTTATGAGTTATGTACATACGTGTACTACTTACTTATATAGGACATTATCAGAACGCACTAATCAAAGAGGTATAGCATTTCAGTGGTAGAGAAATAAAATTACACTTAGGGTCTCTGCATACGTTACGTTTCCCGGACGGGACGTGTCAATTTCTACATCCCGTGCCATCCCCTCCATCGTCGCCCCGACGGGATTTTTGTATCTAGAAATTGCCAAGTCCCGTACGGGAAACGTTACGTATACAGAGACCCTTAGTCTAAAGGACAAGGTGGTACATTGAGGGAGCGCAACAACCTAGCTGTTAGGTACCTGCCGATCTTGAACGGTCGTGCGGATTAAGCAACGCTTGGCGCGGTCATTACTTGGATGGGTGACCGATAATTTGTGTGGCAAACAAATAGTTTTCTCGAGCTCCTCCGTGCTTCGGAAAATCACGGCAGAGGCATGGTGCAAAATTCCTTATAAGCGATAAGTCACAAAAAGGATTTCGTCGCGTCGCGTTATCAGTAATGCAATATGTCTTACGTTTGTTAATATAGGTAAGTAATTAGTTAAATGGCGCCACCACGAGCCTAGCTCGAAAAATGCATTGCGTTCCTTTTATTAAACCCTGTCGTTAGAGCTCGCTTGGCACAGATGGTAAGCGCGCCCCACTAGAGAAGGGGAGGTCGTGGATTCAAGTCCAATTGATGGAATTTGGAACATAATGCGTTATTTCTAAAATACAAAGACAGTTAAAGTTTTCACAACTAGGTAATTATTTAAATATCATTGTACCAACTACATATCACAATCAATCATAGTGGCCCGTGTTTTGTATCACATTTCGCGCACAAATGTCCACAGAGTGATTAGTGCTGGCAATCATGCAAATATTCGGTTAATATTATGCTAATTCTACACAGATTCCAAGTTTGAATTTGGTATTGCGGGACTGTGATTAGTCAGTTTTGATGGATGAGATTTGTTGGTATCAAATCAAACCGGTGCTAACTTATGATTTTTTCCTATGAACCTATGAAAACCCAAAAATGAATACCTACATAAAAATATGGATTACATTCCTTTTATATTTCCGCTTGGGTATACCGAATTAGATGATATCATTTGACTCCATTATTTAGATTCGACGGTTTTAAAAAGATAACTTTATTAAAACATGAAAACATTATATTTTTATGTCTAACTGCGTATTTATTTATACTTAGCAAAAAGTGGCGAAAGTCCACTTTTGAATTTTCACTTTATGACCACTCTCCTTCCTACCTAGTGCAGATGCGGTCTATAGTGTTGCACGCTTAGTAGATACCAGCTCTTCGGATTTACTCACGACTTGAAGACCGCTAAATCTTATACCTAATGAAATACGGACTCATGCATTCAGCCATTCTGTATGCTAAATAAATAAATAGTACATATACCTAATGCATGTGAAGCCGGGTACTCAATAGTTAGCTGTAACCGTAGCGTTGTTACTGTATCCGTGATACAGTATCGCTCGTCGTAGGCTCGTTATGAGCCGCTCGCAAGCACACGCTATTTTTTTTGGTTACAGTACAAACAGTTACAGTAACAACTCGCTAGTAAGTACCCGGCTTAAACCGAGTTCATTTATTTCTTATTTTGTTGCACAAGGCATTCCAATGGAAAATATAATCAAGGAAAAATACATCGTGAAAAATCATCCAGTGACTGGGCCCTAAGGATGGGTAGGTAATACTTTTAATAAATGCATTTTCCCTACAAATATTTCAAAAATAACTTACTTGGAATAGTCCGTAACTAGTGTAGGAGTTGTTGTGGTTTGTGATTTTGTCTGTTGTTCGACCGCTCGCATGCTCGATCAAACAAACCCCTGTAAACAAAATTAATAATAATTTAGACTGTTTTCGCGATGTTGTATTGAAATTAAAGACATTTTACGGTTTTAAAAGGTCTCGAAACGTTGAGCATTGTTTCAACGCTCAACGTTTCGAGACCTTTCAGGCCCTTTCTTCAGGATTGGTTCGTCAATCCAAACGAAAAGAAAAAGAAAAGTAATAAACACCACGCGATTAAAACCGGAAAATGTCTTTAATTTTAATAATAATTTTAATTAGCTCGCGGTAATATTGTCCCACTCTAGGGCAAAGGCCTTCTGTTAGAAGACACCACGGGAGATAACAACGAAATGGCGAATGTCCTATTACTTCGAACCATCTGGGACAAGTCGGTTTCCTTATGATGTTTTCCTTTGCCGTAAAAGTGCTGTCTGAAAGATTTTCCTAAAGAAAAAGACATTGGTTCACAGTAGGATTCAAAACCACGACCTTCAGGATGAAGTCGGGGTATCTATAACTAGATAAAACGTCGCTAAAAATAAAAAAAATACAACCTAAAATATCAATGGGGCCATTTCACTAAGATCCACTTGATTAGCCGGAGCTGACTTTTAACTTTCGATTTTGTCATATTGACATAATGCTTAGATTTACTTATCTAAAAATATTTGGGCGCCTGTATTCAGAATTTCTGTAACATAAAAAAAATAGTAAAAAAAAAAAAAACACGTACAAATTTCTTGACCAAATAATTTATCTTTATCTTTAATTCTGCTAAAAACAACTTGTCAACTAAACCTGGGAGTAATTTTTTAACTAAACTTAGCGTAAGCGAGCCTGACAAATTAATAGAATAGGGATATAGTGTAAATAGGGACAGTCCAGTGAGTCGGAACGCGTTCAAGCCATTGATGAGGCTATTGACAATTACCTAAGTGGCTTAATTGATTGTATGGCTAAAGCGGACTTGCGACAGGTTGGTTTAAATTTTAACTCCCAAGTTTTACTAACACGGTATTATTTTAATGGTAATTTTGACAATATTTATTTAAAAATAAAGTGCGAGAAACATTATATGTCGAGTCTACAAAAAGTTTCAGTCTTTTTTTTTTCAAACGGCACGAAAAAGAGGAACCTTTACATCGATTCAACAAAATGTATCTCGTGCTATCATGCCAGCCTAGCTGGACCATGTACAATTGACTGCAGTCGCAGCGTGATAATTCACAAGAATAAATAAAAATTGATCGACGTTACACACAGCGCAATCTAACCCCAAACTAAGCACTAGTCTTGTACTATGGGTTGGTACTAGACTAGACAATGGCCACTTACCTACTACATTTATTATACCATTTTTTTAAATACATAGGTACATATTATTATGATACAAAGAATACGTGAATAACATAGGTATTTAATTACATTATTCTCTCAAAATACTTTAAACTAACTCTATCTGGTGCAAATGAAGTACCTAGACCTACCTATCTCAGGAATTGGGCCCATCTGAATGGCCGCTACCAAGTTAATTATTTAAATAAATAATGGCCACGGAAATCTTTTAAAAAGAAAAAAAGAGACATGAATTTCAAATTTCGAACAGTCTCCTCTCACTTGATTGGAGTAAAACGAAAGTAACATTCTAAGATCACTTACAAACGTCACAAAACCATCTTGTTGTTTATTCAAATTTAATTCAGTGAGTTCGGAATTCTTAACTCTAATAAAGGCTACCGAACAAACGAATAAGAAATACAGTTGTCCCAGTTGGGTACCTTGGGCCAAGAAGCTATGATATAGCATAGCTTGTCTGTCAAGTCTGTTGGGTACTTTAGACCAAGAAGTCTAAAGTACCCAACAGACTTGACAGACACTAAAGACAGACAACCGAGTGACTCTATAAAAGTTCCGACTTAAGCTGGTAACCCACGGCCTGTTTATTCACAGGCCAGGCCAGGCCACGCGTGGCCTGGCCTGGCCTTGATACGCGTGGCGTGGCCATCCCACGCCTATCAAGACCTGTGCGACTGATTGCGTCTCGCGCGACGACAGGTCCGTCTGGTCTGGCGTGGTCTGGCTTGATAAAACATGGGCCGTGGGATCCCAGCTTTAGTTAACTAGATTTTGGGTATTATAACAACGACGGACGTTCGAATTTTGATCCATCTTTTTTAAAGGTGTCAGAGTAATTTCCCGAACAGTTTGACTTTGGAACTAGTGAAGCTAGGGAGTTTGAAATGGATCACTATCAGGCGACCTTTCTTCTTCTAGTCTCTAATAGAGACAAGTCCCAGTTCCACTGGTTTCGACTTTGAAGAATATGACATATTCTATCTATATATGAAATATTCTATAAGATATATATAATATCTTCATATCTAGGTAACTAATATCTACATTGTAGAATGCTTTGAAAAGCTATGCGGTATCTTTGAATATAACAAATATGATTAAATACTGGGGTATATACCATTCATAGAACTGGACTGGTCTCTATTAAAGACAAATAGATACTAGTCCAGTTTTATGTTACCATGTTTAAATTTGATTTATTGCAACTGGCTTCTAACTGGATTTAATTGTGTAAACAACCATGTAAGTTTTAAATCGTTTGTAAATACAGTTTTGTTTCTTATCCTACTAATATTATAAATGTGAAAGTTTGTATGGATGTTTGGATGTTTGTTACTCTTTCACGCAAAAACTACTGAACCGATTGCGATGAAACTTGGAATATAGATAGCTGGACACCTAGAATAACACATAGGTTACTTTTTATCCCGTAATCCCCGCGGGATCGGGACTTACGTGGGTGAAACCGCTGGTTGCAGCTAGTCAAAAATAAAGGAATGATTTCTACGAGTAAAATTATCTGACTTAAGTAAGAGTTATTACTCTTAAGGGTTACGAATACCCCTCTACCCAAGAGGTATTCAAAAGTTACACCCTGTATTCGAGCAGCCCAAAAAACCTCGACTCTCGCTCGCGAGATACCCTATTTGCATAAAAAGGGGACATCATTCAAATGACAAAACATTCGGAGATACCCTTTCATTTAAGTTTAAAATTGTTAGTCCGATTTAATTGACACCGTACGGAGAGCCCTTTAATTTGAATAAATTGGTATAAATTCGCGTCTCTTGTGTAAATCAAAAGAGTCCTAAAGTTTATGGAGTTTTGGAAATGTAGTTAGATGTTGCGCAGTTGATTTTGGGATGGATAGCGACTCAGGCTGTGGAATAAATTGGAAGCAGGCGAAGGTGTTCGGAACTCCTATAAGAAAATGGATTCCAGGATTCCAAAATGGTATGGGAATAAATAAGCACCAGAAAAAGGTGTTAGAAACGCGTGGAATTAAAAAATACCCATGTATTCCAGGATTTCAAAAAAGGTATGAACCATAAAAAAAAATCAAAACGTTGGGGCATGGTAATGGCAGACATACGTTTTATGGAATAAACATAAAATATGTCTTTATCCAGGGAGGAAACAGTCGACTATGTTTACATGGAGGAAGTGTGCGTAGACATTCCTCCAATTTTTGCATAGGTACCTATGCAAAAATTGGAGGAATGTCTACGCACATGTATGTACCTAAAAGCATAAGTAAGCCGTGTAGCCCCGGCATAGAATAGGGTTACCCCATCCCTTCCCGTGGGTGCCGTAAAAAGCGACTAAGAGATTTAGGGAGGACTAGAAAAAATTAAGTTCTCCCCGCGGAGTGGCGGATAAACTGCTTAGTCCCTAGAAGGGTTGGTGTCAAGCAGGCGGCCCGGCTGTAAAAATATTGCCAAACCTATTAGCAGAAGGCTTGGTCAATGATGGATGACTTACCTACTGCGCCAACCCCAAATATTTAGGGTTTAGCGGACCCTGGGCTCCCGAGAGGGATGCAACCGGGAACATCGCTCGGATGAGAGAGACCTAGGCAAAGGCAAAAGGTAAATTAAGTTGGAGCTAAATACCAGACAACTGTGCAATGCACACTGCTCAGGAATATCTATGCATGAGTTCTTCGTAGTTCTCGCACCAGCGACCTCCTTGTGCATTACTTCGACCTAAATTCTGTACGCTTCATTGGTTTCTACGAATATTGCTAGTAGTTTTTACTGGTACTGATTGGTACTTAAATTTAGTACCAATCAGCACCAGTTTATTTATTTGGGAAAAACACAGCTTAAAAACACTATTTATCTTACACTAACTTAACATTACAAAAAGCCAATTAACTTATTAATTAACAACAACAATTTTTCAAAAAAATTGAGTTTAAAGTCTACTTGATCAGCTGTTATGAAATGTCGTGCGGGTTAAGCAACGCTTGGCCTGGTCATTACTTGATAATTTGTGTGGCAATAAAACCTATTTTCAAACTCCCCCGGGTATCGGAAAGCACGTTAAGCAGTTGGTCCCGGTTGTTATCTCTGGTAGCAGTCGTTAGGTCAAGTAGCGCGACCTGAAAACTCTAATACTTGGTGAACTACATACCTACAACACTATGTGAAAAGAAGAAGAAGACTTGAAATAGGAAACAATGTCACCTACAAATGCAGCAAAAGTAAATATTTAACAACCTTCATTAGGTACATAATCAACAATTTTCGATGAACCCGACAGGCATTTCGAGTTTAGCTCGTATTTATACCCCTTATATACTTTCCCCGGCGGGAATAGAACCAAACTTTGCAATCGCAACCGCTGCAGCAATTTTATCGTATTCGTAGATAAAAATTATACCTTTATAATAAACAATAGGTTTAGTTCCAATTTCCATTCTACTATAATCCTACCTAATATTTTAAATGCAAATACGCTTTCACGCCAAAACCACCAAACCGATTTTGATCAATTTTGGTATTGCGATAGATAGGACCTCGGAGAAAGGCATCAGCTACTTTTGATCCCATTAATCGGGAATCGGGACTTACGCGGGTGAAACCGCGGGCGTAGCTAGTTCTACATAACCTTTTTTCGGCAACGTGACCTAGCCCAATGTCACGTTGTATAAAAAAATTGTCCCAACTTTAGTTACCGCCTGTACCATTTATCAGAGTTAATCAAATCCGCTTGAAAGCTGAAACCCACCTGAAACCTTACATGCACCGTTTAATACCGACGTGAACTTCGTGAAGGTGACGTTTTAATTATAATCCTTTACACGGACGTCAAGAATTCTTTGTAATGAAGTTAGTATGGAATGGGGTCCCACGGCCCGTTTTATAACAGGCCAGACCGCGCCAGACCAGGCTGAGAGGCCGTCGGAACCGTCGCGTCCGATAAACCCTATCGTCGCCTGTCCGATCCGTCGAGAGTCGGTTAGCGCACAGGCCTTGACTGGTATGGCGCGGCCTGGCCTAGCCTGTGATAAAACAGGCCGTGGAACCCACCTTTACATGAAACATTGCTTAACTATCAGATAAGCGGTTCGGTGATTTGAGCTCACAGATATCTGAACATTTTGAACTATTTTGTGTTTGAAACTTTAAACATGCCAAATTCGAATCTTTTCCCCTCCCTGTTGTAAGGGAAGCAAAGTGCTCTTAGCCGCGAGGCGCACTAACTATTAGGTAAAATATTACGATTTCTACAGTCGCAGAATACCCAAAGTGCAGATAGTCAAAGTTGCGGAATGTCCAAATCGCGGGATTGGTATTCAAAAGGAAGAACTTTGTTTTTTTACTTGTCTTTCTTTTAGGTTATTAAGCTAAAATTGAAATCGATGAAACAAATTAAATACAATATGTAGGTATATAAATAAGCTTGTAATAAGAGAAGTAGACAACGAATTAATTATCCTATTTAATTTTAGGCATAGTTTTCAAAGAACGTCTGTGTAAATACAGCTAAGTTTACTAAAGCTGAACTAGAACCTAAGATGCATTAATATAGTAGGAATAGATGACGCACGGTTGTATCTATATCTATACATATAATAAAATCGTAACTTATCGGTGTCTGTTTTTGGAAGATATAAAAAAAAGATAAATTGTAGGGGTATCTATTAACGCAGTAGAACCTATTTTTCTATTTTTCTGGTTGTCTGTTTGTCTGTTTATCTGTTTGTCTGTTTGTGTGTGCCTTTGTGCCCGCTAATCTCAGAAACGGCTTATCCGATTTTGACCAAATTTGGTATGCAGATAGCTTTAGACCCCGATTAACATAT
This sequence comes from Idaea biselata, assembly GCA_958496205.1. Classification (NCBI taxonomy): domain Eukaryota; kingdom Metazoa; phylum Arthropoda; class Insecta; order Lepidoptera; family Geometridae; genus Idaea; species Idaea biselata. The sequence continues at coordinate 5,732,378 of OY292404.1, forward strand.
AGGCTATTTTTTATCCGGATATTTTGTCCGGTTATCCGGATAAAGTGATTTTTCTGCTTTTACTTAGTTAGTTTGAATGTTGTATTGAAGAAGTATGTTGTGTGGAATCAATACATGACTAACCGGATATCCGGTCGAAAATAAAAAAACCGGATATCCAGTTTTTTTTTCAGGAAATTCCTAAAATACCGTATACCTTTGTCTCTCCATATATCCGGATCCTTCGGACATACGGAAATTTTTTATAATGATTGTTTTTAACCGACTTTAAAAAAAAGAGGATCTGCTCAATTCTACCCGCATATTGTTTGTATGTGAATATGTTCAAACCGTACTCCGGCATATAAAGTCCGATTTCGATAATTCTTTTTTTATTTGGTGAGTGAGAGTCCCGAGTTGGTTCCATAAATTGTTGGTGAAGATCTGATGAGAACCTTCGGAATGATGAGCAGAATAGCATCCCGCAATGCTGTAAATTACTAATTTTTGGACTTCCATCAATAGAATCGGCTTATTAAGAACAAGGTACAAATTAATAGACCACCTGAAACCACCTTCTCAAAAATTCCTCAATGATTAAAGTTACGGTTACAGTCTTGAAAATGCAATAAAATGGATTAAAAAAATATATCTGTAATCGGGCAGTCTTACTGGGTAGATGCAGATTGCATGTAGTTTACGTGGCACAATGGCAGCTATGGATTCCGAGTCGAGGGTTCCGCGTTCGAATCACAGACCGGCGCATTCCCTTTTTAAGGAACGGTGGCCTACCGAGCCGAGTGATGGCTTCCGATTCGACGGCTGCGCGTTCGAGTCACGAGTCCCGGACACGACGTTACGTTTTACCCTCCAGATGGTCGTCCACCTTGCCGTTGTGAGGGGACTCAGTAGCTGAAAGCTAAGAGGCGCACGAGGTGGGAAACGGGGCTTGCCAGGCTTCTAATCAGTAATCCCGCGTCAGCGGGCTCGGGGGTCCTTTCCGCAAGAAAGGGGCCGCATGGATTATAACCACTATAAAAAATCACCTCAGCCTCTGGTGGTGAACTCGGTGAGGGAGGGGGGGCTTTATCACCGGCTTTGGGGACCTCGAGACGGTGGCGTGACCGTGCTGAGGGAGAGGAAACGGAGAGGGATTGTCTATCGGGCAGAGGCAGAGATGAGGCTTGGAAAGGCCGCCGTTGTCGGGTAAACCTATGGTAGGGAGCCCAACGAGAGTGGCCTGACAGTGCATAAGGTGCAGTACCCAAGTAAAAAAAGATACATAACAGAAAGTCAGTTGCATTGTATGTTGGAGAGTTTATTTTTATTGTTTTGTCCTTAATTCGAAGTCGGGTTTTGATTTTTTTTTAATTTTCGATAAAGGCTACTTCTTATTATAAGTAATGCGAATAAGCATGCAACACGTTACCTACCGCTGCGCTGTGCAAATTCTACTCTTAAATAGACTCTGCTATGATTCTCTTCTGTTCAGCAACAGACTTCCCTGGTCGTCCGTTCAAGTGTAGACTTTTGCTCAGCGATGGGTAGGTAGTCCGAAAAACGCTGACGAAGTCGCGGGCACAGCTAGTCCGATAATAAACTTCGACTACTTTACATCTAGCATTCTAATGAAGCTTGTAGAGAATCGCAGAGATATTATGATGCAGCTATATCGTATCTTCGCTGAACGACAAGCATTTAAGTAAAATGCAGTGGATCAGTGGTTCCTAACCTTTTATCGTGATGACCCCGTAAAATTAAAATAGGTACTTAATACGTATAATAGGTATTGATGGCCTCTGTGGCGCGTCGGGCAAAATCCTGACTGCAGTGCAGGAGGTTGCGGGTTCGATTCCCCCCGGTTTAAGTATTTATGCTTAATAATAAATATTTGTTTTTGGTCTGGGCATTTTCACACAAATACAAAAATAACATCATAAAGATTTATAACGTCAGTGAAGCCGTGTGCTACCATAATAAAAGGATCCGCCTCAGCGACTTAGAAAGAGGACAGTTCAGTGCAAGACTCATTTTCAAGGCATACACCTAAGTGCTAAACTCATAAGAAAATGTTTTAGAATATTTTTTGTTTGACCATTTGTAGGTGACATTGTTACCTACATTTCAGAGTTTCAAGGCGTACATACTTATGATCATACAATTAATATACGATTTTAAACTAAAATAGTTGTTTTCACTACAAATATTTTAGGCATAGCACACATTTTAAATAGTAAGTAATAATATCCCGCTTATAAAATACTATTGTAACAAAATTCATTATCCGATTACAATGTGTTACCCCGCCGAATTGATGTTTTACCCCCTTGGGGGTAATTACCCACACGTTGAGAGCCGCTGAGAAATAATCCGTCTTAAATCTTAAACACCGTTTATCAGAAAGCTATTGGCTCCCAGGTGTATCGGTTGTGTCTAATAAATCTACATCGCTTCCTTCTATATAGCCTAGGTTCCTTAGGTGCACTAGTTCAGTACATATAGTAGATAAGTAGCTGTTACATCATGTATTTGCCTTTAGGGAGATAGTAAGGTGTCGTTTATTTGGGTTAACTTATTTTATTATTTAGGCCGGGTTTCTATCATATGTTGTACGATTCGTTTTAGTTACAGATAGTAGGGACCTAGAAGTACTAGGTTCATATTTGCCGTCGTGCATGGGTGATTTGGTTATGGGCAATAGTATGGTACAATACGCGTTTTTATTTACTAGCTGCGCCCCGCGGTTTCACCCGTGTAAGTCCCGATCTCGCGGGATTATCGGGATAAAAAGTAGCCTATGTGTTATTCCAGGTCTCCAGCTATCTACATACCGAGTTTCATGGAAATCGGTTCTGCGGGTTTTACGTGATTGAGTAAAAACACACATACACACATACAAACTCACAAACTCTTAACATTAGTAGGATAGGATAAATAAATAAATAATAATAAATAAATTCTGTGAACAACACACAGCGCCATCTAGCCCCGTGGTAAGCGACTAAGCTTGTGTTACGGTGACTAGACAACGGATATAATACTTATATATATTTTTTTTTGTAAATACATACATATTATACATAGAAGGACACCCAGACCAGACACAAATATTTATTTTTAAGCATAAATACTTGCACCCGGCGGGAATCGAACCCGCAACCTCCTGCATTGCAGTCGCGCTCTCGCACGACGCGCCACAGAGGTCGTCAGATAATAATCGTCAGGATAGGATTTGTAGATTGTTTTAATGTCTACTTATATATGCCAAGTCTATTATGGCGTGCGGGCTACAAACCATACGAAAGTTGTGAAGAATTATCGTGAAATATTTTACAACTTTTGTAAAGTTTTAACAACGTCTTCTTACATTGTGTAGAGCAGATTTGTCTTACAACAGCATATAATATACATCGTGTACTACTTATCTGCCCAAAAAACGAACCGTTTTTGTTACTTAAGACTAAAACCCAGCCTCACCTATAAATATGTAGGTATATCGGTAGGTAAATAGGTAGGTATATATTGTTCCAGCCTAGTTGGCATAAAAAATAGATGTCCAAGGAAATGTTAAAGAGGATTTATTCTTTTACGTCTCGTGGTTTCCGATGAAGAATAGAACAAGATTTTTTTTTATCAAGAAAACATTTAATTTTATGTGTTTTAATTCATTTATAGAAATGTTCTCTTGATCGTGTTAGTTACACTATGTGAAACTAAAGAACGGCTCAACCGATTTGGCTGAAAATTGGTGGGGAGGTACTTTTTTTTGCTTAGTTCTAAGGCGGAACAAAGTTCGCCGGCCCAGCTAGTAAACTAATAAAATAAAAAGTACTAACAGTTAGGTATGAGACTTCTCGGAAAGTTGTATCTGAGTAATTCCCTCGAGAGCTGGCATGTGGTGAAGGTCTTCGCGTGACCATGACTCTGCTGCACCAGCGCCAAGACCATGATGATCGCCACCAGCTCCGGCCACCGAGACATTCTGGAACAAAAGTTGTGGGTTTGAAAGAAGAAATTAAATAGGCTAAAATGTTGTAAAATATGCCATAGCAGTAAGATATGATCTATCACCCTTACTTATAAACAAAGTTAGTCATCGTTTTTAAGTAAGGGGTATATCTATAAAATGCTTTGTCCCGACTTACTGAGTGATTGATTAATCTATCAACGCACTGGCTGAACCGCTGATAGTAGAGAGCTGAAATTTGGAGAGTTTGTTCCTTAAGTGATGCACCCCACGGCATCCCGGAAAATCGGAATTATAGTACCATATGTGTTAATTCAGGTATCCATCTATCTGTATCCGAAGTTTCATCGCTATCTATTCAGTAGTTTTTGCGTGAAGGCATAACAAACGTACGTAGGTATGCGTCCAGCCAGGATTCGAACCCCCATTTGGGAATTTGGGCTTACAATCAAGGTATCTACTAACTACTACACCTACCCCTATAATTACTATCTTCTCATTTGAGCGATGTTCCCGGTTGAATCTCGGGAGCCCGGGGTTCGCTAAAATCGTAAATTATTTGGGGTCGGCACAGTAGGTAAGTCTTACCTACTGCAAATGAAATATAACTTTTACGGCCGGCCGCCTGTCTGACACCAACCTTCCTAGGGACCAAGAAGCCACCGCCACCGCGCAGGGAGAGCTCGAGGTTACCTGTCTCCCTTATTTTACATCCCTTAGTCGCCTATTAGAACACCCACGGGAAGAGATGGTAGCCTTATTCTATGGCTGGAGCTACACGGCACACCTCTACGATAACCATACACACTAACACAATACACTAAAACAAAACAAATCTACTTTCATCCAGGTACAGACGAAATTATTCAGATTTCATGAATATTTTGTCAACCTCCCGTTTGTCCCGCTGTCTGTGAAGGAAGTCAGCGGCTCACAAAGGCAGTGATGTATTGTCAAAAAAAAAACCGGTCAAGTGCGAGTCGGGCTCGCGCACGAAAGGTTCCGTACTAATTATTTATGACGTATTAAAAAATAACTATGTACTTACTAGATCTCGTTCATCAACTCATCACCAATTTTCGGCGGAAGTTTACATAGTAATGTACATCATATAATATTTCTTATAGTTTTATCATCCTCTTATTTAAGAAGTTATGGGAGGGGACATATTATTTCAATTCTAAGTATGGGAATCTATAAGGGTTCCGTTATTTGCCATTTGGCTACGGAACCCTAAAGACACAAACAAAGGGCTAAAAGTTTGAAGTTTTGAAGTCGATTATTCTCGTAAAACTAGGGACTGTGATTCCGGTTGTTGTAAACTGGGAAAGCGTGTCTGTAAAGTTGACAATGTTTTTGAAACTACTATAAATAGAAATTTGAAAGAATACACATGTATTTTTCTTCTGTTTTCGCGATGTTCGACTGAAATTATATTCATTTTTCGGTTTTACTTTTAGCATTGTTTTAATTTAAAATGCGATTAAAATCGAAAAATTCGTTTAATTTGAATATAGACACAACAACTTTTTTGGATAAAAAACGTGTTGTGTCTATAATCTTTTTAAATTCTCACGATTTGCTAACATAGTTACATTTTCCCGGGTGTTAATCGCGTATTATTATTTATTTTCTTACCTCGACGTTTCAACCATGACTGTTACAATGGTCTTGTTCGCGAGACACACGATCGAGGTAAGAAAATAAATAATAATACGAGTTTAAGACCCGGGAAAATTTAACTATAGATTGATCTGTCTAGAGTCCAGTAAGATCAGATTATCCATCGTACATCGCACATCGCGAGGATCTTCAGCCTCACGATGTTCGATGTACGACGAAGAGAATCTTAAAAATAGTTGTCGTGTCTACGATGTCTATGCCTCGATTAGATAGAAAATACTTGGAGAAATATTTTTTGTATGGTGATATCAGTGATTGATTGATTGATTAATTCTTTATTGCAACACCAAAAACAAAAAATTACATTAGCAAGAAAAACATAAACAACTTTAATCTAGGTGGCACACTGGGCGGCCTTATCGCTTAAAGCGATCTCTTCCAGGCAACCTTTGGATGGACAAGAAGCGAAAAAAGATGAAAGGTAGTGACCGTGTATGTACGCCCTTAACCCGTTAAAACAGTAGGTAATGTAAGTGTCACTGTTTAAAATGACACACGGACCCGGACACTGCAGCCCCCGGAACACTCCAGCACAGAATTATAGAACGGAACGATTCCGCTGGCGGTTGTTTTCGGAAATTTTAGCCAAACTTCCTTCAGAACACCGGTACAGCACAACCAACCTCAACAACGGATTTTCTCGGAACTATTTATTTAAAGCTAGTTTAAGCTAGTTACGTAGCTGGTAGCGCCAGGCTAAGTGCAAAGTTAAGTTTGTCAGACCCCACACTAGCTTAGCAGTTTTAGCATGCATTAATTAAGTGTTAGTTTGTGATTTTAGCATTTGATAGTACAAGGGAGTTTTGAAAGTGTTAATCGTTTGGTGCGAAATGGTTTTTAGGTCAGTTGAGTAGGGAATTAGTTAAGTGTACCATTTCTTTTGATACTTAGTGAATACTAAGAGAACGAAAAAAAAACTCTTTTTGAATTTTTATTTTTATTTAATTGGACACCATTTTAAAAAACATTTTATCCAAGTGTACGAGATACTTTAAAATATATAATGAAGATAATAAAGTAAAGCAAACAATTTTTTTTTCATAAAGTTCGGTTTATATTTATTCTAATACATTTTAATATATTTTATTTATTTATTGAACTAATAAATTCAGCAAGAATATGAATAAATCGAATGCAAATAAACTGATTTTTCGGTTTTAATCGCGTGAAATTTTAAGGGCCCTTGAAACGTCGTCGGGCGTTGAAAAACGTTTAGCATAATAAAATTGTCATTAAAACCTGAAAAATAAGTTTGATTTCATATCAGCATCGCAAACAACGAAATCTTTTTCACTCATTTATATGAGTGTCAAATGCAATTGTAGCTCCTAATCAAAAGTTTACCCCGGTAAGGCAGCCTGAAACCCATCGGTTTGCTGATTATATAGCTAAAATAGCTAAAAATAAAATAGCTAATATAGGGCTTATGCAGCTAAAAAATGTTACCTATATTGGATTAAAGGAAACACTTTATAATAAAAATCTAGGCAAATTGTCTTATATAACAATAGTGGCCGGCAAACAAGCTGGAAAATTGTTTTTATTTGTTTTTTATTGTTAGTCGTGATGTCCTATAATTGGCTTTCTATTGTTACACTATAACTATTGTTTTTTATTAGCTGTTGGATTTTCAAATAAATAAATAAATATAGGTAGGTACCTACATTAAATATGGGAGAAGGTATTATCAATCTACTTTATTTCTACTTTATTTTTGAATTAATTTTTATCTATATATGTGTGTATTGTGTAGTTTTAGTGTATATAGGACTCACCATGGTCCGATGACATGGGATATTCAGTGTTTTCTATGTATCATATGTATGTATTTACAAAAAAAAGTATAATATGTAGTATATCCGTTGTCTAGTACCCATAGTACAAGCCTAGTGCTTAGTTTGGGGCTAGATTGCGCTGTGTGTAACGTCATGCAATATTTATTTATTATTTATTTATATATTTAATTGTTTGCAACTTTTAATTATTGAATAAACATAATTGATATTATATCTACTTTATATTTACTTACTTGCTTAAGTTCTCAAGCTTCTAGTAAGTAAGTATTAAGTAAGTAGGTACATCTGCTTACCTTAAGTGATTATAACCTGATACAGCCGCCCACACCAAGCTCTTGCAATATACTGACATCTGAAGTGCCAATTATTATCTATTTGGCTAACTCTTGTAAGTACTCTATAGGATGTTCTGTGAACGTGTTAAGGGGGCTATTACATTTTTTTTTCTATTACCTATTTATTTGTGCAAAAGAAATGACAAGGTACTATTTAACAATAGGTAAGAATTAAAATTACTTAACAATAAATTACATTAGAAGTACCTACCTGTAATAAAAATACATGTAAAAAAACTTAAAATTACTATCGCTAGAAGAGATGAATAGGTACTAATTTAAACAAAAAATTTAAAAAAAAAACAAAAATGAAACAATGATAACAAATCGTGTCAATTTAAAAAGTTAATTTAAACAAATTTAACCCTTTGACGACTACGGGGACAAGGACGTCCCAAGCCAATAATTAGAAAAATATTGATAATTAAGAAGTCTATGCACAAATTTTATTTTTATAATTATAGGTTTTGAACGCATCTTTATTTTTTTTCAATGGAACACTACGTAGGTAGAACGGTATATTTTCTATGGTCATTTGAAACTGACAGTTTGCTTAGCGCGTTTTCGGTCTGTTTTACAAAAGTTTTTTGGGAAGACAAAGTGGTTTATATTGGTTTTTATCGTGCTATAAATATTGCCTGGTAAGTAAATTCATATTATATAAATACATCAAATCATTATTTATGTTGTTTACAATGATGTAACGATATAAACTTAAGGGACACCGGTGTCCCAGTGGTCGACAAGAGATACCATTTATGAGAAATTATGTTCATATTCTACAGATGATTTTTGTCAATTACCCTCATTTTTTGTTGATATTGTTGCAGTATAATGTTTCGTAGAGGACGTGGAGATTTTGAAATCAGGGATGATGAAGTTCTACTGATTTTGATGGGTGATAATAGTGACGATGAAGAAGATTTACAACTCGACGAAGAAGATCAAAGAATTTTCACGCAGGATGCTGATCGAGGGGTTTTTTACGTTAAAATTGAAGATGCTCCAGTTCAACTTCAAGAATCAGTAAGTCCACCACCTGAACCATCGTCTACAGCTGTTTTACCCGTCACCAGAGCACAGAATAATCAAGAACCTGTTTTCAAGTGGAACCAGAGAACATATATTCCAAATACTTTTCGTGATGTAGAATATGATTTCGGAAAGGTGCAAATTTGTCAAGAAGTTAGTGCTGATGTATTGACTCCCTTTGACATATTTTGTTCGACTACAAAGTTCAATATCTTAGTTCAAAATATTGTAGAGGAGTCAGTACGATACGCTCATCAAAATGGCCGGGCATTTACTATAGATAGATAAATGAGAGCATTCCTTAGTATGAATTTAGTTATGGGCTATCACGTTTTGCCATCATTGAGAGATTACTGGTCTACAGAACCAGACATGGGAGTACCGAGGTCCGTTAGAGGTCTGTTATCAAGCTTGCAATTCAGACAAGTCGCTGCTCGAAGTTTGATAAACGGTTTCTCTGTCAGGCAGCGAGACGTCCCCACTTCAAAATCAAGTTCAGTACGCAGGTCTGTAAAACGACAGCTGTTACCCATGCACCCCATGGAAAAATCAAACATCAGGAAAAGATGTGTCAACTGTGCCAAGCGTAGGATAGAAAACCGAACAAACAATACTTGTGTTCTATGTAAAGTTCACCTTTGCTATACTAATGGAAGGAATTGTTTCGCTGAGTACCATAACTAACTATTTTATATTGTATATTTTTCATAAATAAAGAAGTTTATAATAAATAAATGTGCAGTTTTCAATATAAAATACCTCAAATACCGATAAAATCTCGAAAACGTAAAGCATAAGTTGTGTAGGCAAAAAGTACGGCTATCGGCCACAGGGACAGGTTAGTCCCAAAAATTTCCAAAAAAACTACGCATATTTTGTTTTTTTTAATGAGTCAGTATGTTTAGTATATGTATAATTAACTATTTTATATAGCTTTTATGATTATATACCCCCCCCGTATTCTTATGGTCCTGAAAGGGTTAATAAAATAAATGAGAGGTGTCAAGGGACACCCGGATGGAACGAATGTCAAAGCAAAAAAAAAAAGTGTATCTGTTACAACTTTCCGTCTAGCCACCTTTCGCAACGCGCGATAAGGAACTTCGTTCCAATAAACTGAACTATTATATAAAACTAGCTGACCCGGCAAACGTTGTTTTGCCTTATAAATTATAAATAGTAGCCGATTCTCAGACCTACTGAATACGCATATATTTGGTAAAAATCGGTAAAGCCGTTTCGGAGGAGTATGGTAACTAACATTGTGACATGGAAATTTTATATATTAGAAAGATTAGATATAGCTGCGTCCCGCGGTTTCACCATCGTAAGTCCGCGATTAAAAGTAGCTAACATAGACTACATGTTAGCTACTTTTAATCTCAGGGTGAAAGTAGCTTTCTAATCGTGAAATATTTTTTGTTTTTGAGTCTATTCATAACAAACATATAGACAGACCATACAGTCACCAAAAATACAATTTAAATCTTTCCTCTTTATAAAGAGTAGATATTAGTGTAGATGAAACTGTGTAAATTTTTTCACATTTTATGAACCTAATATTGTAATTTAAAAAATCCAAGTATAACATGTCTTAATATATCATTTAAAAATACTTAATAAAGAAGTTAACTTTGCCTTTCAGACGACCACAAAACCTTTAATACAAGCAACGTGTGTGACTTTTTACCTTTTTTGTCCTTTTTGCTGAAAAAGGTGCCCATTTACAACTATGAAATATACCAAAAAATATTATCTACCCCATTTTAAATAAACAAAAACCGAGCCTCATTTATCTGCCTCCGTAAAATATGAACACCAAAATTGTTTTAAATTTTTTAACCGCAATGAAAACCGCTAAAAAGGTATTTGCACATAAACTGTGTACTTTTCTCATCCCCTGTCAAAAGCACTAACACTTGATAATATATCGTACAAATATCGTAACACACTATTGACCAGATTAACTTGATCTCCCTCTTTATTCACTGAATGGCCGGTTATTTGGTGGATAAGTTAATGTAAGTGATTTCAAGGGTCAGACAAAGCTGGGGATTTTAAAGAGCGCCCTTAAGAGGCAGTATGTTACAAATATACTTTATTAGTCTGCTTCTATCTCTTGTAGCCTTACTTATCCTGTGGCGATTAATAAGGATGACTTAAAAGGTGACAGTTCATGCGGTTTTATAGGTACAGTAAAATAATATTATTTATTGTTGTTTTAAAAACGTTTGTCGTTACTCAAGCCTTATGCCTTCATCATCCAAACGATGTTACCGGTAGCATCCCTCTTGAGATCCCGGGGTCCGCTTTCCATTTTGATTTGGCTAATTTCGACTTTTACGGGAGCGACTGCCGTCTGACCGCTGACCTCCCAACCCCGAAGGGAAAGTCTGCGCCTGAGCCTCATCCGTTCATCAGCCGGTGCACCAAGCTAGTAGGTGAGGTTGGCTTCGGCTCAACGATCTTAGTGGGCCCCATACATACCCCGACCCAACCCTATGTCTTGCTTAAACAAAATGTCTCCTGAACGTGTCATGAAAACGGTTATTGTTGTGTATACAAGCCCGACAGAGAGCCTACTGTGCATGTATTTATACTATGCCTTAACCCAACGATGTGTAACTCACTGTCCTCGACGCGACGCTACAACCTTGGAGCACCGAGAATCGAATCCTATAGAGCAACAGCTCCATACATCCCCGCGGCGTAGATACTCCACAACATGTGCAGCTGTGTGTGCGTGACTCTCACCGATAGTGTACCGACGGGTTCACATACGTGAGCCGAGTGGATCTTCGGGCGGCCTCGGCAAACCTGAGTGGATAAGCGGTGAGAAGTCACGCACACATAGCTGTGCATGCATGTAGTCGAGTACCTACCGCTGTGGGCTTGTATGAGGCTGTTACTCTGTAGGATTAGATACTGATGCTTGGAGTATTCAAGAGAGCTAGAGTGAATAGGCATTATGTAGGCAAGCATGATACATCCTCATCATCGTGCACTATTAGAGGAGGTGAGAAATGCAAGCCTATCTATATTATACTTGACTGACATGTATATATTTCAACGCATAGCCCAAACTGTTGGTCCTAGAGACATGAAATTTGGAGAGTGTGTTCTTTGTGGTATGTATGGACTTGCGCGGGTGAAACCTCGGGACACAGCTAGTCTTATATAAAATATCACTTAGAATTCGAGTTTTAATTGCATAAACTTACTAACGACAATTCCGCAAAGGAAGATCTACGAGAAAACCTATTGTAAGTATAATGTAAGATGTACGATGTAAGTCCGCACAAGTCTGTAGCTAGACAACCGAAGCTCTACGCTGTAGAGCTTCTGTCGCCGATTTTCTGTTACCTACATGAGTTTACGTCCTAAATACCGATGAAAATGCACCTTAAGAATTTACATAAGTAAAGTGACGTCAACTTCTCTCGAATCTTCTTTTTTGTCGCAATATTTCTCTATGTTGAGGTGACATTTATATCAAGGTTGAATATTAATATTGTTAGGGAATGATTTATTTCCACAACACTCAATCTTTTTTTATTTTAATAAAGATGTTGAATTTTTATTTGCTCACTGAAGGACTTTTGTTTTAAGGAAATCTTTGTTCATTCTTTGTTTACATTCTGTATAGTTAGGAACTTTACCTAAAGTTTTGTGTCATGTGATTGTCTCCGTGTAATACATAGTTTCTGCGGTCTTGGAAATACGATTAAACCGATTACAAGTAAAAATGTTAGTTCGATAAATTAAATTCTACATAAATTACTCTAAGCATATCATCGTTACATTACACAGTTAACCACTAAATTAAATCTATTAAAAGTAAACATAATAATTATAAAGTAAAATTTCTATTGACTAAGTCCATTACGGCCAAAAGTGCCCATTATGCTGACTGCATTTTCTATCTGAATGGCCATAAAACATTTTGCGCCAAATAGATACCGGACCAAATTGTTAAATTACTTTATATCCTAAACTTGAACAGGTAGTAAGTAAACACTGTAGAACAGATCTAGCGGAAACATAAAAATCTTAAAACGTCACCTCCATTACCTTCGAGTTTTTCTCTTACGAAATAGTTGTCGAGAGAATATAAAATGGGTGTCGAGTGTGTAGAGTGGGTCAACGCCCGTCCGTCACCCACTCTTCTATCAATTGTCATGTAATTCCACTTGTTACCAGCAAACCTGACGGTGGCTGAGTCATGAGAATGTAGCGATATTATGACCTTTGTTGCCTTTAATACCAGATCTAATAATATTGGTGGGATTCCTTCCTTCTTCTCATCCGAGCGATGTTCCCGGTTGCATCCCTCTCAGGAGCCCAGGGTCCGCTAAACCCCAAATAGTTTTTTTTATTTGGGGTCGGCGCAGTCGGTAAGTCACCATACCATACCTTCTGCAATTAGAATTGGCAATGTTTTTACGGCCTGACACCAACCCTCTTAGGGATCAAGCAGTTAACCGCCACCGCGCGGGGAGAACTTAAGGTTTGCTAATCTCCTTAGTCGCCTTTTACGACACCCACGGGATAAGATTGGGTAACCCTATTCTATGCCGGGGCTCAACAGCTAATGCGGGATTCCTAAAACATCAGATTCTAAACACACCAGATTCCCATTATACCAGATTCCTGGATTGACTGACCGAACATTCTGGCTGGTCAGTTGGGCCTAAAAGCTCCCACAAGGTTTAATTGTTGTAGGTAAAATAATACCCATCAAAAACATGTTTGTAAAAAAAGCAAGTCTCGCAACTCAGTTCTTCTACCGTAAAAAGTTGTGAGACCATGTAATTCCAAGTCGGTTATTTTATTCAGTCCATAAGGGACCTTCTGTCTTTTAAGTTATTTTAACGTAGGTAATTGGCTTATCTAACAACATCTTATAGAGACCATAATAACAATATTTAAAAAAAGTTATGTTTTAAGTAAATAGATTTAACTTGGCAATCTGATCCTGTAGGATTTCGCAATCGCATCAAATCGCTGTAACATCTAACTTGCACAGCACAAAGCTATCCCATCAGTCAGTGGAAGTGGCCCATTACGTCGCATCCAAACGGGGTGCAGTGCCGATTCTTATACAAGTGCCACGATTATTACCGGAATTGCCTCTCTGTACTGCTGTTAACTGTTACCTACTCTTTGTGCGGAGTTTGCTTGTATTTTCCTTTAGTTTTGAAGTACACATGCTGTTTATAGCAGGAGATTGCTAATTTCGAGCGTAATTGCTGGTGCCTTAGTGCCTATATTCATTTGTTCATAGTTTGAGTACAAATTAGTTGGTTTGTCAAGTATAATCAATATCTACACCTATGGATATTTTTTTCAGGTTTTCAGGAGTATACCTTCTATAGATGTAATAGTTTGTAGGGTGAATGATGAAAAAAAAACTCTATCTATAGGTAGGTACTTTGTTTTTAGGGTTCTGTAGCCAAATGGCAATAAACGGAACCCTTATGGATTTGTCATGTCTGTCTGTCCGTCCGTATGTCACAGCCACTATTTTCCGAAACTATAAGAACTTTTGTTGGCACTTGGAACTCTTCTTCCTACCCTTATTCCAAATAATTTGCGGCCGGTACAAGCACGTAGAAGAGCACTGCAAGGCACACCAACTATTAGGTAAACTGTGGGCGTCCGCCACACAAGCATCCATTCTACACTCCAGTTTATGAGCGTCCTGTTTGTATAAGTCGTTATTAACGTGTAAAAGGGGGAAGTTTACCTTGCTATAGATGTTCATAATAATAATATCCTTTAGACCAGGGGTTCCCTAACTTATTTGAAACGCGCCCCCTTTCGACCACAAAAAAATAAATTGGGCCTTCTAGATTATAAGGTCAGAATAAAAAAGTATTAAGGGCGTTTATTCCATTCTCTTTCTCCATACAAACGTAGTTTACGTTTTCCTCCCTGGATAAAGACATTAGAGCAAATATGTATATGCCATAAAACCTATATCTGTCTTCCGAATTTTTATTTTTATTTTTTATTATTATTTTAATTAGAAAAAAAAGGTCATTGCCATTAACAAGACATGACAGATATAGGTTTTATGGCATAAACATATTTGCTCTAGTGTCTTTATCCAGGGAGGAAAACGTAAACTACGTTTGTATGGAGAAAGAGAATGGAATGAACCCTCTTAAACAATAATACAACTATTTTTATTGCTCATTAAAGTTGTACAAAGTGATATACAAACGGTATTTGATAAGTAGTAACAAATATCTTTGATATAGCCTGTGAGATGACCGCGGGGCCGATAAGGTTCTTAATATTCTGACTGCCCACTGAGGAAACAACATTATGTTCTTGACAGACGTCAATTTCGTATAATTTCATTGGTCGTATCGAGCAGTCTGGAATACATTATCTTGGCGATCGCAGGTTCTCAGATGGCCCGCGCCCCCTGTAAAAATCCTGGGGGGCGCGCCCCCCTCTTTGGCAACCGCTGCCTTAGACTATAAGAAATGCTTAAAATACAAATCATTTGTAGGGTTTCAAGGTCTACAAGAAACCCCTACCATGTTAATATAAAATAAGTTTTAATTGGCAGACCTGGTTTAAACAATGATTTACTATGCCGAAATCATGGTTGAATGGTTGAGCGGTGTTGGTCTAGTGGTAGATACCCCGGCTTTCATTCTGAGAGTCGTGGGTTCGAATCCAGACCGACCGCGCACCAATGTCTTTTTCTTTAAAGAAAAAGGTATGTGCGCTAAAAACATCGCTCTTACGCTGAAGGAAAAACATCGTGAGGAAACCAACATGTCCTAGGACTCACCACGGGCCGAAGACATAGGATATTCAGTGTTTTCTATGTATCATATGCATGTATTTACAAAAAAAAAAAGTATAATATGTAGTATATCCGTTGTCTAGTACCCATAGTACAAGCCTAGTGCTTAGTTTGGGGCTAGATTGCGCTGTGTGTAACGTCGTGCAATATTTAATCCAGGTCTGGCCTTAAAACTCATTTTATAATAGCAAGGTTATAGTTTCGTAGTCAATAATATGATCTTGTTTTTTTTGTCCCCAGGATGTGGCTAATGCGCGCTGTGGCGGTGATCTGCTTCGCGTGCCACACGGCTAGTCAATGGCGCTGTCCGGTGTTGAGTGCGCGCCCGGCGGCCGAGTGCGCCTGCGATCTGCCGCACACGCTGCGGTGCGCAGGCGACCATACCGCGCTGCAGGTAACACTTTATCATGTACTAGCTGCGTCCCGCGTAAGTCCCGATCCAGTGGGAATATCGGGATTTAAAGTAGTTTATGTTACTCAGGGTGAATGTAGCTTTCTAATGGTGAAAGAATTTTTGCAATCGGTCCAGTAGTTTTTGAGTTTATTCGTTACAAACTAACATACTTTTGGCACTGACAAATATTTGACACTTGTCCAGAGGTCAGACGCTTCTTCTAGCTCCAAATGAGTCGACATCGGGTTAAGCGGTTTAATATGTATTTTTTAACAATTTATTCACCACTGTACGTAGATAGGGTTCTATAATTACTTTTATCAACTTTCAGCATAGGGGTTTAATTGAAAATAAGTTTACTGAATTAATTTAAATAAATTAAGTAGGTACAATTAATTCAGTATTATTATAAGAGAGCTTTTTACTTTTATTTACATGAATCGTATTTAAAATTTAAAAATTAATTGTAATATAGTAAAAAAAAACTGCAGTATAACAGCAGCGTTACTGTTATAGACTTTTTTATTACTAATTTTATAACTACGGTTATAGGTAACCCATTTTGAAGGGTTAAGCAACGCGCTTATTGCGGTCATTACTTGGATGGGTAACTGATAGTTTGTGTGGCAAAAAATCATTTTCTCGAACTCCTCCGTACTTCGGGAGACACGTTAAGCAGTTGGTCCCGGTTGCCATCTCATAGCAGTCGTTAGGTCAAATCTAAGGTCTTATCATTCTCGGCTAGGTAGGATATGAAGCAATTTACCGAAAAATGTGTTTAATTTCTATCCAACATCAAGAAAACGGAAGAAAAATCTATGTATTTTAAGTCAAAGAACGTCGTTCTAAAAATACTTCAGTAGGTACACCAACAGTCTCACTCATTCCCTATTCTCTCAAGACACAGCTAAACAAATAAACCGAGTAACAAACCCTACAGCACCATACTTAAACAATTATTAGGACGTAGCAGAACGGAACTACCGACGTTTATTGACACGGCGAAGACTTGGTCGTACCCTTCTCAGGGAGGTCTTGAGGCGTGAGTGCCAATCGATAGGCTTTTGTTTGGAGAACCTCCTGATGTTGCGATGTGTGGTTGATTTGTGACTGCTAACGTTGGTTCTCGATAGCTCGTAGAGTTTGCGAAAGTGCTACGAGTGCTACGAAAGCTTAGGCTACTCTTTCGATAGGCTTTTGTTAGGAGAAGCTCCTGATGTTGCGATGTGTGGTTGATTTGTGACTGCTAACGTTGGTTCTCGATAGCTCGTAGAGTTTGCGAAAGTGCTACGAGTGCTACGAAAGCTTAGGCTACTCTTTCGATAGGCTTTTGTTAGGAGAAGCTCCTGATGTTGCGATGTGTGGTTGATTTGTGACTGCTAACGTTGGTTCTCGATAGCTCGTAGAGTTTGCGAAAGTGCTACGAGTGCTACGAAAGCTTAGGCTACTCTTTCGATAGGCTTTTGTTTGGAGAACCTCCTGATGTTGCGATGTGTGGTTGATTTGTGACTGCTAACGTTGGTTCTCGATAGCTCGTAGAGTTTGCGAAAGTGCTACGAGTGCTACGAAAGCTTGGGGCTACTCTTTCCTTGATACAAACGTAATCGACTGTTTTCTCTCTGGATAAAGACGTTAGAGCAAATAACATGACCATGCAGACATCCTATATCTGTCCTGTATTTTGTTTGTTTTTCACATTCTAATTTTTTTTAATTTTGTATTCTAATAAGAAACTGAAGAAAAAAAACAAACTTAAAAATATACGCTCGCAAGAGCGTATATTTTCCTAAGTGTTGGTTTATTTTTCGAAAAGCAATTCCGCATACATACTAAAATTACAAACTGTAATTTCAGTGAACTAAGTAGGCGTGGCTCGGCGACAGTTGTAGATAGTAGTCAGTTGGAACGTCATTTCAAATACGAAATTCAAATTGATTAATTTACCTATCGAATTTTTCGTGAGTTCCAATAGTAATTACACGGAAAAGGTATTGTTTCAGAATATCAGAATCAACGTCTGTCCGTCGTCGACGTTTACAATTCTGTTAGGTATTATATCTACTTACACCTACGCTATTATGACCTTCTCACACAGTGCCAATTTTCAAGCCATTTTATACTAAAAAGCTGCGTCCCGCGGTTTCACCCGCGTAAGTCCCGATCCCGTAGGAATATCGGGATCAAAAGTAGCCTATGTTACTGAGGGTGAATGTAGCTATCTTGAAATCGGTCCTGTAGTTTTTGAGTTTATTCATTACAAAAATACAGACACATACACACACACAAAATACAAATCTTTCCTCTTTATAATATTAGTGTAGACTAGGGCAGTAGGCGAACGCAACTCCTACAGCCGAGTAAAAAAAGATGATCTGTTCATAGTTTTTGTAAGTCTTGAAATGTATATTATACTGGGTTTTTTAAACATTTTTTTTCGGGGATGAGGATTGTTTTAAAGGGTTGTGCTTAGCGTCAAGGCGAACAACTTTAATTGTACGACTTTTTGGACATTTGAACTTTTGGTTTTTGAAATTTGTAAAGTTTGTCTGACTGGGAAATAAACTGATTATTTGAAGAAATGCTTTCCAAAAATTTGCATTCGACAGCACTTGAACCTGCCAGTCAGTCACCAAGTGTAGTAGAAACTTAAAAAAAAAGATGGATAATAAACTCCTTTCGGCGTTTAATGTTCACAATTGAATTAAACTATCAAATGCAATCGTCAGTGTGTGAATGGTCTATTAAACTTATTACTGAGATATTTGTATAGGCAATTTTAGGTATTCCTGATCTTTGTTTAAATTATATGCTACCTTCAAGTCGTCTTGTAGGGTAGGTTAGGTTAGGTTAGGCGAGCGGCGGGGTTTGGGGTTTGGGGTATAGGCGTATTGAAGGTAATAGGTAAGTAGGTACATACTGAATACGGTCACAATGATAGAAATAAAGATAACATTTATTTAGCAAGCACACGGTAAAAACCTGTAGTAAAAAGTAAAAACAATGACATAATAAAGCAGACAAATTACGATAAATATTAAACTAAAATGAAACAAAAAATCCACTCACGTGACCATCCATTTCAATCACTGCAAAAACTACTGACCCGATTACGATGAAACTTGGTATTCAGATAGCTTGAGATCTGGACATAAGTTTTTATTTAGATGTTCCCGGATGAAACCGTGGGCCGCATCTAGTGTTGTAAATATACCTATTCTGCATAGTAAGTACCTAATAGTTCGATCTTGCAGTCAATCCAGCGTCAAGTAATTATCATAAGTTCATAATTGCGTTGTTTCTGTATAACTAATAATAATGTAGGGAGTAGGGAGCGTATAACAAATTTCAATTATTCAGGGAGTAAGATGTTAATAGGATTTGCCAGAGAGACGCGCATACGCTTTTAAGATGTAGGTACCTACCGTTCTGAAGTGAAGTTTGAAGGACAAAATAAATAGTGCAAAAACTATATTTTTTACCGGCTTATACGTGCGTCCGGTGCACCTTAGACACTCCACTTCAAAATCTCCTTAAAAAAAGAAGGTATTGGAGTGGGGTGACTTATTCTCTCACCAAATTGGTTTCGACCCATAAATGACCTGTCACTAAGTCATTAAAACGGATCTTTTCAGAGCCAAAATGAACTGCTACCTAATACCCATACCGTTCCATATCAGAATCGTTCTGAAGAGAAGTTTTAAGGACAAAATAAATAGTGCAAAAACAATATTTTTTACCGGCTTACACGTGCGTCCGGTGCACCTTAGACACTCCACTTCAAAATCTCCTTAAAAAAAGGAGGTATTGGAGTGGGGTGACTTATTCTCTTACCAAATTGGTTTCGACCCATAAATGACCTGTCACTAAGTCATTAAAACGGATCTTTTCAGAGCCAAAATGAACTGCTACCCAATACCCATATCGTTCCATATCATAA
Source organism: Idaea biselata (assembly GCA_958496205.1). NCBI lineage: Eukaryota > Metazoa > Arthropoda > Insecta > Lepidoptera > Geometridae > Idaea > Idaea biselata. The sequence goes on from OY292404.1 coordinate 5,752,324, forward strand.
TATCAGTCTATGGCAGTATGTGGCTATGCCCCAAAGTCACGCCCAAGAACTGCGGACATCTTCCAAGATCACAACAACCCACCGCTCGATTTTGATTTTAGATAATAATATGAATATAAACTGAAACGAAAAGAAGAAGACTGGATATTGTCTTATTCCTTTGAATTTTCGTGCAGGGCAGTATTTTGCTTTATTTCCCCCCTAATATATATTTATTTCTGTCTGTACCTTTAAGAATTTTGGAACGCCGGGGACAAACATTAAGTATCGATAATTATATGAATCTTGGAACGAATGGGAAATAACCCTATTTAATTCTAATAATCTCTTTTCAGAAAATCGGCCGACACTTGCGCGAACAAAAAGCTCGATACAAAAACTCTGCAGTATCCTTATTGCGGTCATTACTTGGATGGGTAACTGATAGTTTGTGTGGCAAAAAATCATTTTCTCGAACTCCTCCGTACTTCGGGAGACACGTTAAGCAGTTGGTCCCGGTTGCCATCTCATAGCAGTCGTTAGGTCAAATCTAAGGTCTTATCATTCTCGGCTAGGTAGGATATGAAGCAATTTACCGAAAAATGTGTTTAATTTCTATCCAACATCAAGAAAACGGAAGAAAAATCTATGTATTTTAAGTCAAAGAACGTCGTTCTAAAAATACTTCAGTAGGTACACCAACAGTCTCACTCATTCCCTATTCTCTCAAGACACAGCTAAACAAATAAACCGAGTAACAAACCCTACAGCACCATACTTAAACAATTATTAGGACGTAGCAGAACGGAACTACCGACGTTTATTGACACGGCGAAGACTTGGTCGTACCCTTCTCAGGGAGGTCTTGAGGCGTGAGTGCCAATCGATAGGCTTTTGTTTGGAGAACCTCCTGATGTTGCGATGTGTGGTTGATTTGTGACTGCTAACGTTGGTTCTCGATAGCTCGTAGAGTTTGCGAAAGTGCTACGAGTGCTACGAAAGCTTAGGCTACTCTTTCGATAGGCTTTTGTTAGGAGAAGCTCCTGATGTTGCGATGTGTGGTTGATTTGTGACTGCTAACGTTGGTTCTCGATAGCTCGTAGAGTTTGCGAAAGTGCTACGAGTGCTACGAAAGCTTAGGCTACTCTTTCGATAGGCTTTTGTTTGGAGAACCTCCTGATGTTGCGATGTGTGGTTGATTTGTGACTGCTAACGTTGGTTCTCGATAGCTCGTAGAGTTTGCGAAAGTGCTACGAGTGCTACGAAAGCTTGGGGCTACTCTTTCCTCGATACAAACGTAATCGACTGTTTTCTCTCTGGATAAAGACGTTAGAGCAAATAACATGACCATGCAGACATCCTATATCTGTCCTGTATTTTGTTTGTTTTTCACATTCTAATTTTTTTTAATTTTGTATTCTAATAAGAAACTGAAGAAAAAAAACAAACTTAAAAATATACGCTCGCAAGAGCGTATATTTTCCTAAGTGTTGGTTTATTTTTCGAAAAGCAATTCCGCATACATACTAAAATTACAAACTGTAATTTCAGTGAACTAAGTAGGCGTGGCTCGGCGACAGTTGTAGATAGTAGTCAGTTGGAACGTCATTTCAAATACGAAATTCAAATTGATTAATTTACCTATCGAATTTTTCGTGAGTTCCAATAGTAATTACACGGAAAAGGTATTGTTTCAGAATATCAGAATCAACGTCTGTCCGTCGTCGACGTTTACAATTCTGTTAGGTATTATATCTACTTACACCTACGCTATTATGACCTTCTCACACAGTGCCAATTTTCAAGTCATTTTATACTAAAAAGCTGCGTCCCGCGGTTTCACCCGCGTAAGTCCCGATCCCGTAGGAATATCGGGATCAAAAGTAGCCTATGTTACTGAGGGTGAATGTAGCTATCTTGAAATCGGTCCTGTAGTTTTTGAGTTTATTCATTACAAAAATACAGACACATACACACACACAAAATACAAATCTTTCCTCTTTATAATATTAGTGTAGACTAGGGCAGTAGGCGAACGCAACTCCTACAGCCGAGTAAAAAAAGATGATCTGTTCATAGTTTTTGTAAGTCTTGAAATGTATATTATACTGGGTTTTTTAAACATTTTTTTCGGGGATGAGGATTGTTTTAAAGGGTTGTGCTTAGCGTCAAGGCGAACAACTTTAATTGTACGACTTTTTGGTCATTTGAACTTTTTGTTTTTGAAATTTGTAAAGTTTGTCTGACTGGAAAATAAACTGATTATTTGAAGAAATGCTTTCCAAAAATTTGCATTCGACAGCACTTGAACCTGCCAGTCAGTCACCAAGTGTAGTAGAAACTTAAAAAAAAGATGGACAATAAACTCCTTTCGGCGTTTAATGTTCACAATTGAATTAAACTATCAAATGCAATCGTCAGTGTGTGAATGGTCTATTAAACTTATTACTGAGATATTTGTATAGGCAATTTTAGGTATTCCTGATCTTTGTTTAAATTATATGCTACCTTCAAGTCGTCTTGTAGGGTAGGTTAGGTTAGGTTAGGCGAGCGGCGGGGTTTGGGGTTTGGGGTATAGGCGTATTGAAGGATCGTAATAGGTAAGTAGGTACTGAATACGGTCACAATGATAGAAATAAAGATAACATTTATTTAGCAAGCACACGGTAAAAACCTGTAGTAAAAAGTAAAAACAATGACATAATAAAGCAGACAAATTACGATAAAAAATAAACTAAAATGAAACAAAAAATCCACTCACGTGACCATCCATTTCAATCACTGCAAAAACTACAGACCCGATTACGATGAAACTTGGTATCCAGATAGCTTGAGATCTGGACATAAGTTTTTATTTAGATGTTCCCGGATGAAACCGTGGGCCGCATCTAGTGTTGTAAATATACCTATTCTGCATAGTAAGTACCTAATAGTTCGATCTTGCAGTCAATCCAGCGTCAAGTAATTATCATAAGTTCATAATTGCGTTGTTTCTGTATAACTAATAATAATGTAGGGAGTAGGGAGCGTATAACAAATTTCAATTATTCAGGGAGTAAGATGTTAATAGGATTTGCCAGAGAGACGCGCATACGCTTTTAAGATGTAGGTACCTAACGTTCTGAAGTGAAGTTTGAAGGACAAAATAAATAGTGCAAAAACTATATTTTTTACCGGCTTATACCTGAGTCCGGTGCACCTTATACACTCCACTTCAAAATCTCCTTAAAAAAAGAAGGTATTGGAGTGGGGTGACTTATTCTCTCACCAAATTGGTTTCGACCCATAAATGACCTGTCACTAAGTCATTAAAACGGATCTTTTCAGAGCCAAAATGAACTGCTACCTAATACCCATACCGTTCCATATCAGAATCGTTCTGAAGTGAAGTTTTAAGGACAAAATAAATAGTGCAAAAACAATATTTTTTACCGGCTTACACGTGCGTCCGGTGCACCTTAGACACTCCACTTCAAAATCTCCTTAAAAAAAGGAGGTATTGGAGTGGGGTGACTTATTCTCTTACCAAATTGGTTTCGACCCATAAATGACCTGTCACTAAGTCATTAAAACGGATCTTTTCAGAGCCAAAATGAACTGCTACCCAATACCCATATCGTTCCATATCATAATATCAGTCTATGGCAGTATGTGGCTATGCCCCAAAGTCACGCCCAAGAACTGCGGACATCGTCCAAGATCACAACAACCTACCGCTCGATTTTGATTTTAGATAATAATATGAATATAAACTGAAACGAAAAGAAGAAGACTGGATATTGTCTTATTCCTCTGAATTTTCGTGCAGGGCAGTATTTTGCTTTATTTCCCCCCTAATATATATTTATTTCTGTCTGTACCTTTAAGAATTTTGGAACGCCGGGGACAAACATTAAGTATCGATAATTATATGAATCTTGGAACGAATGGGAAATAACCCTATTTAATTCTAATAATCTCTTTTCAGAAAATCGGTCGACACTTGCGCGAACAAAAAGCTCGATACAAAAACTCTGCAGTATCCCTACTCGACTGTTCCCTGCGTGGTGTGACGGTGTTGTCTTCGAATGCTGTGTCGGAGCTGGCCGGGGTCGGGCTGCATGGGCTGGTCATTTCTTCAGGAGATATAAGAAGGGTCCAGCAGGGAGCTTTCGGTGATGTTGCTGCCACGTTGCTTGCTCTTGGTAAGTTATCTGAAGGAGGAGATTTTAGGTGCGGTTGTGGCCATATATTTATGGAAGGTATAATGTTGAGGGCAACAGTATATTTGAGTACCTCGATGCTCAATCAGTTTTGACATTTGGAACGAGTTGAAGGCATCCAAAACAAGATAAAGAAACAAATAAAAAATCGACGAAGAATAGACTTGTCCTAGAACTTACTCCTAGAACTATATTGCCGTACTTGCCAAAAAATCCATTGTTTCCAAAAATGTCGCTTGCATACTTTGACTTCCGATCGGGTCAAAACAAGTTTAGGTATTGATATAAACCATACCGGTTTGAAGGCATGGTAAATAGGCATCCAGAGTAGGTTCATGTGGCGTCTTACTGCTTAACGTCTCTAAGATGAAGTGCTTCCTCTAAAGTACCTAGCACACATTAACAGGCTATATTGGAAGTCACTACGTTAAAATAAAGCAATAGCATGATCATCATCATCATCTGAACGATGTTCCCGGTTGCATCCCTCTCGAGAGCACGTGGGCCGCTTTCCTTTTTCCGTTCCACTTCGCACATCCCGCGTATTGAGGCCATTTAGGACGCCTATCCACTCTTAACGAGTTAAGCCAGCCCTTCTTCGGTCTTCCCAATCTGCCGTGGCCAGGCGGAGGCGCCATAGCAAGACACCTTGCTTGCTTGTTGCCCACGTAACTAGCCGGTTTTCGTAAAACGTTACCGTAGTACCGTAAGCGGCATTCATGCAATTTACGGCATTCTGCAATGTCTCGGGACATGAAGGCTGCCCCTAAATAAATAAATAGCATCATTTAAAGTATAAATACAAATAAAAACTTGAAAAAAAATAAAAACCACAGCCTCCCACAGTTTTAAAACCCCATCTATACGCTTGAGCAGGCACTTCCCGCCCATTTCAATAGCAAATAATCATTTAAGTACATTTTCAGGTTTACCGAACAATCAGCTACCATCGGTACCTACGGAAGCCTTAACACGTCTTTGGAATCTCGATAGACTTGATTTGTCTAACAATAAGATATACACTTTGGACTCTAATTCTTTCAAGGTAAAGTACAATTTTCAGTGGCACATTTTAAAAAACATTATTGTGAATAGAGATACAGTGATTTGAAAGCGAGAGGTAATCGGGTAGAGCTCATTTGCGAAATTGTTTATTTTTGTTTCGTTTTTTTTTTGTTTTTGTTGGCAACAGTACCAATGAAAATTCATCATTTTACCTAAAATTAGTATTTACCATACTTTAATTAAAAACCGGACTCGCGCACAAAGGGATCCGTACCATTATCACAATTGAGTACGGAACCCTGGACCACTCGAAAACCGTGTACGCAACGACCAACGCCCGTTTGTTTGCATTTATGTTTATCTTACCACTAGTGGTAGACGCCAGTGGTAGAAATAAATGCAACGTAGGTAACGTTACATTTTACCGTGAAAAATCACGTTTGTTGTACGGGAGCCCCTCTTAAATAAATTAAACTAATAAAGTAATAAACCATCTGTGAAATTTTCAACTGTCTAGTCTAGCTATCACGATTTTTGAGATACAGCCTGGTGGGTGACAGACGGACAGACAGACAAACAGAGAAGTCTCAGTAGGCTTTCTACAGAGTCAAAGAATATTTAGATTTAGATGTTCACTTTACATAAGATTAATTTGTTGACTCTAATTATGTTAATCATTAATAATTGTTAATTTTTATTTAGAAGTAATGCTTAGATTAAGTTACTATAATATTGTATGTCCGGGATGGACCAACTGTTGATACTTATAACACATTTCCATGTCACCTTAATGTACACAGTTATTCAATAAATATTCTTGATTCTTGATTCTATAATATGGTCCCGTTTTTACCCTTTGGGTACGGAACCCTAAAAACTGTATACTCATTTTAATTACTAACTTATCTACTGGACTATTTGTAAACTTATCTACACTGATATAATAACGAGGAAAGATTTGTATTTGTGTGTGTGTTGTATGTTTGTAATGAATAAACTCAAAACTACTGGACCCATTTCAAACATTCTTTCACCATTAGAAAGCTTCTAATGGTTTTACTCATGGAAATATCGGGATCAAAAGTAGCCTATATTTAGGCTACTTTTGATCCCGATATTTCCATGGGATTGGGACTTACGCGGGTGAAACCGCGGGACTCTGCTATGACTTTTTCTCTGTCGCACGTCAACAAATTTGCGCACTCTAAACATCTTTCTATCGAATACTTAGTTGAATTGAAATTATTAAATTAATTTATTTGTCCTGCGTCTAGACGAGCGATTTAAATATTTAAATAATTACGTTAGGAACGCTCCCATGTTAGTGACAATAATGTCTTTTTGATAATAATAAATGTATTTTACCCTTTTCAACTGACTTCAAAGGTTCTCGGTTTAACTAAATTTTCTATACAAATAAAAAAATAATAATGATTCGGGCATAACTTTTTACTATAAAGGTTGTTATGGTGTAGATAATAAGTTTCACTTAACGTTATAAAAGCGAAAGTTAAGTTATAAATGTAAACATGGAGTAAGGTCGGAGTAGTGAGAACTTGCTTTGTCTTTTTCCGTGACAAGAACTTCTAAAGTTGACAGACAGAAACAAAAAGTGGTAAAATTACTCCGACCTTACTCCTACATTAATAGGGCTATTTAGTTGTTCAATTGTTTGGATGTTTGTATTTCAATCTCGCTAAAACTACTGAAACGATTGCGTTTGAAACTTGGTATGCAGGCGCACACGCACGCACACAGGTGTTATATTGCGCAGCTATTATCAAATATATCTGACAGATATCACTGTCTCATCATAAAGGCTTGAAAATGTAGGGTCCCACAGCCCGTGTTTTGTCAGATCAGACGGCGCCCGACCAGACGGACAGGCCGTGGGAACCGTAGCGTCCGATGAAGCCTGTCGTCGCGCGAGACGCAATCAGTCGCACAGGCCTCGACAGGCGTGGCGCGGCCTAGCCTGGCCTGTGATATAACGGGCCGTGAGACCCCAGCTTAACTCTTAACCCCTTAACTTAATAAATATGGCTACGTTATGCTGTCGTACAAGGAGAGCAGAAAGTCTTTCTTGCTTGGTGTAATGTTTTCATCCGTGCTTAGTTACCATCCACCGGCCTCAAGCTCCTCAATTAATTTGCCTACCAAATGGAATTTTCAAAAACTTCATTTCTTTTTCAGGGCATAAGAAACATATCCTACTTGGATATAAGCGACAATCAGTTAACCAACATATCACCAGATGCCTTCAAACCTCTGATTAAACTTACGGTTCTGAAGCTAAGAGGGAATCTGCTGAAAGTGACATCTTTAGGTACTTTGAAGGTAAGAAAAGAGGACAAATTTAAAGGATCTATTAAACATTATTTCTTAGTGTTAATCCACACTTAGGAATACTGCTTTTTTTGAAAAAATGCTTTCAAAAACTTTAGTACCCGGCGTGGCGAAGCGGTTTAACGCGTTGGTTCGGATTACCAATAGTCGCGGGTTCGAATCCCGCCGGGTACTAAAGTTTTTGAAAGCATTTTTTCAAAAAAAAAGCAGGATCTATTAAGTCCTTGGCATAGTCGGCGGCATCCATCTTAATGTTTTTCGATCGGTTGACGCACGATGAAACCTATACATATATTTGGATAGAGTAAATCTAAATACAAAGAAAATATTCCATCATAATAAAGTCCTCAAGTGATACGTTTCGAAAATATGGGCCTATTAAGTTTTAAATGGAAACTATTCAAAAGTTATTTATAATAACATGTCGCGAATGAATTGGTAGACCAATCGGAAGAAAACGTCAAACTAAATAATCTTTGCCTTTGAACTGTGCCCCTAAACCGTCACGAAACTAAGTTATTCGAGGGCTAAGATTTGAAACCGTTTGAAGACTTCAAATCCTCGGTTCGTTCGGTTAAAATCCTTGCAAAATTATCAACCATTTTGTAATACCTTCTCCTTGTAAAAATATCGAACGTTAAAAATGTAGGTGTTTTTTTTTTTTAATAACATGATAAAATCCGATAAAATTGTAGCGATATTATGAGTAAATAGACGCCCAAAATTAAAACCGAATACCGAATTACAGTTTAAAAGCAATTAATAAGTGGATCAGTTTAACCCTGTCTAAGATCAGTGATCTGAGAATAAATCTTCTAATAGAGACGAAAATGTAATTTATTTCAATTAAGGCGAATAAAAATTGAAGTCTGCTTTTAACTGGAACTTTATTTATTTATAGATTGAAATGGTGTGTCTTTTTTCATGGTATTTGTAAAAAAAAGATATACCATGTAAAAACGACACACGCTCCCCATCCGACGAGGTCGACGGTCTAACATCCTTGCCTAGAAGAATCCTATTCACTTTTGACTTCGGCATAAGAAGTTCGCTCTTCCTCACATTGTACTTCAGTCCGTGGGCTACTGCAAAGGCCATATGGCGACGAGCCTCCTCAGACCGCCAATTGATGAACTCAGCAGCACCATATCATCAGCTTATCTTACGTTATTCATAAAGAATAACTTTCTCGAGCTCCTCCGTGCTTTGGAGGGCACGTTAAGCAGTTGGTCCCGGTTGTTATCTCAGATAGTTGCGGTCGTTAGTTCAAGTTAACGGGCAAGGCGACCTGAAAACTCTAACACCAGGTGAGCCATACCACTACACGAAAAGAAGAAGAATGCTAATTAATTTGTTATTTATCAATTTTCCTCTTCTTTTCGTGTAGTTATGTGGCTCACCCAGTGTTATTCTATCTAAGATCTAAATCTACTTAATAATACCTAGTACCAAATATTACACCTATGTACCTACTACACCTAATGTTGTTAGGTAGAAAAGGTTTCATTGGAATCCAATTTCGTTCGAATCTCTTTACGTAATTAATCCAAATTTTCCTTCGATACCGAGTTGATTAGGAGAAATGAGGGAATCTAGAACCCTTAAGTAACATATTAGAAAAATAATGAGGCGTAATTTTCCTTTGTGTTGTAACGATTTTCGAGAAAGTTTTATTTACAGTATCAGGGTACGGGGAAAAAAATAATAAAAAAAAGTTTATTTACAGCACATAATGTTACATTCGTTTACATTTGTTTAAATTAAAATAATGTTAAAAGTGCTGAAAGCATTCAAATGGCAAAACTTAACTATTGGTGGCCACACTAAGCAAAAGCCTGTATCGTGACCACCAAGAATGCATTTACAAACAAAGAATTTGTCTACCTCTGATATTATTATCGATTTAATATAAGTATTTATAAAGTTATAACTAGGTATATATAAAAAGAAAGAAAAAACAATTCATGTACTTACAAAGAATTATCGTAAGCAAGGTTATATAACAATAAAGTAGGGTATTTTATTTTACAATAGTGATTATTTTTTCTGTTAGGTGGTAACAAAGGGTTCTCAGCCATTTCTCTACCAAAGGTTTAAGTTGATATATAGATAAGTGCCTTATATCAACGCCACAATGCTTTGCCACCAAGTTGTAAATATATGATTCTATAAATGAGCCAAAGCGACTCGTAAACACTGTTGAGACATGTTCACCCGGCAGTTTAAAGATCCTGTTCCTGCATAGTTTGACATAATTTTCGGAAGTGATTGTCGCTTTATGAACTTTAAGTGCCATTCTAAGAATAAACAGCTGACGGACGTTGAGGACCCCACTCTCTTGATAAACCTTCACCGTAGGATAATCGCGAGGCTTTCTCAGCATGACCTTCAGCACGGCCCGCTGAGCCCTCTCCGCTTGCAGTAGTGTAGTTTTTGCAGCGGACCCCCAGCTGGTAATGCAGTAAAGAATTAAAGATTGGCATAACGCAAGATAAACTGAATTCAGGATTTCAAAATTGGCTGAGTCAAGTAGTTTCTTCATTACAAAAATAATTTTCCTGATGCGTCCGGAGAGAGCATCAATATGATTTTTAAAAGATAAATTTTCATCAAGTATGACACCAAGATATTTTGCTGAGCCTGATCTCTGCAGTTTAGTACACTTACAGTCTGATGTTGAAGCATTGAGGACACAGCCGTTGTGTATCTTAATAGTTGATAGTGAAGAAGGTGGTGCTGAGGCCGCAGTGATGTGGAAACACAAAAATGTCGTCTTCTCAGTATTCAGAGTCAAAAGGTTGTTTTGCAGCCATTATTGATCACGGGAAAGATTTTAATGTCTTATGAAATAGTTTCAGTTTTTGATACATGACACAGTGAAATTCTATAGATTTTTAAGTTAATGACTAAAGAATTAACGATAAAGAATTAACGATAGATAAAAATCTATCAAAATTCTCAGTGCCCCCTATCAAAAACTCCTGAAACTATTTCTTAAAAAAGTGTCTTACGCCGTAACCCATATTGATGGACACGTAGAGTAATTACTTTGGCTAAGTTAATTACTCTGAAAAATTACTGACTTTTGACTGACTGAGTAGAGTAAACTTACTCCAAGTAATTACTTACTCCAAGTTTACTCTACTCGTTTATAAATGCTGGTGTTAATGTCGATAAAATTATCTATCTTCATTTATTTTCGCCCTTTCAATCTCACTGGACAATGGCCTTCTTTCCGTCATTCCATACCCACGCCCATGCGATATGTTGGTGTCCATTTCCATTTTATTTGATTAATTTGCGTTGTTATTGTTGTAGGAAGCCCACGTGCTGCGTGAACTAGATCTATCAGGCAATGCTCTGGAAGGACCTGTTGGTCCGACCACAGTACCGACTCTTCGATATCTCAACGTTTTGGAACTCTCCGACAACACTTTCGCTAGCATTAGAAGGGGTGCACTCTCGGGTAAGGTTTCATCCTATCATTATTTCTTACTATTTCCTACTAATATTATAAACGCGAAAGTTTGCAAGTATGTATGTATGTGACTTTATTACTCTTTCACGCTAAAACTACTGTACCGATTACGATGAAACTGATGATGGAAAATGGATAGCTGAAGACTTGAAATAATACATAGACTACTTTTAATCCCGATATTCCCGCGGGATCGAGACTTACGCGGGTGAAACCGTGGGGCGCAGCTAGTATTAAATAAATATTAAAAAACGTTGCGAACGTACTTCTAGCCCCAAATTGTGCAATCAGGCTCGTACTATGGTGACTAGAATACGGATAGGAAACATCTTTTTAGGGTTCCGTACCTAAAGGTAAAAACGGGACCCTATTACTAAGACTTCGCTGTCTGTCTGTCTGTCTGTCCGTCCGTCCGTCCGTCTGTCCGTCTGTCACCAGGCTGTATCTCATGAACCGTAATAGCTAGAAGGTTGAAATTTTCACAGAAGATGTATTTCGGTTGCCGCTACAACAACAAATACAAAATAAAACATTTTTTTAAAAGGGGCTCCCATACAACAAACGTGTTTCAAAAACTACAAGGGAATTTTAGTCGCGTAGTTGAGGTCGCTTCTGATTGGTCAAGTCAAATCGAGTTGGTCATGGAATTCAAAATGGCTGCCCTATCTGTCAAATATACCAGTCTGCTTTCACTGTCCAATGAGTTTTTTATAAGTTTCAGATTTTCTTTGAATCAAAGTTGTTGTAAACCATTTTAGGGTTCCGTACCCAATTGTGATAGTGGTACGGAACCCTTCGTGCGCGAGTTTCGCACTTGGCCGGGTTTTTTTTTCTCCTCTTCCTTTATCTGCGGTCGGCCGTCAAAGCCATAATCCGATTTGGTCTTGTGTATTCTGGTTGTGTGGGTAATATTCCACTAAAAATCATGCCCAGAAGATGATTTTGACATGGTTTATGTTCTTTGATCCTTAATATTGACGACCTCAGTGGCGCGTCGTGCGAAAACACGGCTGCAATGCAGAAGGTTGCGGGTTCGATTCCCGCCGGGTGCAAGTATTTATGCTTAAAAATAAATATTTGTGTCTGGTCTGGGTGTCCCTCTATGTATAATATGTATGTATTTACAAAAGAAAAATAAATATAAGTATTATATCCGTTGTCTAGCCACCGTAACACAAGCTTAGTCGCTTACCACGGGGCTAGATGGCGCTGTGTGTTGTTCACAGAATTTATTTATTTATTTATTTATTTATAATATTCTAATCCCTCTCTTCCTTTATGCCAAAGTTTGTAATGTACTAACTTACTCCGTTCAAGTCAAACTACACGATGACACTTACACTGACACTTTACCTAAAATAACCATCACCTATATCTGGAAGTTATTTCAGATCTCCAGCATAGATAGACATAGACATTTTATTATTTCGATATCCCCACAGTATCAGAATTTACGCGAGTGAAACCGTAAGTGTGTGTTGTATAAATAACTTCATTACCATCGTCTTAAAATACCTATTGTTCCATAAATGAATTAACTAACAAACACTGAAACCATTTAATTCGTGAATTTCAATCAGTATCCGACTCATTGTTCACAGGTTTAACGAACTTAACCCATCTGAAGTTGCACAACAATCAAATAGACGTCCTTGAGGATTACGCTTTCAAACACTTGTCTAACTTGACACACCTAGACTTGTCCCATAATGAGATAGTCGCTGTCTCTGGTAAGTCTTATTTCAATTACTTGAAGAATAATCTCTCAATATCTCGTTTAAGCTGGGGTCCCACGGCCCGTGTTTATCAGGCCAGCTCGCGCTAGACTAGACGGACAGGCCGTGGGAACCGCACGATAAAGCCTGTCGTCGCGCGAGACGCAATCAGGCCTCGACGGGCGAGGCGTGGCTTGGCTTGGCCTGTGATATAACGGATTGTGGGACCCCAGCTTTACACAACTAGCGTTCTAGCTAGAGCTAGAAGAAGAGGAAACCGGCGGACAAGTAATGATCACTCGTTTGTCCGCCTGTCTATTTATCCGTCGGTAATTTTTTCAAGAACGGGTGGATCTAGCAAGCATTATTTCATACCAGGAGTGGTATTTTTGAACCGTTAGAAAACTCTTTCGTATGCGAAAGGCCGCGTGGTCTCGCTCACCTACATACACAACGAGCGAGAGTAAGTATGCGAAATTCGAACTTTCGCATACGAAATCAATTCCAGTGTTTTAAAAATACGGCTCCTGATACAGTTTATGGTCTATGGTCTCTATTAGGTGTATAAACGTCAAAATTCTGAGTGAACACGGAATAGATATTACCTAAAGGCCAATTTTCGTGAAAACTTGTTTCAAGAGTGGTTTTTTTCAGCGTCAGAAAACCTGTAATGCAAAAAACGAATGAATGGGTGTTCTCGCTCACACTCAAATAGAGCAAGCGAGAGCAAGCATGCGAAACTCGAACTTTCGTATACGAATTAAATTCCAGTGGTTCAAAAATTATGTCTCCAGGCCTGAACACATTTTTTTTCTCTCACAAACTAGTAAAAACATCAAGTCAAAGGTATTAAATCAAGTTGTTTTCACTCCACAAATTGTGATTAGAACCAAACTCCGGGATAGAGACGCGCCTGACGTTTTAATTTCCGGCAAAAAATCGCTGAAGCTCGCTTAATACCGGAAATAAAGAATTTACATAAGATTTCACAATATGATTGGATACGTCGTCGGTAAATAAGACTTGTTTTCCAATAAATTATGCGTACCTAGGTTAAGGGGTAGGTATATACAAGCTAAACTGTCGGGTTCATCGAAAATTGTTGATTAATTCATGACGGAATATTGCTGAATTTTTGTTTGTAAATGGAACAAATGAAATAAAAAAATGCTTATTTACAGCATATTACAATTTGCTTATATATAATGAATGTTAAAAGTACTGAAAGCATTTAGATGACAAAACTTAGCTATTGGTGTCCACACTATGCAAAAGCCTGTATCGTGACCACCAAACATGCATTAACAAAAAAATTTTTGCCTACCTCTAATATAGGATGGGTAGAATTGTAGGTGACATTGTTTCCTACATTTTGGTGTAGTTTCAAAACAAAAACTTCTCATTGTTTCAAAGGCTATCCACATTTTAGACAAAAAATGACTATTTTCGATAAAATGTGGACAGGCTTTAACACCGACATATTTGTCTTAATTACAGCTTATATTTACAGTTACACCAGTTCGGCTTATAATTATTGTAAAAAAAACCCAATTATTTTCCAGGAGCATCACTAGCCCAACTGTCAAGTCTGACCGACTTGGACTTATCTCACAACTTTCTCCGGTCCCTATCAGCGGAACCGTTGAAGTCGCTTCATCAGTTGACGTCACTACTTCTACACGATAACGATATTTCCATGATAGATGATGGAGCGTTGACAATGCATAAAGATTTGGAACGATTTACTATTGAAGGTAAGAGTGGTATTAAAAGTACCTACTATAATTTGAGGGGCGAGTTGAAGCGTACCTACTTCTCCATACAACGAAGGTATAATGAAAAACCCCTTTTCCACCCCTTAACGTTATTCAATTCCGCAGTTTGTGGCCTAGGGTAGGCCTAGTTTCATTGTAAGATAACTCAAAATTTTAGGGTTATAATTTGAGTTCCTGTGAGATACGATGCAGAATCACTACCAATGTTGGTTTCTGATTCTGGGTGTTTTCAACCAGAAACACAGAAGCACCTAAGAAATAAAGATTATAAATTACATCGCAGTCTACCCGATAGACCTTGACACGTCAGGCGGTAAAAAATGCTTAATTTAATAAATCACGATTAAAACCGATTAAAAACCTATTAAGTAATATTATATAGTTTATCCGTTGTTTAATACCCAAATTACAAGCCGATTCGAGCTGCTTAGTTTATTGCTAAATAGTGTTGCGTGCAATGTCTTGCAATAGGTTGTGTACCACTTTCTTTAACTGAAAACCTTATAAGGTACATACAACATACGCTTACGCTGAGCCTTAGTTTCTTTAAATAAATTGGGTGATGTATATACAGAAAAACTGGCACATTTCGTTAGTTAAGTAGGTATTTAACTAACGATATTCACAATTGAAGTTAAAAAAAAATCAAATCGTAAACCTATTTAACTGAAATCAGCACAAATTCCTCACCACAAAAGTGACTTCTTCACTGCATGACGACGATATATCCAGAATGATAGATGACGGACCCTCACTCTTCGAGGACCTTCAACGGTTCACCATTCGAGGTAATTATTGAAGCATGATAAGCCATATTCAATAATACACACGGCTTAGGAAATTTAATTTAAGGTAACAAAGGTCTGAATTATATATTAGATAGGTACTTATCGCTTTCAAAGTTTCAAGAAATGGATAATTAAGAAACATTTTTTTTTTTTTCAAAATTATTATTTCACTCCATGCAAATGGGTTCGAATATTGGTATAATATGTTGTTATCTATTATTTATTGGGTAAGAATAAAACATTTTTAGTAACAACCTTAGGTACCTTCATATTAATAAACTTAAAAATACTTAGGTTGTAATATTGTCGAAACCGAGTTCAACTAATACCGCGTTAATAAAGTCTAGAATTTTTGGGAATTTCATTTTAACCCAGCCTGGCGCAAGTCCGCCTAATACCAATTAGAACCAGTTTTTAAGCTATTGCATAGCTTTTATAGTGGGCTTTGAGCGCGGCGACTGAATCAAGAAATTAAGTAACGAAAATAAAACCTAACACCCCCCCACTCCGAATACCGTGTTGCCATGGTTACCATGGCAATATGGTACAAAATAAATAAATAATTATAATTGCATAACTAGATAAAAAATGCTATGCAATAGCTTTACCGCGGCAGTCCCCGAGTGCCACACGTTTTTTTTGTTTACTTGTAACAAAATACCCTTACGCTTTCGAGTGAGGTGTTTATTTACGTCGTACGGACGCACACATCCGTGCGATCTGTTTGTACACCTTTAGCCTGTTGAGTAAGCGACTTTTATGGCAACAGAAGAGCCTTAGGGTACATTACCAAATGACGCTTAGGTAACGTGGGCTCTGCTCTTATTCAGTACTAACTAGTAGTTCTGCAAGTAGATTACTTCGGCAATACCATACACGAACTTTTGAATGGAATTTTATACTGAAAAGTGATTCCCGATTTCTCCATAAAACTGTATTTAGTAAATGTAGAGACAATTTTATTGATAAAAATCTCATCATCATCCGAGCGTTGTTCCCGGTTGCATCTCTCTCTAGAGCCCGGGGTCCGCTTTCCTACTTTTACGTCTCCACTTCGCACGATCTTCGGCATCCCGCGTAGTGAGGCCATTTGCACGCATATCCGATCTTACAACGTCAAGCTAGCAAGACATTTGTTTCCCACGTAACTAGCCGGTTTTCGTAGAACGTGGCCGTACCACTTATTGATAAAAATTTAAAAGTGAGTAATATTATTCGGTGTAATTGTAATTGTTTACGGGTTCGTTTTTCGCAAATAGACCTCCTCAAATTGGGTCATTTTTGTGCGTGATGGTTCATTGTATTAGTGGAGGAACTAAATGTGCCACTAAATGCGGTTTATTAAATAATTGTGGAAGGCTTTCTAGTATCCTTCGTTATTTTGACAGGAAACATCAATAAAAATTTTTATTGCAAAAGAATAAGAAAATTAAACAATTGTAAACTACCTAATCATTTTAAAACGCCCAATGTTTTAATGTCTTTATAGACCTCCTGATTATGGGTAGACAAAAAAAACAAAGCAAAACGATTGATACCGACAAATGAGATTAATTTCGAAATTAATGAAATTGGAATAAAGCAGGTGTTGTTTACAAAAATATTTAATTAAACTCGAAACAAAACCAAACTTGAAACTGTAAACAAATCATTTAATCATTTATTGAAGATACCTGATTATTTTTTGTTGTTTAAACAATATTTTGCTTACTTTCCCTGTAAGGAAAATTTTCCAATAATTATCATATTCAACGTAATTTTCAGCAGCAGTATGTCTCGTAAGAATATTTTGCCGATAGCAAGTGTCAGAGTGTGACGGCGCGATATCTTTGTTCAGCGTCATATCGATGACTTTACTGTTTCATCCATTGTACTGGCTTCTTTATGCTTTTTCCGTGAATATTGTTGGATAGGTACATTTATGGTGGGTACTTATTGTTAAGCTTATTATGTTCTTTTCCCCTAAAGTATCAATAACATCGCAATTTGATATGGGGTTGAAGAAGTTGGTGTAAACAGCAGACTTTGTATCGTCCTATCTGTAGCTGGAACTCTCGTATTTTAGAGTTTGCCTAAGTAATGCTTTTGTTTTGCTCTTGTCTGTAATTTTCGGCGTTACTAAATTATACTACTACAACAAAGTCGCTTTCCGCTGTCCGTCTGTCTGTCCCTATGTAGGTAGATCTTTGAAACAGTTTAATGCGGTTTTTTTTAGTAGATAGTTAGCAGTAAATGCGGATATAGTAAATGTGACAAAACTTTACTTAGCCATTATAGCCAAAGTGGTTCTTTGGTCTATATTCCGAATCTTCATCTCTTCTTCTGCCTATCAAACGGTGCCATGTAGCACGCTTGTTTGTGTCTCCGTCCAAGGTTCTTCATATCCCTTCTGATATTTGTCAACCATGTGGTTTGAGGTCTTCCCCCCTCCTCTCATTCCGGATAAAAGTGTATTTAAAAGAAATATCCCATTACATTGAAAAATCTGTATTTAGAAAATATGCTTTTTGTTCCCAAATGAAACATTCTTTATAGTTAGTTTAATTTTTAAAAGGATTTTAATATCAAAGTGGTTATAAAGCGACCGCTTTACCAGTGTTCATGAATTTAGATTGGAATCTGCGAAAAACTATCGCCCAACCAAAATTACAGTCTGTTAGGATCCTAAAGTGTATTGTGCCAATAAGACTATAGTTTATTCATACTCATTCGTTTTTATGGTCCCCTGGTACCTATTTATGGATTGCTATGTTGTTTTTTTTTTGTAAATATTGCAACAAACAGACAAATAAACATTCATTTTTACAGCGCTTAATCTTTCCATTGAGAATATAAAAAACAAAATTAGGTTTTTGATAATAGGTAGGTACATTTTTAAGATTGAACTGTGTATCGATATTGTATAGCGATGTTTATTAACGTTTTCATTTTAATTTAAACTAGCTGACCCGGCGAACTTTGTTCCGCCTTAAAGGCAATAAATAAGTATTTTTTTTAATCGAACGGGATAAAAAGTATCCTATGTCCTTTTCCTGGCTCTAAACTACCTCCCTGCCAATTTTCAGCTAAATCGGTTTAGCCGTTCTTGAGTTATAAGTGGAGTAACTAACACGACTTTCTTTTATATATATAAGATATAATACACACATCAACTTCGTCTAGGGATATTTTATATAAAGTTCTTAAACTTAAAAAATACTGGCCGATTTAAAAATATTTTAATGGAACCTTATTGTGTAGGCCTTATTGTATGATTCCAAATTTGAATTTTAAAAAATTAATTAAAAACATAAGATTAGCGCGGCAATTATTGTAGCGAGTTCGAAGGTTTAAATTTACTTAACGCAGTTTAAAGCATTTTGTTTAAACAAATTGAAGTTTTAATATTTTTTTTTGATTAATTACAATTTAATACAACTGTATGCATCATGCAGCGACGTCATTTAACAAGCAACGAAATGTTAAGGGCAGTAGGAATGCTCCAAGCTGGGGCTACTCAACGGAGTATTGCCGAGGAGATTGGAACAAGACAAAACGTGATATCAAGATTGTGGTCACGTTATCGTGCTACTGGTGAAGTGGCTGAAAGGCATCCAGGCGGAAAGCGGATAACTACCCAAAGACAAGACCGATTTTTGCAAGTGGCCGCGAGAAGACAACCAAATGTTACGGCCATGCAGTTGGTTCAAACGCTCCAGTCAGACCACCAGGTGCTTGTCAGTGACCAAACTGTGAGGAGAAGACTGCACGAGGCTAACCTTTATTCTCGCAGGCCGCTTCGTACTCTAGCACTACGCAGAGGAAATCGTGGACGAAGATTACAGTGGGCTAGAGAACATTTGCCTTGGGAAGATATCGAGTGGTCGGTAGTGTTGTTTACCGATGAGTCCCGATTCGGATTTCATCCTGATTCACGTAGAGTACGCGTATGGCGAGCTTCTGGTCGTGACAACCGTCTGCAACACCCTCAGGAGGTCCATCCATACCATGGCGGAACAATTATGGTTTGGGCGGGAATTCGTATTGGTGGAAGAACAGACCTCGTTTGGATCAGAAACACTATGACTGCCGAAAAATACCGTAATCAGGTGCTAGCACCAATAATCTATCCCCATCGACTGCAAATGGGCCAAGTTTTCACGCTCATGCACGACAACGCCCGTCCGCACACTGCGCGAGTGGTGACCAGCTGGCTAGAGGAGCACGACGTGTCGGTCTTAGACTGGCCCGCGCAGTCACCAGACCTAAACCCCATAGAGCACGCGTGGGATATGCTTCAAAGAAGGGCTTTGAGGAATTTGCCTCCAAATGTTGCGACTGAAGAGCAACTTTTTTTGCATCTTAGCAGGCCCTGGGACAATATTCCGCAGCAAGATATTGACAACCTGATTCAAAGCATGAAAAACCGTTGCAGGGCCGTGATTAACGTCATGGGTGGTTTCACTGACTACTAATTTTAACTTCAAATAAAAAAACCTAATAATTTCGTTTTACTTTATTTTTTTCCTTAGATAGACATTTTATCTTAAATTTAACATTATTTCACTTTTTGCGTTTTTTTAAATAAACAAATATTTAAGCATAAAACAATATTTTGTTGTATTCTAAATCATAGTCTGATAAGTAGGCTTTACAAAAATATATACATGTTGTTTGTTAGTAAACACAATTTTTGAGTAAATTGAGAAATTCTGAATATCCCTAGACGGTGTTGATGTGTGTATAATAGATTAGGGGATTGATTTTTCAATCTGCAGATAAAAATATCTGTCGAATATAATCAAACGCTCTCAAATTGAAAACCCCTTCAAAATTTAGATTTCTTTCTTTGCCGTCGACTACCTTCGTATAAAGAAAGGGTAGGTCTTTTCCCCTCTTTTGATACCTCTCAGCTGTTTTCTATTCTATTATTTCCTTTTAATAACCAGATTGCACCTCTAATTTCTTTGACATTATTATAAATAAAAAAAAAATATAATAAATTATCTGAACAACACACAGCGCCATCTAGCCCCGTGGTAAGCGACTAAGCTTGTGTTACGGTGACTAGACAACTATTTTTATTTTGTAAATACATACATAAACATAGAGGAACACCTAGACCAGACACAAATATTTATTTTTTATTATGTGGTTGATTTTCTCTTTTTTTCGTTCAGTCGTTGCAATAATTATTACTGTCCTGTGTCCATTTTTCCTTACTGCCTCCTGTCATAACGTCTGGTCCATTTCAATTATTATTGTCTTACCTTTACCTTTTCACTTTTGTTGCTTATTTCATTGTCTTCGCTACTTTGCCGTTTTTAAAAGAATCAAATAATATTTAATTTTCATCCGACTGCCTAAGCCTCCTTGGTGATAATCTCATGTTCGCAGGTTCGAATCCTGCAGATAAGTATTGGAAAGCATTAAATCATGTCATAAGTTATGATCAAAAATTTCAAAAGATTGTTTCGTTTTTGTTTAGATAACCCACTGAACTGCGACTGCTTAATGGCTGGCTTTGCACGCTGGTTGCGTGATGCAAAAAACCTGCCCCAAACAGACAGTGCCGCTGCAGTCTGCGCAACACCACCACATTTAGAAGGAGCTCTCATATCCCGACTATCGAAAAACAAACTTTGCGATGAAATAGAACTTAAAGACATTAAAGACTACGAGGTTAAAGCTATTAAAATAAATACCATAGATGGCGGCGACGTTAGCGATAGTGGTGATGTCACAGATGTGTATGATGATAGGCAAGATGGATTAGATGATGATCTTTATGATGAAGAATTGGAAATACCGTCAGAAGATGATTTACCTGTTTCTAAAGCTAAGGTAAGAATTTACGATTTCAAGTTTACTTGATTGTTTTCACTACAAATATTAAATGACGAGGTATTTACCATGTTTAGATTGACAACGAAATATCCAGCTCCGTTAAATAAGAAGTTTAAACATGGTAAATACCCCGTTATTTAATAACATTTGTAAGGTAAGAATTATGTTTCTGACTAGCAATTACTGGCGAAGTTTTTTTTTGAGTAAATTGAACGATGAAAACTAAAAGTCATTGTAATATGCGTAATTTAATGTACCGTCTGGTTATTCCCCGAGAGGCCTAAACTCGTAATTTTTCGAAATTAAAATAATCGTCAGGAAGAAATGGATAAAAATAATTTACTAAGGGTTCCGTACTATTACCTATCACAATTGGGTACGGAACCCTTAAATAAACACTGGACCAAGCGAAATACGCAACAACGACGCACGATATTTACCACTGATACCAGTTTATCACTAGATGGCGCTAGAGGTAAAAAAAATCATTAGAGGTGAAAAATCACGTATGTTGTATTCCCATACAATTATTCCCTTTCCTTGCTGAAATATGTATATTCATTATGCTGAATGTCATTAGACTTCTGTGACACAGCAGTAGTAGTTGTGTATATCAGTACAATATTTATGCATTCGTTCCCATTCTCCAGGTTAACTTAAAAGATGCGTTCTACGACGACGAAGAAGTCTACCTATCCTG
Organism: Idaea biselata; assembly: GCA_958496205.1. Lineage (NCBI taxonomy): Eukaryota > Metazoa > Arthropoda > Insecta > Lepidoptera > Geometridae > Idaea > Idaea biselata. The sequence continues at coordinate 5,774,138 of OY292404.1, forward strand.
GGCGGTAGACCCTCCTTCAACCCACCGGTATCGCTGCACAGGAGTAACTGCCTCTAGAGCTGGTAGTCTACCCAAACACATAGCCTGTCACAGAGCAGCTCCAGGGAATGTTGTACTGAGAGGCTTTAAGGTTGATCCAGTTGATCAGTATACGTAAGTTTCCATCTGTCCTTTTTAGCAGCATATTCTGTTTATCTTCTGGAGAGGCGATATTGTATGGCCGTTATGAAATTGCTAGTGAATAATTGTCTTGTAAGTGGTGCTGCGGTCTAAGATAAAGCACCCTGACCCGTGTCTTATCTTAGACCGCTGCAACACTTATTATCAGGAATTATAGTGAACAAATGCAGTTATACCAATACCTTTGCAGACCTGGACACTCCTACCCCCGCTTTTGTGTCTTTGGACCTGGCAGATAGTCAGCTCATGTTCCTCATTGCAACTGTTTTCGAAATTATGTTTAATAAAAATAAAATTATATAAAATATAATACTACTTATAATCCTACTTATATTGCAGTAAGAAATCTTAAAATATGACTCAATTATCAAGAAACAGAGAAAAGAGTTAATATTTCAGAAAATTCATCACGAAAAGCATCCAATAAACTCAAACAAAAACCTTCGTAAATCTAATTAATTGAAATCAAAGAAACAAAGTAGGTGGTACCTATTCGTAAATGTTCATTTAAATATCCATCTTAGCCAAGTATAATTAAATTCTCGATTCGTTTAACCAAATTATAAATCGGACATTAATTTTCTCAGTTACGATTTCTTGGTTCCACAACTTCTCCAAGGAATCAAAATTATTTCATTTCCCCTTCAGACGTTTTGAATACATTACTTATTTCCTTCGAAACTTGTTTCTATTATTTTCATTGTTTAAGATTGACGCCCATAATATATAGCTTTTGTAGTCCCAGACAACCCATATTTAAGGGATTCGCTTTAAAAACCATACTTCCGTATTTATAGACGAGTAATTTCTTTGGGCCAGTAATACTCAAAAGCAAGCTGTAAGCCATACACTCAATCACTTGTAGACTTTGGAATTTTATAACCAACCAGCTGCGTCCCGCGGTTTTACATAAAAAAGCGTAAACCCGATCCCGTGGGAATATCAGGATTGGGATGGGATGTCTTTTTCCAAGGTCCCATATCACTCTTTAACTAAACAAAAGACAAGTGACTTAATTCCTCAAAATCGGTTCAGCGGTTTATATTCTGTCCTTGTAACAGAGTCATTACATAAGGTATAACTTAGATTCGACAGTAAATACTGAAAGTCCCATAAACAAACATAATATTTTGATTGTTTTCTCTCAGGTTTTGTATAGCTCTTGAAGAAATGGACAGAGATGACAACCCTATCGCTCTGGTTTTGGGTTGCGGCAACCCGCTGGTTGTCCGGAAAAGGGTGACTTTTGCAACGGCTGTACCGGTCATCATCACAAGACCGCCACCTTTGGAGATACCGGATCACTTAAGGTAGTTACATATTCTCTAACTTCCCATCATAACACTAACAATGCGACCTTGATTTTTCTTCTGTTTTCGCGGTTTTTATTACTTTTAACATTGTTTCAATGCTCTACGTTTCAAGACCTTTACACTGTTACAGGTCCTTTCTTCAGGATTGACAATCCTTGAAATATTGCTAAAAGTAATGAACACCACGCGATTAAAACCGAAAAATGAGTTTAATTTCTAATGCGACTCTGGATAAATTAAATATTTCTACTGCTTAAAGCACTTTGCAACAGTTCTACTGCTTAAAGCACTTTGCATCTTCACTATCGACAGCAAAAAAATGGTTGATAAGTGATAATTATATCTTCGTTGCAGAGTCTCCGAAGTACGCTCCAATGTCACAACAGATGGACAACTCACGGTCCTGATTTCTGTAATGGGTCTACCGCAACGACACTTCCCACTCAGATCTCAGCGTCTTTCCCCAGAAAGATACCCTCAAATCCCAAACTGTTACATTGTCCTAGCAGTGCTTACCAGAGGATCCTTGGTTGCACAAAAAGATACACCCTGCCAAGCAACTTTGGAAGTCTCCATGGAAGGGTTCATCAGAGGACCTTATGAAGTTTGCGCATCATTGTCCAAGTTCAAAAAGGACATGGAACCTATATGCGTCATTCCACAACTCTTGGAATCAGATTCCTTGCAAATACGGGGTAGTTTTCGGAATTTGAATACCGCTCTTATTGGCGTAGCTCTGGGTCTAATGGTCATCGTTGTTGGTCTGGTTTGGTTTGTAAGGAAAATGCTGAAGAAACCAGTGGAGTTTGAGCCTCACAGGTGTTTTAGACCAGAGGCAGTGCCAGAAGAAACGCCTAGAGCTAATTATGTAATGTTAACAGCCACTTCGAAAGTTTAATGTGGATTACTAGTCTTTTTTTAATGCAATTATTTAATTTTTTATGATGTTTGCACATAATATCGATTGGATAGCGAGTTTATTTACATTATAGTGATTGATTACAAATGTCATGAAAAGAAGGGTTTAGTGGTTGGACTGAAAGGTCCCCACCAGTGGGGATTATTCCAAGTTTCAAAACACAAATTGGCATAATCCCCACTTTCCTTGATAATGTTGGTTGGTGGGGATAAGCAGCGTCAAATACGATATAATCGTGGTATGGAAGTGTTATTTTGAGCGTAGACCTTTGGTTGTAAAAATAAATTTTGTAAGGGCATTCGATTTTTTATTAAAAAAAATAAATTTCGTACATATAGTTTGTTTTTATAAATTGTTTTGATTATTATGTTTTTATATTGCGTTATCGTTGCAAATTTCAAGGAAAACGTTTGACTGTGAAACAGTTAATTAAATCAGTACATAATGATAATGAGTCTTAATTTTTATTCGGTGAACCTCTATTTGTGATAAGATAAAACTGTAGAAATAATTTCTAAGTTATCATTAAAGTTAAGCCGCTGTTTCATCATGGCGAATATTTGAATTGCATTCGTCTGCTGCTTAGCGTGCTTCAAAAGGCACGTTATGCGGTTGGTCCTTTTTATCTTTGATGACAGTCGTTAGGTCAAATAAGAGGCGTTTGGGCGACCTGAAAACTCTTACACTAGATGAACCATATCACTACACGAAAAAAAGGAGAAGATACATAATAAATGTGATTGAAGTTGCTTTATACTCAGTTTTTAGAGTTAATTGGAGAATAATAAAGTTGTTAAAGTAGTGCCACTTTAAGGTTTTCTTATTAAAGAAAAATATCATATTATAAGCTTTATTAACATCATTAAATGTAAATTATTTTTTTACGTATATAAAGAAATAGATGGATTAAATAAAATCAGTTAGGTACAAAAAAATAAATCAAATATAGGTATGTAGGTACTGAAGATAAATCACTGTAAGTAGGTGAAATAATTTATCTTCGCCTCAATAAAACAGCGGCTTAAAATATGTTATATTTATGTAAAATGAATAATAACTTGATTAACTAAAATATTATTAATGTACTAAAGACCTCTATTAGTCTAAACATGACTGATTTCTAGTTAAGTGCTAATTGGCTTGTACTAATGAAGAGTTATGTCTTCTATGAAGGCATCTTTCTCGTTTATTATTATAGCCGGGTCACACCAAACTTGTGGCGTGGCGTGCGTTCGCTTCCACAAACAAACGTATTCCTATGTTTTCTTTCTCAATATTGCCTCCCGGCCAATTTTTTGTATAATTCAAAATATGGTTTTGCTGAACGTAAGCCCAACCGTTTTGCTTTATTTTTAACCGACTACGGTTAAGCAAATAGAAGTTTTTTATTTTTAATTAAAACTAGCTGACCCCGCAGACGTTGTCCTGCTCGTTAAATAATACGTCATCGTCATCGTCATACGTCATCGCTAAGTTTGATTTTGATTTTTCAGCTTTTCTTTTTAAATTTTTCCTGAATTTTTTTTGCTATAAACCTCACGGAGCCCGAGACCTTTCCAACGAATGCAAAACCGTGGAAATCGGTTCGTGCGTTCTGGAGTTATAGCGTCAGGAAGGAAAACCCGACTTATTTTTATATAGTAAGATTGGACTGTTTAAAATATCTTGATTTTGTCGCGATCTTGAAACGGTCGTGCATGGGTAAATATTTATACGACTAAATATTTGCTCTAGAGTTAATAATTGTGAAGATAAAAGGAGACTACGCTTGTAGTGAAGTACGAGCTTTATAATCCATTCTTGTCCGTGCGTTTTGTTAAGCTGGAGCCCACGGCCCGTTATATCACAGGTCAGGCCAAGCCGCGCCTGTCGAGGCCTGTGCGCGACGACAGGTTTTATCGGACGCTACGGCTCCTGCGGCCTGTTCGTCTGGTCTGACGCTATCTCGCCTGATAAAACACGGGCCGTGGGACCCCAGCTTAAGATGTACGCGCGTAGAATGTTACGCCACGCACGTGCAGGTCACTTGCGCGTTTGGTCTGGCCCGGCTCCAGTAGATTATAGTTTATGTTATGATGTATTACTAATAATATTAACACGAGGCTGCGTTTTGTTTGTAAATTACACTATGTTGTAGTATTTTGTAAAATAACAATGAAGAAGTCAATAATTAGATTGTAGTAGATTATGTATCTTTACATTGTATTTCTTGTTGTACCTTTAACTTTTTAACTTGATTTTAATGTAATATACTTACTACTAGATGTTCCCTGCGGTTTTACCCGCGTAAGTCCCGATCCCGCGGAAATATCGGAATAATAATTGCCTATGTGTTAAACCAGATTTCCAGCTGTATACTACCTACTAAGTTTCGTCGCAATATTTAGTTTTTGTTTTTTTTTGTGAAGTTTTTGTGTGTAGTAGTAACAAAAATGATAGTCGTTTACTTACTTACTTGCAACTTAAACAAACTATCACATTTATAATTTTAGTAGATTTAAAAATTAATTCCCTATATTATCTATCTTTGTGCCATACTGCTTTGAGTCTGATGACGATGAAATGGTTTTTCTACTTCTTGTTTTCACGCGAAACCGTCTATTAACAATTAATTTGATTATTTTTATTTCCTTTTTTCTTCTTAAACATGTGGATACGCACTTTTGATTCCGACTGTACCTATAATTAGACAACTTAATATTCACCGTAGAATATTAAAATGTTCAGAGTTCTTCATTGTCTAATGCATCAACAGTCCTTTCTTTGACAAAAAACATTCTAATAATGATTGTGAATAATTAATACAAAGTTAAGTTAGTAACTCTACGGTGGATATCTACTATTGCAGACTTAATTGTACGTACAGCTTATGGTAGAAAAAAATACTAATTTATTGTTGTAAAAATGTACTTAATATTAAAGTTTTAGCTCATTGGAGCTACCCGGCACCCGACCGACACCGCTTCGCCAAATGCGGTTAGAATTTTTAAGGACGTCTTATCCAATGCACTTACTACATCAACTCCGTAACGCAATGTATGAAAAAAAAGAAGTCCCCCAAAAGTAGCGCCGTAATCGTCAGACACGGTGACCGAAAATGTTTTTTTTTTAATATGCTTTTTATGTCTAAAATATTTGGTCATTGGTCCAGCTCTCTTGCAACCAACAAGACCATTGTAACATGGTTGAAACGTCGAGGTAAGAAAATAAATTATAATACGCGATTTACCCGGGAAAAATTAACTATGTTAACAAATCGTATGAATTTAAAAAGTTCATAGTAACATATACCTACTTCACGTACCCTGGGGCCAAAGTCTGCACTCACAATCGTGTCTCAATATACCTAATGTCGATAGATTAGTAATAATAATTATCATATTTGACGTGTATTTGACACATTTGGTGGCCTGGTCGGGTGCCGGGTGGCTCCAATGAGCTCTGACCTTTATTCTCTAACTCTTTATTGTTATCGCTTTAGTTTACGTAAGTTAAGTTCTATGGCAGAAGTACTCGGTAACTGAGCTTTATAATTTGCATGTAATTAAAGTTTTAACTTCGGATCGCGTTATGGAAATGTTTAGAACTCGAATCTCTGGTTCAATTATGTTAGTCGTAATAATATTGTTGTATATAATTTAATTTATGGGTCGATGAAACTTTTTTGTAATAAATGATTAACAAATGGGTTTTGTTTTATTTTTTAACGGACTTAAAAAAAGGAGAAGGAATGATTAAAGTTGCCGTTACATTTTTGATGATTATTAGTTTAATATGTAAATAAAAAGTGTAGGTATTAAAAAATCAAAAGCCAACTTAAAAAAAAAGACAAAATAACCTCTCCTACGTACAGTGTAACAGAATTATCTGTTATAAAAGCTGAAGGCGGGAAGTTTTTCTTGGTAAATCCAGATTGTATGTAGTTTAGCTGGCCGACTTCAGCTGATATAACAAATAAGTCGGTTGCATTATAATTATGTACCTATATAGGAAAAGTTATTTAGTCCTTTTTTTCAGCAAACATGATCGCGAGTTGATGAGCAAGTAAATTACTTATCAAGTTTTGAAGAAAACAAATCTGTTATGTATCTTTTCCACGTTGAATTGTTATCTTCATACAATTCCCCTCTCTATTCAAACCCTCGACGTGACGTGTTTCAAGCTTTATCATGCAGAAAACAACAAATATATGAACACACAATGTACCCCCTTATATCCCCCTACAATTGGTAGGTTTTCCATCAGGAGCCGTATTTTTGAACCACTGGAATTGAATTCGTATGCGAAAGTTCGAATTTCGCATGCTTGCTCTCGCTCGTTGTGTATGTGCGTGAGCGAAAAATACCACTCCAGGAGCTGTATTTTTAAACCGGTAAAAAACTCTTTCGTATGCGAAAGGGTAATGAATAGATGCGCGGTCTTGCTCACGCTCATAAACAACGAGCGAGTATAAGCTTGCGAAATTCGAACTTACGCATTCGAATTCAATTCCAGTGGTTCAAAAATACGGCTCCTGAGGTAATTCACATCCCAGAATGACATCAGATGACGTAATAAGTGTCAAAGAAAAGAGTTGATTCATATTCTGTTTGGTTCCGGCCAGTTTTACTCTGTAGTCGAATAATTAGGAACTAATAAGTTAGGGAGCGTGTTTGGTGGAGATACGAAGACAGTGGCGACACTAATAACGGCAGAGATAAGTTGGTTGTGATGGTATTGTACTCGTTTATTGCTTGTCTTTTGTTGCGTGGTGTTAACAAGTGACTTTATTTGTTGTGAGTAGCTTGCTTTATATGATTTTCTGCGTTAATTGTGATATAAAGAAATAAAATGACACATAATATTAAACGTTCTAAAAATACTAACTTACTTATCTTCTTTTCGTACAGTTGTGTGGTTCACTCAGTGTATAATAATAACGAATACTTAGATCTTTTACACAGAAGGTACGAACCAGCTAGTGTACGAGCTGCTACCTTGTCACTAGACAGCTACTCGTACACCAGTAAAACACAGCACGCGCACATGAGTTAAGCTGGGGTCCCACGGCCCGTGTTTTATCAGGCCAGACTGCGTCAGACCAGACGGACAGGCCATGGGAACCGTAGCCTCCGATGAAGACTGTCGTCGCGCGAGACGTAAATCAGTCGCACAGGCCTCGACAGGCGTGGCGCGGCTTGGCCTGGCCTGTGTTATAACGGGCCGTGGGACCCCAGCTTTACTCGTACATTACGTTGAAACAAAGCGAGTTACTGCAGTGCAGCTACTCGATAGGCAGACTGCCTCGTACTGTGTAAACAACCTAATAAATAATTATCAGTCTATTATTAAGCTCGATTCAGTGAAGTGATTATTAGAACTATCAATGATCTTAAACGTCTTCGGGGAAACACAACAGCCGATAAAGAAAACAAAAAATATTTATCTCAATGCATAATACCTATTCTAATTATGTGATTACATAATGCAAATACCTAGAAAGATAATAAATAGAGGTACTCACCTAACTATTTACGTTAGGCGTAGTTCACAGTGTAAAAAAGAGCTGAACTAATTTTCAATGAAAATTTAGCATATAGGATTTATTTTCAGAGACAATGCAGCCTTTTGGTTATCATACCAGCCAAGGACTAATTTTTGGAATTTTAATTATTTTATTAGTTAGAAATAATAATATGATGGTGTATCCCTTTTAACTTAGTATATATTGACTTGTTTAATTGTAGGATTTATTATAAGAACGCTTAGGTACCTACTTTAAAAGGAATTTTCTTGTATCGTCTTCAATTTAGACGTATAAATTAACTTGAATAATTATGACTAATTCGAAATGAGTTTCACAAATATTTTTCGTTTATTATTATAATCGGACATCATGGTTAATTAGTACCTATTAATATTATGTCAATTAATATAGTACTACCTGTATCGTCCAGCCTTTTGTTCTAATTTCAAATGTTAATTTTCATTAAGTTAGGTACGTGTTCTTTCTTAATTTTTAAACGCATCCAAATGCTCTGTTGGTTGTGACGTCATGCATTTTATCCAATGACAAGCAAGAATTCAAATTGCATTGTGTGGACCATCAACCAATGAGAGACACTTCACTTCTGCATTCACTACTGCCACATTGATGTCGTGAAAAAACGTGGTCTTCAACTGTGAAGCGTTTGAATTTTGATAAACTGTTCAGTATTGTGTATTTTCGTGATATTTCCTCATAATACGAGAAAGTGACTAGTCTCCAAAGCGTTTGTGTATAATTTGTACATCGAGCGAGCTGATCTCGCCCCGGACTGACCCTTGGATTAAACCCACCTCACCTAGCAGACCGAATTGCAGCCAACAAAAAGTACGTGAAGTCAGGTAAGTCCACACAAATATTGTCTTTTGATAATGTACTGGCTTTGCGATCAATAAGAGCATTTGGTCCCCCTTGAATGTGTAGGAAAAGAAAGAATACCACACACTACCTATAACCTAATTTTAGAAACTTAGATCAAAAATGTAAACAAAATCCATACATGTGTTTGAAAGTGACAGTTCTTTATTCACTTTTTCTTTTAAAATTGGCAGTTCTTTGTTAACATTTTTGCTCAAAAATTCTGAAATAGAGTTACCTCTGCTAAGTTGTATTTTAGATTTTTCCAAGTAATAATCTAAGGATAAAAATAAACTAGTTAACAAATTAATATATAAAATTAAATAACAAAACATACTTACCTACATAAGTTTACTGACAGAATATTTTAATTTTGATATTTCTGCAAATAGCATGCAAATATTACATGACAATAGCTTTTTTATTCTAATTGGATACATGTTTTTTTGATCTTAATATGCTGACATTTTGGAAAGCTGTCTCGGGTGTTTCCACATTCCATTGGTAACTACGATATTGATATATGATCTGTGGTAATACCAATGTATGGGGATTTCTTTGACGACCTCAGTGGCGCGTCGTGCGAAAGCACGGCTGCAATGCAGAAGGTTGCGGGTTCGATTCCCGCCGGGTGCAAGTATTTATGCTTTAAAAATAAATATTTGTGTCTGGTCTGGGTGTCCCTCTTTGTATAATATGTATGTATTTACAAAAGAAAAATAAATATATATATAGTATATCCGTTGTCTAGTCACCGTAACACAAGCTTAGCCGCTTACCACGGGGCTAGATGGCGCTGTGTGTTATTGACAGAATTTATTTTTTTATTATTATTTATTCTTTTCGTAGCACAGTCGGTAGCGCACCGCTCTACGTTAATGCTCCTGTTAATCTAAAACCAAAGCTTTCAATTGGAATGTTTAGAACAAGTTCCACAGGGAACACTGGAATTTTTGAAAGGAAAGGCATTTGATGGGCTCCAACTTCTAAACAAAATGTCTTAAACGGTTGTCTCCCTGCGCTGCTTATTGTGTACCTACCTACCTCCTACCTACCCCATTACGTCTAGTCCTTAATAGGAGTTACCCTATCTTTAGTTTTCGTTTCTAAAATGTTTTGTTTAGGTTTTCATAGACAACTGTTTAAATTTTGATCGTATTTTATTTATGTCAGTTTGACAAGCTGTATTCTAAAGAGATTCTCGAAGAGCCCTGTCACTTCTGCAAAGAAACTGGAAAGTAGTCTTGAATCAATTGTTATCAAGGAAGACAAAGTATGTAAAGTACATGTTCACCATAATCAGTATTTACATTAACCAATGTAAACCAATCTTTACACCTACAAACTATACCTAACAGAATTAAAACAAATTTGTCTCAATATCACAATCAGTTGTAATTGCGCCATGATGTTACCCACACGTGTGCTCACGATTATTCTCTTATTTCTCTGTTCAAATGTCCACAGTAAAGTGTTCACACGCTGCCAGCTGACCAGAGAGCTGTTGAAAAACGGCTTCTCAAGGACATTTCTTAGTAACTGTGAGTTTTTGTTCGACTATTGTTGTGTGAGGTTTTCCCCGTTGATTTGTTGATGAATCATTGTGTTGTTAGGTGGTGTTGGTACTTCCTAGGTGAATTTTCCTCTGTGTTTTTATGAAACAAATATGTGGCTAGGTTTACTATGTTACCGCGGAAGACTCGCAAGTGCCCGTAGTCCCTTATACCAAGGCGAGTGGGAACTGGTGGAATTTTAGTGGGTAGGTATACCTATAGCCGCCTACCACCTTCAGGCTATAGGGAGCCTCACACCTCGCTCCGCTCTCCAGCGAAAGTGGCGTGGTGGTGCATAAGGTTAGACTTCTTCACCTTAAAAATCCACCATGGTTTTACATCAGCCTTTGTATGGGAATTTGGATAAGTCGATTTAGTGAGTAAATCACAGGATTTTTTATCTTGTATGTAGGAGCTGGCTCCAATGATGCCGGTTTGTAACCATCCACCGTCCGTAAAGTCCTATTGCTAAAAGGCATCATCCACGTCCGCGATTTATGCCAACCCAATAGGTACCAACAAATAAAATATTATTACCCATCCTAGATTTTAACGTAAGTAAACGACTATAAATCGTAACCAAAGTAAAAGACGATCGTGACAATAACAAAAGGCGTTCGAGTCAGAATCAAGTGACGTTCGACATTTCTAATTTTGGCCGACTTCAAAAATAAAAGTTCTCAATTCGTCGGGGTTTTTTTTGCATATATTTTTTACGTATGTTCTCCGATTACTCGAAGGTGCCTGACCCGATTTGAAAAATTCCTTTTTTTAATTTGGAAAAAGAAGCTTTAGCAGAGAATTAGGTTATATGGCATAACTATTTTGTTCTAATGTCTTTATCCAGGGAGGAAACAATCGACTACGTTTTGAAGAGAGTAGTAGACTTTCCTCCTAAACACAATAGTTTGTATTATGGTAAAGTTATTTATATAGGTATTATTTTTCACTTAATATTCTCAACCAAAAGCGGTAACAAATAACGCCCCAGTCTAAACAGGCCTTAATACTCTAAACATTTTACGCAAATCGGATGAATGACACAATAATTTCTCGTCATCTCCAAAATTCGGTAGCTTATTTTGACGTAAAGCCTAATGTGGCTTAACTCCGACTTCATTAACAAATACAATTAATTTGCGCTTAAACCTGCCTACTGTAACTTTGTTAATTGACGTTGGTGTAGGTGGATCTTGAATTACTTAATAAGCGGATAATGTCTATTTGGGAACAAAATATAACGTGATTTTAATATTTTTGTAAGTACTAAAAACATTTTCACCAGAAGAAATGCATTGATTTTTCTCCTGTTTTCGGGATGTTGGATAGAAATGAACCTCATTTTAAACTATTGCATAGCTTTTATCGCGGGCTTTGAGTGTGGCGACCGAATCAAGAAATTACATAACGAAAATAAAACCTAACTCCGCCTACCATGGCAACATGGTACAAAATAAATATAATAATTATAATTGTATAAGTTGATAAAAAATACTATGCAATAGCTTTACCGCGGCAGTCCCCGAGTGCCACATGTTTTTTTCGATATTTTCACGGGATCGAGACCTACGCGGGTGAAATAATTAATAAAACTTTTTAAGGGAAATAGCCGGTCCCGTCCAACCCCATCCATTCATTCATAAAGAGGCACATTGAATGAACGGATGGCGTTGGACGGGTTGTGTGTATGTTGATGTGATAGTGTTTTTTTTTATCAGACAGACAGACAAAGTTACTTTCGCACCTAAAATGTTAGAAAGGTTCATTATAGTTCAATAGTAAATATGCGACAATGTGAATTACAATATAATTTAGATTCTTCTTCTGTTTTCGCGATGTTGTATTGAAATTAAAGACATTTTTCGGTTTGAATCGCGTGGTTTTTATTACTTTTAGCATTGTCAATCGCGTGAAGAAGAGACCTGGAAAGGTCTCGAAACGTTGAGCGTTGTAGCTCAACGTTTCGAGACCTCGAGGTCTCTTCTTCACGCGATTCAAACCGAAAAATGTATTTAATTTCAATACAATATAATTACTACAAAAAAACCACATGACTTTCTTGTGTCTTCTTCTCATTCAATGTCGCATTTCGAAGACTAACCAGATTACTGACTATTTAAAACCATCTGTGAATATCTTATTGAATATACATTTTTTGAGTTTGATTTTGAGATCAATTATTATTATTGAGTAAAAATATGATAAATATGGAATGTAATATTCCAATCCAATCAATAAGTACATAGTTTAGGTCTCATATAAATTATATAGGTAGGTACATAATGTTTCTAGTAATTAATAGTATATAATTGCTCTTTAGAGTGAAGTAAATTGATTTAGTGATCGATTTCTATTCCTGGAATTTCAATAGATTTTACTCGTTCCTCTGAGTATTAATATTAATCGGGAAGCTTCGTATAAACCTTGTGTATGAAGTATGTATGTAGTATACGGAATGGAAAAAATCACGTGATTGGAGGAAAAATATCCCTATTATTAATAATGGCAAATTTTGCTGAACCAAACATTACTTCTTTTCAGAAAATTAATAAAACTGATTTTAAGATTTGTAAAAATATCACTTGCGTGAGCCGGGAATCGAATCGATGAAATGTGAAAAAAAAAAGAATTTTATTATTCCAACCGAAAGGGTCATTCATAAGGAACAAATTCTTGTAAACAACATACTATCTTAAATTAAAAAAAGGCTAAGTATAATTTCAATTAACGAGCCATATCGCAATGGAAATGGTTGCAAAACTGTCAGAATGACTGGCCAATGCCGTACACACCTGCATTCAACTGAAAATCACATCTTATAGCACGTCATTAAAAGCTGGGGACCCACGGCCCGCTATATAATAGCACAGGCCAAGCCAGGCCGCGCCACGCCTGTCGAGGCCTGTGCGATTGATTTTCGTCTCGCGCGACAGGCTTCATCGGACGCTACGGTTCCCACGGCCTGTCCGTCTGCTCTGGCGCGATTTGGCTTGATAAAACACGGCGTGGAACCTCAGCTTAACACAGAAATAAGCCATAATGAGGTTTTTCCATCATAAAACTGACGTTCTACGTTTTTTCCAGGGGTATGCCTGATAGAACAAGAGAGCGACAGAAACACATCAGCGTTGCTAGTGAAGACTTCCAGAAGAAAGTACTTTGGATTATTTCAAGTTAGTACCTATCTATGAAATTCTAACTAAAAAATATTACTGCCTAAATAATCTTATCTCCGAAGGTCTTTCCATATAGTTAGGGATACAAAGGCCAAAACAGTCAATAAGTGACTGTCAATCTGGGAGTGATGGAAAATGGTAAAAGGTTTACCCTAAAAGGTACCCCTTCACAAATTACCCCTCCTCCTGCTGACGTCACCGATTTATCGAATTTCCCAATGCATTTTGGACCGGGAACACTCATTTGCACATTTTTTATCCATCAAGAGGTCTCCAGATAAATAATTTATATTAAAAAATTGACAACACCTTATAAAATGTTTTATACTTTTTTTCAGATTGGCAGTGAATGGTGTAAAGAAGGAAAAAAGGGTGGAAAATGCGATATCTCTTGTGAAAGTAAGTAAGGTTATCAACTTTAATTAGGTACATTACAATATTTAACTTTATTTGAAACACGAAAATAAAGCACCCCAATTATCCGACCCCGTCGTCTCGACTACAGAAGGTACAAAGCAAAGGTTATATTTAACTTTAGTTCAATTTATTTACATTATTTTTAATTGGCATTGTAGTAACTAAAACCTAGATACAAAGTATACTAATAACATATTTTACAGCGCTACTAGATGAAAATATAAGAGACGATGGTAGTTGTGCGTTGAAAGTCTTCGAACAAGAAGGTTTCAAATACTGGCCGAAGTGGGAAGCAAGGTGCAAAGGACAACTACTGCCTGATATTGAGAAGTAAGTTGTGTTAGGCTGAGTTTCTATATCAAAATAGGATTCGTTTTAGATACGGACAGTAAGTAGGGCAAGATGAATATCAAAACCGGTTCAGTCTTGTCCAGTATAATTATCCTCCAATCAGGTTGGTTTTCTCCTTCTCCCTCCAATTCGTCACTCCGATTTCCTCAAGGGGTAAATAAGACCTAAACTCAAAATCACTCTCAAAATATTAAGAATTTTTTGCCTTGAAAGCAACTCATCTACTAACTCTAGGAACAACAATATTCAAAAACACTACGTCAGAAACAATAAAAATCCCTCCCTAAAAATCCCAACCACATCGATAGTCTAGATTTCAAAATACATATTGTCCCACCTTCTTCTTCTTTTCGTGTAGTGGTGTGGCTCACCTAGTGTTAGAGTTTTCAGGTCGCCCTAAGGCTTCTATCTTGACCTAACGACTGCTATCAGAGATAACAACCTGGACCAACTGCTTAACGTGCCTTCCGAAACACAGAGAAGCTAGATATCCCACCAAACTAACGTGTAGTGTATTGGCAAAATTTAAAATAGAGACTACGTTTAAAATACAGACTACGTGCGACGTGTATACGTGTGCTTACGTGTTATCTCCATCCTAAGGTTGCCTGGAAGAAATCGCTTTTAGTGATAAGGTCGCCCATTTGTGCTTTAAGCTTTTTATGTTTCTATACTTAATGTATTGTCATCATCATCATTTCAGCTGTAAGAAGTCCACTGCTGGACATAAGCCTCCCTCATAGATCTCCAGATGCTTTGTATTGTAATATGACTCTATTATACTTTAAGTTGTGCAAATAAAGCGTTCATCTATCTATCTACGTGCGTAAATGCGTAATTGTGCGCTACGACGACGCCTTATCTCCCGATGTGTTATGTTTTACCCCACTGTAGCCAAGTGGCGCGAAGTTTTTGTTGCAGCTATGATTGACATGCCAGATGTCCTGTTATCTATTAGAGAGAGGGCGTAAATCTACAACTAAACAGTACTATACCTATAACAAAGGAAATTGATATGAAATTATTCACCATTTGATAGAATTGGTAAAACCCTGGGTGTTCATGCATTTTTATCTGTTGATTGTAGGTAGGTACCTATTAAAGAGACATGGACGAATGCACGGCCTAAACGGTTGGGGACATAGTTGGTTTTAAATTCATGTTAAGATAGGTAGGTTAACCGATTTGGCTGAAAACTGGTGTGGAGGTAGCTTAGAACCAGCAAAGGGACATAGAATACTTAGAATACTTTTTTTAGGGTAGTAGTAGGGTAGGGTAGTAGTAGGGTAGGGTAGTAGTAGGGTAGAGTAGTATTAGGGTAGGGTAGGGTAGTTTAGTAGTAGGGTAGGGTAGTAGTAAAGTAGGGTAGTAGTTAGGTAGGGTTGTAAGTACTGTAGGGTTCTAGGTTTTTTTTATTTAACGGACAGGACAACGTCTGTCGGGTCAGATAGTAAATCATAAAAAACATTATTTATCTAATACAAGCAAAGAATAAGTGACAGAAATATGATTGTAAGTCGTTCGAAACTAAACTAACCTTGGTTAGTACGTGATTATTTTATTGACAGTAGTCACGTACTAAACCAAAGACGGGTTTAACAAACGGTAAATATTACGAGGAAAATTTGATTTGAGTTCAAAAAATAGAAACCGATAAGTTGAGTCAAAATACAGATAAAATGTTTTTTTTTTGTACGAATTGGGGTAATGTGTTACTTAATCTAACATTACCAAAAGGAATTAAAATCAATTATCAGATTCATTTGTTTTTATTGGCTTAAATAGTTTTTTTTTAATAAAAAACTAGCTGCGGTCTCACCCGCGTAAGTCCCGATCTCGCGGGATTTACGGAATTAAAATTACGGTATTCTATGTTCTTTTCCAAGGTCCTATCTATCTTTATACAAATTTTCAGCCAAATCGGTTCAGCCATTCTTGAGAAAATAGTATAACTAACACGGCTTTCTTTTACATGTGTAGTTAGATATGTCCAACCCATATGAAACCAACATGTCCTAGGACTCACCACGGTCCGAAGACATGAGATATTCAGTGTTTTCTATGTATCATATGTATGTATTTACAAAAAAAAAGTATAATATGTAGTATATCCGTTGTCTAGTACCCATAGTACAAGCCTAGTGCTTAGTTTGGGGCTAGATTGCGCTGTGTGTAACGTCGTTCAATATTTATTTTATTTATATATTTATATTTATATATATATTTATATAGATATATATGTGTAGGTAGATTTACTGATAGACTAGCTGTGTCCCGCTGATCCCGTAGATATTTCGAAAAACCCTTTCTTATCGGATGCCTACACTATTGTAAAGAACACATTCTCCAACTCAGCTCTCTACCATCAGTGGCTTAGGCAGTCCGTTAATCCATTAGTCCGTTATATTAAATTCTATAGGTATTATTATATTTCCACAGATGTCCAGATTGGCAACACCCCCCAGCAAGCAGAGCCTCCCCGCCTCGAGACAAGAGGACTATATTCATCAGAGGAAAACGAAGCGCCAGATCATCCCGCATCCACAGACCTAAAACTCAGAGGAAGTTTGTAGATAAATATTAGTATTAATTAATATTAAAATAGGAGGAACCAGGGAACCAGACTATCTGTAAATAACTTAAAAATTAATCTATTAAAGACGAATTTAATGACATTTAAAATTAGAATACCGAGGGTTACTGACATATCGATTAAATATGATGGACATAAAATAGATAATATTGACGATACAAAATTTTTAGGACTAGTTATTGACAGCGATCTTAGTTGGACATCGCATATAAAAAAATTAAGTTCTAGAATAAATCAATGCTCATATGCACTCTATATGCTGGGTAAAAAAGTTAATAAATCCACACTTTTAACTGCTTATCACGGTAATGTTGCGTCTATACTTAGATACGGTGTAATATTTTGGGGAAATTCCACGGATAGGGATGTGGTGTTTATATCGCAGAAGAGATGTATTAGAGCAATAAGTAAAATAAAACCAACAGATAGTTGTAGACCTCACTTCTTAAATCTGAAAATTTTAACCTTTCCTTGTATATACATATACGAAATATGTCAGTTTGTAAAGAGCAATTTAAACTTGTTTGGTAAATTTAACAGTGAGCGCTATAAAAATAAAATTAGCCATCCTAGGCGCATGACTGCATATTTTGATAAAAGTGTTTATTGCATGGCACCAACGATTTATAATCACTTACCAGACGAACTGCTGGAAGTTGAATCCGCTAATTTATTTAAACACAAACTCAAACAATTTTTATTACTTAAAGCCTACTATACTGTAAATGAATATCTAGATGACAAATTTTAATGAATATTTTAATTAATTAATGACATTATAATTATATTTTTTCTGGATAGTTTGAAATTTTGTTGAATAATTTATTAGGTATGTATAAACTTTGCATGCTGAAAAGCAAAACACGGCATGAACAACTAATTTTTGTACCTAACAACTGTAAACCTGTGTTTATGCAAATAAATATTATGATTATGATTATGAAAATATCGTGTTATTTTTCCAGCTATCTTTTAAAAGTTTCATCGCAATCTACACTAATATTTAATATAATATAACATTAATTTATAAAGAGGAAAGATTTGTATTTCTGTGTGTATAAACTACAAAACTACTATTTTATTTTAGATTTTATAAATTCTTTTACCCTTAGAAAGCTACATTCACCCTGAGTAACATAGGCCACTTTTGATCCCAAAATTCCCACGGTATCGGGACTTACGCGGGTGAAACCGCGGGACACAGCTAGTTCAGTATATTTTGCCGGAAAGAGTAACAAATACATATACATGTATACATTTAAATTCGGGCTTATAATATTAAGCTAGGGTCCCAGGGCCCGCGTTTTATCAAGCCAGATCGCGCCAGACCAGACTTACAGGCCTTGGGAACCGTAGCGTCCGATGAAACCTGTCGCGCGAGACGCAATCAGTCGCACAGGCATCGACAGGCGTAGCGCGGCCTGGCCTGGTCTGTGATATAACGGACCATGGGACCCCAGCTTTAGTAGAATATATAATATACTAGCTGACCCGGCAAACGTTGTTTTGCCTTATAAATTATAGATAGTAGCCGATTCTCAGACCTACTGAATTCGTATGTGGAGTTTGGTGGAGATCGGTGAAGCCGTTTCGGAGGAGTACGGTAACTAACACTGTGACATGGAAATTTTATATATTAGATGTATTTTATATAAGCAGGATAAGATTTAAAACCCTCTGTCTGTCATGTGATTACCTTATATTATGATTAGAAATTAAGTACTTGCCTACCTATTATTATTTAGGTTCAACTTAAGAGCTGTGTTTTATAATAATAACTTGAATAAAATGTACGATTTTAAACTGACATGATTGGTTTCATTGTACTACAAGTATTCTCCCAGTCTCGTGAAGCTACCTAAATTAAAAACAAATTAAAACATGGTAAATTCATAATTTTTAATAATACTTGTAAATCGGAAAAAGCGAATATTATTAATAAATAGGTATAATAACAAAATTAATATTTAGCTTTAGGTATGTACTTAAGTGACCTTTGTTAAGTTACGTTTCAAAAAAATAATTACGGTCTGCTTCGTTTTCGCAGTCATAACTCGTAAATAAAAACAAATTTCTAATTAATTGAAAGTCTATATTGAAACAACAAATATTAGGAAATTAAATAATAACAAAGCGTTTCCTTTACAATATAGGATACTGAATACGGAACCAAAGGTTCGTAAGGGTTAAATAAACATAAAATTAATTTATAACACATTTGCTCGTAAAGGGCCTCTTATTTCACCAATTTCAATATCGTAATGTATGTCATTACGTACTTGTGCGTAATCGTAAAGTAAAACGCACGAGTTTCTTTCTAATAAGGTAACACGTACGGTTTATCATGCTCCGTCTAAAACCAACGGTACTTTTTTAAATCTTAAGAAAAAAAAAGCAAAGAAAGCAAATCAAAAAGTTTTTATGTCAGAAAAGTGGTCAATATTTTATGAATAAAATTAACTTTGGGAGATAAAATATAAAAAATAAACATTTAATTCTTTAATTTAATTCATTTTGACAGTAAATTACATCTGTAACAGAAACAAAAAAATATTAATTTACTTTATTAGTAATACTGGCTGTTTTTGTACCGTTGCCTTAAAAACAAAAAAGCACTGATGCCCGCGCATCGCTAATTTGTGAACAAATAAAAATTATTCCGCGCGCTTTTTCTTTTCGCTGTATAGATTTATTCGTTTAAGAAAGTCCGAGTTTTATTTATTTCCTCGCAAATGTGTTATAAAACGTCGTATGACATACGTGCGCTTTGATAATTACAGCCTCTGCTTTCTTGTAGCCCTCGCCTACGGCTCGGGCTAGCAATATCGCCTCGGCTGTAATTTTCAACTTACCGCACTTATATCATAATGTACTATTACAACCCTTTTCTCTAAAAGAATACCAATTTTAATTATTAATTGGTCTTACACAACGACTTTCAAAATATTAGGCAAAAATAGGCCGGCCATCAGAATCGACATTTAATCGCGAATAATATGTGTCAGTTGTATTGTACTAAAGATTTGTACCATGGATGGTACAGGCGACATAAATGTGTATCCTTAGTACCATAAATATGTTTATTCAATAATTATAAGTTACAGTACCAAACAAATAAATATCTATACTAATACTACACAATACACACATACATATATAAAAATTAAAAATTAAATCCAAAGTTGTAATACAATAAAATGTCATATAAATAAATACCCAATCAATTTTATCAATGAATCCTGCGCTATAAATAAAAAATGTCGTCAAGGGGGTCCGCACGAGGCATCGTCCCCAAAAGGCTGGCAACATTCCCTCTCTGAATGGCCAAGCTGACCCTCTGTGCTAGAAAGCTACCAGCCTTTTGGTACCATTAATGGTACTAGTGACAATTATTAAAGATCAGTAGTACCTACCATCAAATTATTTTGACGTATCGCTAGTACCATGAATGATACAACTAAACCGACAAAGATATTCGAGAGCTCCGCCTTAAATAATTATTTTATTCTGTTTTAAGTATTTGTTGTTATATAGCGACAACAAAAATACCCCGTTTGTGAAAATTTTAACTGTCTAGCTATAACGGTTCATGAGATACAGCCTGGCGACACATAGACAAACAGTGGAGTCTTAGTTAAAGGGTCCCGTTTTTACCCTCTAACAGTCCTTTTTAAAACAAAGCAAAGCATTTTATTTTAATTTTTTAGGGTTCCGTACCTAAAGGGTAAAACAAATGCTGACTTGACGTCGTAAGTGCGGATATGCGTGCAAATGGCCTCACTACGCGGGATGCAGAAAATCGTCCGAAGTGGAGACGTAAAAATAGGAAAGCGGACCCCGGGCTCTCGAAGGGAGGCAACCGGGAAACTCGCTCAGATGATGATGATGACCTAAAGGGTAAAACAGGTCCCTATTACTGTTACTCTGCTGTCTGTCTGTCAATCTGTCCGTCTGTCACAAGGCTATGTAGCTCATAAACCAGTGATAGCTAGACAGTTGAATTTTTCACAGATAATGCATTTCTGGTTCTGTACACCCTCCGTACACAACTCCTACTCGCACTTAGCCAGTTTTTTACAACACATTTTCATTACTAGGTCAATATACAATTCAATTCTGTAAGTAAATCCAATCGCAGTATTCAGGGGCCTTTTGGCAACGGTTGATAAATCTCAATAGCATCCTCTGTACATGTGCCAACCACATCAGTATGTACTTACAATATTATAGTATCTTTTAGCAAACAATCTGTTTGGGAAACGTCGAAACTTTTAGATAAATTGTTTTAGCTGAATGCAGTGCAGCAGTCTTTGGGTGCAATCGATTTACGGCTGACGCAGTCTTGAGTTTCAAATCTTTCTATCTGAATTTTGTGCCTGCCTCACTATCCTATTTCACTTAGATCAAAAATATGAACAGAAATCCCATACATTTCTATGAAAGTGATTCTATAGGTACCTAATGTAGGTACTATTTCAGAAAGTTATTCTATAGGTAGATAGGTACTATTATGTACTATTTCAGAAACTTCGATAAAAAATATTAATCAAGAACTGTCAAAGAAATTTTAAAGGATAAAGTAAATAAAGAGCGTCACTTGCAACACTCCGAGGGTAACTCTATTTTAACAAAGAATATTCTAATTCAAAAATATTTATTTTAGTCTACTGAATCTATATCTTCCTACATACATTTAGGTGGTTTCGGAACGTAGGTAGCCTTCAATGAGAAGAAACCTCAAGAAAATCATAAAGATACTCCTACCCTTATGATTTTTTCCCACATAAAAGTCATTACCTCCGTAATAACTTTTCTTACATTAAAATTTAACCTTAGATGCATTTAATTTGAAAATAAACAACAAATTACTGCAGTCGAAACGCGTGGTGCAGTTTTTTTTAAAGTAAGAAATTATTTCAATTAATTCTGGAGGGTTACTTCGGTTCGTTTTGATACGACAACGATACGATAATACGATGGTTCTACTGTCACCCTAAGAATATCAGAATGTGACAGTAGAATCATCGTATTATCGTATCGATGTCGTATCGAAACGAACCGCAGTAACCCTCCTGAATAGATCAGTCTGTAAATAACACAATTTCATTCCACGCAATATAAAGCATATCTATTTAAACCATACATATATTAATGTAGGTAACTACCACACTAAACTTAGGTCTGACAATACCTACCTACCTCAACGACAGTGTAGGTAGGTAGTCTAGGTAGGTATGTATAGAACTGCCATGCATCCAAACCAGACTCGAGTAGAATCTCCGTCGGGATTTACTTTGACAAAGGAATTCTCTATTAGACTCTTTAGTTATAAGAATTCACTGCAACGACTGAGCGAATCTTTTTGAATTTAGTTGCGATTGTAAAAAAGCGAGATGTATTGAAATTTAACTCATTTTTTTTTCAGTTGTAATCGGGTTGTATTACTTTTTGAATTGTTCCAATGCTTATTATTATACTACTAGTTGTGCCCGCGACTTCGTCTGCGTTTATCGGACTACCTACCCATCGCTGTGCTTGAACGGACGACCAGGCAAGTATGTCGCTGAGCAGAAGATAATGGAGATGGGCAGTGGGAAAAAACCCGACGGGAAAAAACCCGGGTTTTTTCCCATTTGGGAAAAAACCGGGTATTTACGTGGGAAAAAACCCAATAGACGGGTATTTTCATTACTTAACGTATTGTAACGTCTATTTAAGTGTAGATTTAGCTTAGGTAACGTGTTGCATGCTTATAAGAAGTAGCCTTTATCGAAAAAATAAAAAAAATCGAAACCAGACTTCGAACAAAAGGACAAAACAATAATATTGAGCTCTCCTAAATACAGTGCAACCGACTTATCTGTTATGTAAGCTGAAGTCGGGCAGCTTAACTACGTGATATCTTTTTTTTTACGTGGCTAATGTCCGTCACCGTCAGGCCAATCTCGTTGGGCGTACCATAGGCTTATAATGTAAATCCCCATGGTGTCCCTCGCTCCACAAGTGTCAAAGCCAGTGGAAATTCCTCATGGACTACATCCCGACAACGACGGCCTTCCCAAGCCTCATCTCTGCATCTGCCCGATAGACAACCCCTCTCCGTCTCCCCTCCCACGGCACGGTCACGACACCGTCTCGACGTCCCCAAAGCCGATGACAACCTCCCCCCCCCCCCAATTCACCACCAGAGGCTGAGGTGATTTTTATAGTGGTTGTCTACCACGCGGGCCCTTTCTTGCGGAAAGGACCCGCGAGCCCGCTGACGCGGGATTACGGGTTAGAAGCCAGGCAAGCCCGGTTTTCCACCGCGTGCGCCTCTTAGCTTTCAGCTACTGAGTCCCCTCACAACGGCAAGGTGGACGACCATCTGGAGGGTAAAACGTAACGTCGTGTCCGGTACTCGGGACTCGAACGCGCAGCCGTCGAATCGGAAGCCATCACTCGGCTCGGTAGGCCACCGTTCCTTAAAAAGGGAATGCGCCGGTCTGTGATTCGAACGCGGAACCCTCGACTCGGAATCCATAGCTGCCATTGTGCCACGTAAACTACATGCAATCTGCATCTACCCAGTAAAACTGCCCGATTACAGATATATTTTTTTAATCCATTTTATTGCATTTTCAAGATTGTAACCGTAACTTTAATCACTGAGGAATTTTTGAGAAGGTGGTTTCAGGTGGTTCATCAATTTGTACCTAGTTCTTTATAAGCCGATTCTATTGATAGAAGTCCAAAAATTAGTAATTAACATCATTGTGAGATGCTGCTCATCATTCCGAAGGTTCTCATCAGATCTTCACCAACAATTTATGGGACCAACTCGGGACTCTCACTTTCCAAATTAAAAAAGAATGATCGAAATCGGACTTAATATGCCGGAGTACGGCGTGAATTCACATACAAATAATATGCGGGTAGAATTGAGCATCTCCTCTTTTTTTTAAAGTCGGTTAAAAACAGCCATTATAAAGAATTTCCGTATGTCCAAAGGATCCGGATATATGGACAGACATAGGTATACGGTATTTGAGGAATTTCCTGAAAAAAAAAAAACGGATATCCGGTTTTTTATTTTCTACCGGATATCCGGTTAATCATGGGTTGATTCCACACAACATATTTCTTCAATACAACATTCAAACTAATTAAGTAATAGCAAAAAAAACACTTTATCCGGATAACCGGACTAAATATCCGGATAAAAAATAGCCTATACGTCAATCGGGGTCTAAAGCTATCTGCATTCCAAATTTGGTCAAAATCGGTTAATCCGTTTCTGAGATTAGCGGGCACAAAGGCACAGACAAACAGACAAACAGACAAACGGACAAACAGACAAACAGACAAACAGACAAACAGACAAACAGACAAACAGACAAACAGACAAACAGACAAACAGACAAACAGACAAACAGACAAACAGACAAACAGACAAACAGACAAACAGACAAACAGACAACCAGAAAAACAGAGAAATGGGTTCTACTGCGTTAGTAGGTACCCACCCCTCCAATTTATATTTTTTTTATATCTTTCAAAAACAGACACCGCTGAGTTACGATTTTATTATATGTATAGCTGTGCCCGCGACTTCGTCAGCGTTTTTCGGACTACCTACCCATCGCTGTGCAAAAGTCTACACTTGAACGGATAACCAGGGAAGTCTGTTGCTGAACAGAAGAGAATCATGGCACAGTCTATTTAAGTGTAGATTTTGCACAGCGCAGCGGTAGGTAACGTGTTGCATGCTTATTCGCATTACTTATTATAAGAAGTAGCCTTTATCGAAAATATAAAAAAAAATCAAAACCCGACTTCGAAAAAAAGGACAAAACAATAAAAATAAGCTCTCCTACATACAGTGCAACCGACTTATCTGTTATGTAAGCTGAAGTCGGGCAGCTTAACTACATGATATCTTTTTTATTACGTGGGTAATGCGCCTTATGCACCGTCAGGCCACTCTCGTTGGGCTCCCTACCATAGGTTTATAATCTAAGCCCCCATGGTGTCCTTCGCTCCACAAGTGTCGAGGCCAGTGGGAATTCCTTATGGACTACATCCTGACAACGGTGGCCTTTCCAAGCCTCATCTCTGCCTCTGCCCGATAGACAATCTCTCTCCATCTTCCCTCCCTCGGCATGGTCACGCCACCGTCTCGAGGTCCCCAAAGCCGGTGATAAAGCCCCCCACCGAGTTCACCACCAGAGGCTGAGTTGATTTTTTATAGTGGTTGTCTTCCACGCGGCCCCTTTCTTGCGGAAAGGACCCCGAGCCCGCTGACGCGGGATTACGGATTAGAAGCCAGGCAAGCCCGGTTTCCCACGTCGTGCTCCTCTTGGTTTGCAGCTACTGAGTCCCCTCACAACGGCAAGGTGGACGACCATCTGGAGGGCAAAACGTAACGTCGTGTCCGGGACTCGGGACTCGAACGCGCAGCCCTCGAATCGGAAGCCATCATTCGGCTCGGCAGGCCACCGTTTCTTAAAAAGGGAGTGCGGTCTGTGATACAAACGCGGAACCCTCGACTCGGAATCCACAGCTGCCATCGTGCCACGTAAACTACATGCAATCTGAATCTACCCAGTAAAACTTCCCGATTACAGCTATATTTTTTAATCATTTTTATTGCATCTTCGACTGCCACTAAAAATGATCAAAATTGCTATTACTGTTGCGTTAAAGTTACGGTTACAACTTTAATCACTGAGGGATTTTTGAGAAGGTGGTTTCAGGAGGTCCATCAATTTGTACCTAGTTCTTTATAAGCCGATTCTATTGATGAAAGTCCAAAAATTAGTAATTTACAGCATTGTGGGATGCTATTCTGCTTATCATTCCGAACGTTCTCATCAGATCTTCACCAACAATTTATGGGACCAACTTTCCAAATAAAAAATAAATGATCGAAACCGGACTTTATTTGCCGGAGTACGGTGTGAACATATTCACATACAAACAGTATGCGGCTAGAATTGAGCACCTCCTGTTTTTTTTAAAGTCGGTTAAAAACAGCCATTATAAAGAATTTCCGTATGTCCGAAGGATCCGGATATGTGGAGGTCTCTCCACATATCCGGATCCTTCGTATACCTGTCTAGGTATACGGTATTTTAGAAATTTCCTGAAAAAAAAACTGGATATCCGGTTTTTTTATTTTCGACCGGATATCCGGTTAATCATGGGTTGATTCCACACAACATATTTCTTCAATACAACATTCAAACTAATTAAGTAAAAGCAGAAAAAACTCTTTATCCGGATAACCGGATTAAATATCCGGATAAAAAATAGCCTATATGTTAATCGGGGTCTAAAGCTATCTGCATACCAAATTTGGTTAAAATCGGATAAGCCGTTTCTGAGATTAGCGGGCACAAAGGCACACACAAACAGACAAACAGATAAACAGACAAACAGACAAACAGACAAACAGACAAACAGACAACCAGAAAAATAGGTTCTGCTGCGTTAATAGATACCCATACAATTTATATTTTTTTTATATCCTCCAAAAACAGACACCGCTGAGTTACGATTTTATTATATGTATAGATAGATAGATTTTATTTTTAAGTGCTTAAGCCTGCACTGGACTTTCTTATAACTCTTTTAGTAACAAATTTCGATAGAAACAAAAGTTTTTTTTTTTGTTTGGATAGTTCCAGTCTTAATGACATTGATGATTTGTGAGCGACTGAATGACGTGTAATCAACTATTTAATTGTTTCAATCGAGAATTGTTAGCAATAAAGTTACAAAATAGGGCCCCAGATCTCTTCTTCAGGATTTATTTCAATCCTGAAAATAGAAACTAGAAGAAAAATCTATGCGAAATATTTTAATAACAAAAGGATGTATGAAGGTCTTAATGTATGTAGATGATTAGCTCGTCCGTTAAAATCAGTTTTCATAATGGGTATCTTAAATTATAATCCAAAGGTTCAAAATTAAACCGCCCATGTAACTTTCAAAAGGGATATTATTATGTACCGTCACTGACAAAACTCTTTTTATGAAAACATACATACATCTATTATTACTATTATACAGCGGAAGAGTTTGTTTGTTTGTTTTTTTGTTTGTTTGAACGCGCTAATCTCAGGAACCAATGGTCCGATTTGAAAAATTCTTTCGGGGTTGGATAGTCCATTTATTGAGGAAGGCTATAGGCTACTTTTGATCCCGATATTCCCGCGGGATCGGGACTTATGCGGGTGAAACCGCGGGGAGCTGCTATAGTCTGATAAACACATAGCCCTTCCTTGCTTCGCGCAGTCGGGTAAAGAGGGACGCAATCTCATTTGGGAAATCATTTTGTCTTCTTAAAGCCGCTCACACAGCTCGGTGCAGTGGTATGCTTGAGTGACATCAATCCATTGCAACAAATTAAAAAATGCAAAGATAGGGGCATGTTAAGTAGAAACAACTATTTATGTATTCTGTGGTAGAAAGCTGATGCTGAAAGCTGGCGACCAGGGGAAATATTTTTGAATTTCTTGTACCACTTCGAGCGCCTTAAATATTTCGATTTCTTGTGATTTTCATTCGATGTCGATATTTTTTGTATGTGAATCGTACGCCTGCAACAAATGCTTTCAACCGCTAGTCGCAGGAGCCCGACATCGAACGAAAATCAGCAGATATTGAGATACTAAAATAACCTGAAGTGACACGAGCGATTAAAAAATAAAGATCCTGCGCTCTTGCGTGACGGAATTGCGCACTTCAAAGCATACAAGCTGATGCGCAGTGTTGGCGGGGCAACACTGCGCATCAGGTGGTGCACTGGAAATTGCACTGGAAGACGTCTAGCTGTCTAATGTCTATGTCTATGCTCGTAGACTGTAGGTACTAACTGTTAATTGTCGGCATACAAACTGTTGCGTTGTTAACTCGAAACTTGTCCTTAGAAAGTTGAAGCTTCATTTCCGCTAGCATGTCCGCTAGGCGCGCTCGTTAGATTCCTTTAAATCCGACCTTGATCCCTTTAAATCTAAGTCGAATTCGAATCTATACTCGAAAGGTTAGTGATAGTAAAATATTCTTCAGCAGGGAATATTTTACTCAGTCATGACTATGCATCTAACTTTTTATTTTTTTCATTTTATTATTATTTTAATTAAAAAATAAAAAGGTAGATGCATTGTCATGACAGATATAGGTTTTATGGCATAAACATATTTGCTCCAGGAAGGAAAATGTAAACAACGTTTGTATGGAGAAAGAGAATGAAGACTATCCTATTAAATACTGTTTGCGTCCCGCGGTTTCACCCGCGTAAGTCCCGATCCCGTTGGAATATCGGGATCAAAAGTAGCCTATGTTACTCAGGGTGAATGTAGCTTTCCAATGGTGAATTTTTGAAATCGGTCCTGTAGTTTTTGAGTTTATTCATTACAGACATACAGACGAACACACACACACACAAATACAAATCTTTCCTCTTTATAATTCTTAGTATAGAAGTAGGTATAGCTGAAAACAGACATGGACGAAAGCAAGTGGAGACGTAAGAGCATGAAAATAGACCCCGGGCTCCCCAGAGAAATGCAACCGCGGGAACATAGCTCGGATGATGATGAAAATACATAGATGAAAGAAGCTTATAATATTTTGTGGACAATCATTGTTAAGCTATTGCATAGCTTTTATCGCGGGGTTTGAGCTTTGAATGAAGAAATTTCGTAACGAAAAAAACTTAACACCCCCCACTCCGTCTACCATGGTTACCATGTAGCTCGGCCGAGCTACATGGTAACCATATGGCAACGTGGTACAAAATAAAAAAAAAATAGTATAATTGCATATGATAAAAAATGCTATGCAATAGCTTTACCGCGGCAGTCCCCGAGTGCCACACGTTTTTTATTAATTACTTCGACGTTTCGGCAAACAGGTCACACCGGCCGTGATCGCATGCGAACTAAACCTGTGTTTCTAATAATATACGGAAATTGTGTAAATTTATTGTGAAGCTTATTAGACTCTTAAAATATCATTTTTCTACTCAACTATACCACTAAAACTGAATGCAAACAAGAAGATTACTGAATTAGTTATTATTCAGGCAAAAACGTTCACAACTTTACACTTAATCCTTGAAAGGGATATTTTGGGATAACGCGTGAGTTCGCATTACTAACATTATGTGAGTACCGTTTCATTTGTGGTCCACCGTGTTTGACTTTCAAAGGATGGAAGGACGCTTAAGAGGACAGTCTACCTACTCTTTCTCCATACAAACGTAGTCGACTGTTTCTTCCCTAGATAAAGATATTAGAGCAAATATGTTTATGCCATTAAACCTATATTTGCCATGACCATGCCCCTACGTTTTGTTTTTTTCATTTTCTAATTAGAATAGAAATAAAACTCAGAAAAAATAGAAAATAAAAAGAATCAAAACGTAGGGTCATAGTCATGGCAGATATAGGTTTTATGGCATAAACATATTTGCTCTAATAATAATAAATAAATATTGCACGACGTTCCACACAGCGCAATCTAGCCCCAAACTAAGCACTAGGCTTGTACTATGGGTACTAGACAACGGATATACTACATATTATACCTTTTTTTTTTCTGTAAATACATACATATGATACATAGAAAACACTGAATATCCCATGCCTTCGGACCGTGGTGAGTCCTAGGACATGTCGGTTTCCTCACGATGTTTTCCTTCACCGTAAGAGTGTCTAATGTCTTTATTCAGGGAGGAAACAGTCGACTACGTTTGTGTGACTAAGTTTAAATGGAGAAAAGAGTAGGTAGATTGTCCCCGTAATAAATTCTAATGGACTATTCACGAAGTTGCGTGCAGATGGCGTCACTACAAGGTTAAAGATCGTGCGAAGTGGAGACGTAAGAGAAGGAAAGCAGACCCCGGGCTCTCGAGAGGGATGCAACCGGGAACTTAGTGAGGATTACTTATTACATTACAATTTTCGAGCAGCCATCACTCTAAGCATAATGCATAATGCAATCTTATAGGGTCTTAAGTCCGCTTTCACAATCGTGTCCCAATTTGACCACATTTTGTCCACCAAATGTGTCAAATACACGCCACATAACGACAATTACTATTCTATCGACAGTCTATTGAGACATGTTTGTGAGATTAGACTTGGGACCTTGGTCAGTCTTCTTCTCGAAGTGACTCAGCATATCTTTCTCCTATACTCTAATCTATTTCTTGTCGATCTCTCGCTCACCCTATTCTTCCCTATTTACCATTAGATACCTGATGGTAAATGGGCGAGACCATTAGGTGTATTGCAGGTACCATTGGTCTTAGCTTTTATTAGTTTCATAGTATTGATATTGTCAACCGAATACTACATAAACTTTAATTTTTTATTCTGGCACCTCACGGTACGGACTATGTGTAGGGTCCCACCCTAGACATAATAATTGATAATTTACTATTTTTAACTCCATAAATATTAAATAAGACTTGTTGATCGATAAGTATTTTTTAATTTTGATTTTCCCTCATTATTATTATATGGCTCCTAAATTTGTCTTCCTTACGATGATTATCTGCATTTCCCCGATGACAATAACATTACATTTTGTAATGTTATGTTTTTTTGGGACCTAAGTTAAATAAAAGTAAGCATAAGTAATGTAATTAAGTGTGTTAATTTAGGTGCTTACCACAAAAACTTAAACCCGTTAGCTTTATCCACAACCTCAATTCGTGTACCCTCAGAGTGGCAACTGGCAAGTTAACCCTTCGCCCGTTAACTCGAGACTATATTTAATTTATCGTTTAGTAATTAGTCAAGAGGGCGGGGTTGGGGGGGGGGGGGGTAGATAAACGGGGTTTTAATTAACGAGTGTGGAATTAAAATTGATTCGATTCGGTAAACGGTACGCAATTTGGGGACCGTTGGTAATGTGCTTGATACACACTGGCCGTTTTTGTAACAAACATCTTATGAGGAAAATCTACTTAATTTTTCTCGATACAAACGTAGTCGACTGTTTCCTTCCAGGATAAAGAAATTAGAGAAAATAATAAATGTTTGTGCTGTAAAACCTATATATACTATTACCATGCCCCTACTTTTTCATTTTTTTCTTCTAATTAGAATAGAAATAAAATTTACAAAATTTAGAAAATTAAAAAAAACAAAAGGCCCCCCTGCTGCGTTTTGTTTTTTTTTCGTGGTCATGGCTGATATAGGACTTATGCCTTAAACATATTTTGCGTAATAACTTTATCCAGGGAGGAAACAGTCGACTACATTTGTAAATTTTGTATGGAGAAAACAGTAGGTAGACGGTCCCCTTAAGGATTATTGCAAACTCATAATTTCATATTTTCCCGGGTCTCAATCGCGTGATTTTTACTGCATCAGGGTGAACACTATGGATAGGGTGGCCCGTTGCACCGATCATGGCCAATATCTGGATGGGACGAGTCGAGACTACTGCATCAGGGTGAACACTATGGATAGGGTGGCCCGTTGCACCGATCATGGCCAATATCTGGATGGGATGAGTCGAGACACAAGAAACTCATGGGGGCTTTTAGCTTTAAGATAAACTGACCTAATTTTTTTGCGCGCTAGACGATCGGCTTAATGTCTGTTTTACCTACTTGTTAAATAAAATATATAAGTGTAATTTTATAATAATTTATATTTTACATAAACAATCTTCATTACAGCTTGCGAATCTTATCAGCCGTGTGTCCCAGGTTAATAATAGCTAATTGCCAATGTCAACAATTAGCATTTGAAATAAAAACGTAATTATTAAAAAAATAATTATTTACTATTTTACAAAGGGAAAAACTTGTTTCCCTTTGTAAAATAGTAAATAATAGTAACTTACCTTAGTTCGCCATAAAACTTATCTATTTTAACACAAACTAATGCAAAAATTTAGATCAGGTCACTCTGAAACTGAAATTTAAATTTTTCACTCAAATGCGTGGCCATATTGCGCTGCGACAAATGTTTGTCGACAAATAGTTCAAATTGTTTAGAACCACTGGCAAACTAAATGGCGGTAATATTTGAATTATTGACGCGAATAGGTATAGCTATACGGTTTTACCCGACTATACGATTTTGTACGGATCTCCCCTACTAAATAAATAAAATATAAACATTTTCTATTTTGTGATTTATTATTTATGTAAAATATTTGACTTGTTTTATTAAATATTTTTTTTAACATAGGTAGGTAGGTAGGTAGATAGGGGTTCATCCCTTGTACACCAATTCTTTTGTTCTCGGTAAAATAAAACTTCATACATTAGATCCCTCGTCCTCAAATACCTATTTTTAAAAATAATTTAATATTATTTTTGGTCCCATTTCCTCAAAATGCTTTTTAGTATAGTCAGCAGCAAAAATGCGATACCTAATATTTTCAGTGGGTCATTTAATTTTTATAATTAGGAAAATTAAAATAATAATTAGCGAACATTTAAATGATTTATTTAAAAAACATACTAGGTACATATTTAGAAAGAAATATAGAACAATATACCTATGATATGTTTACAAAGATGTATACTCTCTTTACAAAAATTACACATGTTTTAAGATATTACAGGCAATCATCAACTCAAATGTCGTAGAAAATAAATTGTTCGCTTAGATGTTTAGAACAATACGTAGGTATATAACAACAGAATGGGTTCTAAACTCAAATTAAAATGTGTTGTTATATCAGAACTCTGTTTTGGCTTATATCTGTATCATATCACAGTTAATCAACCTTATAATTATGCAAAAATAGTCACAATTTTGCACAGAAAGTAACAATATCTGAACGGTAACGTACTAACATTTTTTTAAACAATTAAAAATGTTATTTTGTATGCAATTACAGATAATCAGCCTTAGAATTAAGCATAGTCACATTCGACGTTAGTTAAAATTAAAACATAATTTTAAAAAAAACTCATAAATGACTACAAAACAAGTTATAAAATGATTTTAAAAAATCACAACAGAAAACAAAATATAAAAAACTACTTTTTACTAATAAATTCTTTAAAAAAAATCACAAATATTTGTATTTAGGTATATCTGAACGGTAAGGAACTAACAATTTTTAAACAATTAAATGCATAGAAAAATATTATTTCTTATGCTATCACAGATAATCAACCTTAGAATTTTTGGAATCGGTCCAGTGGTTCCGGAGATTACCCCCAATATACATACATACATACATACTTGTTACCAACGTTACCTCTTTATAATATTAGTATAGATGAAACAGACCAAATAATAATAACAAAAATAAATGAAGATTACAAAGCAAACAGATATTAAAGACACTAAATAAATCCATTTTTTTATCAGATTATTAAACTTAAAACTAATAAATACATGTGTAAAATGGGTCATACCGCTAAAAGCGATCTCTTTCAGGCAATCTTTCTAAATTGACATCTTCAAGATCGAACGTGATTGAGTACTTGCGTAAATGTGAAACTTATAAAAAGAAAAATATATTTTCAACTTCATATACAACTATCTGCGCCACGCGGTTTCGATCTTCTCATCCGAGCGATGTTCCCAGTTGCATCCCTCTCGGGAGCCCGGGGTCCGCTAAACCCCAAATGAATTTGGGGTCGGCGCAGTAGGTAAGTCATCATTGACCATACCTCCTACAAATAGATTTGGCAATATTTTTACGGCCGGCCGCCTGCCTGACACCAACCCTCCTAGGGATCAAGCAGTTTATCCGCCACCGCGCGGAGAGAACTTAAGGTTTGCTAGTCTCCCTCAGATCCCTTAGTCGCCTTTTACGACACCCACGGGAGGAAATGAGGTAGCTCTATTCTATGCTGGGGCTTCACGCCAGATCGAAACCGCGCCACGCGGTTTCGATCTGGCGTGAATATCTGGATAAAATTAGCCTACGTGTTATTCTAGGTCTATACTCACAAACTCTATAATAATAGTAGGATTTTGGCTTTTACTCAAAAGTGATGTTTAATATACAAAAAACTGGCTATGTGGGTGTTTCATTAGAAACATAAAAATTGAGTATTAACGAGTTTATATCTTGATTATTAAATTCACAGAAAAACCTAAATACAACACTTCTCTAATTAAGTTGCATGACCTCAAATGGTATTAATAGTAAAGATGGATTAATAATGTAAAGATTTTGAAAATTATTAAATAAAAATATAAAATGTACTTACTTGTGCCTTTAATATATTCTAGCTCCGTTGCCACACTGGGTCCAGCAATGTTGTCATTTATCGTAATTCCACTCATTTTCACACATACTAAGACAAGTGCAAGAGGTCGACTGGTTTGGCAACAAAAAAATGCAACTTGTCCCGAAAAACTAAATATCATCTACTTCACTCTTACAGCTGTCAAACACAAAGCGCTATCCCGCTTACGCCTCGGCTTGGCATCGCTGGTCGCTTGCGTCTGAACATCCCGCTACCAATGATTCATTATTGTCTGTTATTGTTATTATTATGCATGCCATGCTGGCCACCGAACCCCGACCCTATGGCTACGACTACGGCCGATTTTATTTAATGTTTTAATACCTATTTTTTTACCAATGAGAATAGGTACAATACTAATGTTTCATAATATTCCATTCGACGTCAATGAGTTTTTTTGCCAACGATACTTTCATTTCATCTTTTTGTGTAAGTGGGACTAAAATTGAATATTTAATAAATTATTTATTTTGCCGTTGAGGAAGTGGGATACATTTTTTGAGGAAATGGGATGGACCCGTAGATAGGTAGGTACATAAATAATCTTCGTAACTGTTTGCGAATCTAATCAGCCGTGTGTCCCAGGTTAATAACATCTAATTGCCAATGTCGACAATTAGCATTTGAAATGAAAACGCAAGTTTTTCCCTTTGTTGCCCCAATTCTAATTAGGTATCCAAGATGCTCGGCATTCGGCATTCCGGTGCCAAATCGAAATTACAGTAAGCTTTTTGCAGAGATAACGTTCAAAATTTCAGTAAAACAGACTAGGTATTGCCTTTTTTAATACTTTTTACCTTTTTTTTAAATACTAGGTTGTAGAGAAATAAAATAGAAATCTATATCTATACATATAATAAAATCGTAACTCAGCGGTGTCTGTTTTTGGAAGATATAAAAAAAATATAAATTGTATGGGTATCTATTAACGCAGTATTTCAGTACCTCGGTGGCGCGTCGTGCGAAAGCGCGACTGCAATGCAGGAGGTTGCGGGTTCGATTCCCGCCGGGTGCAAGTATTTATGCTTAAAAAAAAATATTTGTGTCTGGTCTGGGTGTCCCTCTATGTATAATATGTATGTATTTACAAAAGAAAAATAAATATAAGTATTATATCCGTTGTCTAGTCACCGTAACACAAGCTTAGTTGCTTACCACGGGGCTAGATGGCGCTGTGTGTTGTTCGGAGAAATTATTTATTATATTATTATTATTTATTTTTCTGTTTTTCTGGTTGTCTGTTTGTCTGTTTATCTGTTTGTCTGTTTGTGTGTGCCTTTGTGCCCGCTAATCTCAGAAACGGCTTAACCGATTTTAACCGAATTTGGTATGCAGATAGCTTTATACCCCGATTAACATATAGGCTATTTTTTATCCGGCTATTTAGTCCGGATAAAGTGTTATTTCTACTTTTACCTAATTAGTTTGAATGTTGTATTGAAGAAGTATGTTGTGTACACATGATTAACCGGATATCCGGTAGGTAATTAAAAAGCCGAATATCCGGCACTTAATTAAAAAAGCCGGATATCCGGTAATTCCTAAAATACCGTATACCTATGTCTCTCCATATATTCGGATCCTTCGGACATACGGAAAGGAGGTCGGCTGAATTGGGCGGAGATAGACACGTTATTCGATATGTTCATAAAATATTTTGTATTTTTCTTTATTTTATGAGCATTTTAAATTTTTCCTACAACTACGGAATGATTTTTTAACATAAAATCGTAAAAACCTCAATAAAAATCTACCATTTTCAGTACGTCCTTCAGTCCTTTCAGATATGGCAATATTCCAAAAGTTACCATTTATTTAAACGATTGCTGTGTCGATAATCGAATGATTTTGAATCAATAATAATGTACCTAAAAATCCGTTGTCTTCTTTGTTTTGGTTATAATTATTATCGTAACTATTTATGAACGACGTTTTATTGGACTCGATAATAATAATTCAATGAATAAATGACTAGAGAACTATGAGAAAATGTTTTAATAGTTTAATAAAAATCGATTTAATAATCGATGTCAGATCGATATTGTATCTGTGGCAGATGTTCGAGTGTTTGATTGACAGCTCGCTTTCTGTCATTCTCTTAGCTTCTGCTTTGGGGATTTTGTGTTCGGTGTATTTTTGTATGTTTTTGAGTTTTTTTCAAATCGACAACCTAGTGCTACGTTTACGGACTGATTGATCTTGCTCACACGACTAAACTTGGCATTCCTGGATTTTGATTTGGATAACTTGAACGATATACTTATTACATTAATTAAGGTTATTAAATTGACAATTAGTTGATCAAGTAAAATTCCAAATATCTCACTATTCCGGAGTTGTGAGTTAGAAAAACAGATTTTTGTATAATTAGTAATAAATCTAGATTCCAAACTGCTACTGTTCATCTCAGTCCACCTTCCGCCCGAGGTTCTATGAAGAGTTGCCGATCTCCTTTATAATGGTTGTTTTTAACCGACTTTAAAAAAAGAGGAGCTTCTCAATTCGACCCGCATATTGTTTGTATGGGGATATGTTCACGCCGAACTCCAGCATATGAATATTCGTTTTAGATTTGGAAAGTGAGAGTCTCGAATTGGTCCCACAAATCGTTGGTGAAGATCTGATGAGAACCTTTGGAATGATGAGCAGAATAGCATCCCACAATGCAGTAAATTACTAATTTTTGGACTTCCATCAATATAATCAGCTTATAAAGAACTCGATACGAATTGATGGACCACCTGAAACTACCTTCTCATC
Organism: Idaea biselata; assembly: GCA_958496205.1. Taxonomy (NCBI): domain Eukaryota; kingdom Metazoa; phylum Arthropoda; class Insecta; order Lepidoptera; family Geometridae; genus Idaea; species Idaea biselata. Next base: position 5,811,006 of record OY292404.1, read on the forward strand.
AGAAAACTCCTCAATGATTAAAGTTACGGTTACAATTTTGATATTTTTAGTGGCAGTCGAAAATGCACGAAAAAGAGAAAAAAATTATAGCTGAAACCGGGCAGATTTACTGGGTAGATGCAGATTGCATGTAGGCACGATGGCAGCTGCGGCAAAGTGTGGATTCCGAGTCGAGGGTACCGCGTTCGAGTCCCGAGTCCCGGGCACGACGTTACGTTTTACCCGCGTCAGCGGGCTCGGAGGTCCTTTCCGCAAGAAAAGGGCCGCGTGGATGACAACCACTGTAAAAAATCGCTTAGCCTCTGGTGGTGGCGGTGGACTCGGGGGGGTTTATCACCGGTTTTGGGGGCCACGAGACGGTAGTGTGACCGTGCCGAGGGAGGGGGACGGAGAGGGATTGTCTTTCGGGCAGAGATGAGGCTTGGAAAGGCCGCCGTTGTCGTGGTTGACGGATGTAGTCCATGAGGAATTCCCACTGGCCTCGACACTTGTGGAGCGATGGACGACTTTGGGGTTTAGTTGACAAACTGTTGTAGTGAGCCCAACAAACCGAGTCATTTGCCCCGAGAGTGGCCTGACGGTACACAAGGGGCATCACCCACCTAAAAAAATATTGCATTTAGTAAAGCTGCCAGACTTTAGATTATATACCAAATAAGTCGGTTGCTTTGTACAAGCTTATTATTATTATTTTATCCTTTTTTTCAAAGTCGGGTTTTAACTTTTATAGATTTTCGACACTTCTTCTTATAATAATGTGAATAAGCATGCAACAAGTTACATACCGATGTGCAAAAATCACACTTAAACAAACTCTGCCATGATTCTCTTCTGCTCAGTACTTTCCTGGTCGTTCGTTTAAGTGTAGACCTTTGCACAGCGATGGCTAGATGTTCGAAAAACGCTGACGAAGTCGCGGGCACAGCTAGTTAATAATATAATTTCAATAAACGTACTTGAAAATGTTGTACTAGTTTTTTTATATTTAATTATTAAATAATAGAAAATGCTGTACTAGTTTTTTATCTTTAGGTATTAAATATAAAAGAAACTATTACAACATTTTCTAGTACGTTTATTAAAATCATAATGTTAATTTCAATTACATTTTCTCTACAACCTAGCATATTCAAATTATTTTATGTGATTTTATGTTCTTAATGAATAAAATATATTTGAATCTTTGAATACTGCTTTCGTAAGTGACCTAGGTTCATAATTTTTTTAATGGCCTTTTTGTGACCTCTTCCTTTGTTATAAGTAGATACCTATAAATGAAAAGTTATAGTTATTGTCACTTTTAATAAAAAAAATCATAAAATAGAGTCAAAATAAAATTAAAAAAAAAAACAAAACTATATGTTAAGCTGGGATGACACGTTCTATATTACAGGCCGATAGGCCGTGGGAAGCGTCGCGCCTGATGAGGCCTGTCGTCGCCCGTCGCATCAATCAGTCGCACAGGCCTCGACAGGCTTAGCGTGGCCTGGCCTGACCTGTAATAAAACGGGCCGTACTTTCAGAATTCAACTTTGATATCTATACTAATATCATAAAGAGGAAACGTTGGTAACATGTATATATGTATGTATGTATATTGGGGGTAATCTCCGAAACTACTGGACCGATTTCAAAAATTCTGAAATATCTAGTATAGCAGATTCCCGCGGTTTCACCCGCAAATCCCGATCCTGCGAGAATATCGGAATTAAAAGTAGCCTATGTTGTTCAGGGTGAATGTAGCTTTCTAATGGTAAAAGACGAGTCGTTTTTGAGTTTATTTATAACAAACATACAGATAAACACACATACAAAAATACAAATCTTTCGTCTTTATAATATTAGTAGAAATGAACAAACATTTGTCAAACAAAAGCAAAGTTACAACAAAAGAAAATTTAAATTTCGCCCAAGAAAAAATAAGGAATCCATTCTGAAACGAAAAGTATTACACACTTAACCTAAGTCAGTGTAAGGCCAATGCATATCGCAGCAAAGCCGGTCACCGCAAGAACTTCCAAGAACAGCCGTTACACGATTCAATTTTCATATTTCAATAGTTCTGTGAGATGAGAGACTAGACTGCCATACGAGAGATAAAAAATAAGGATCCCTGGAACGGGCAAAATATCTTCAAGTCGCTTGGGGCTTGGAGCAAGTAAGGTAGACTGGGTACGTTTATGCCACAGAACGATAGCGACAGTCGCTATATTATGGAAACTATAAGAGATAGCACGGGGGGCGCAAGGGAATAGAGGGGCGGTAACCGTTTGACTTAGGAACACAATTTTAGTATTCAGACGTAGGCAAATGTTTATTTGTTGATATAAACATCACCTTTTGTAGCTAACTATCATATTTTCAGAATTATGAAGGTTTAAATGAAAATTGGCCCAACTGTACCCAGTCCACCCTACTCGCTCGTGAGATTCAATACAGATGCCGCGGCCATTTTATTGCAATTTGCTGTTTGTTAGATGTTTTCAACAGGGCCCTACACACGTTTAGATATATCTTACAGTTATATCGCATCCGACAAATCTTTACGATAAATCGTACGTGTGTAGGCAAAACTGGGAACTGTACAGTTCAACTGACTATCTAATCAAAATCGCACAGATAAAACTGAGCAGCTTAAGCTGAGAGTCGCGAGTAAAATCTCGGTGAAGATCTTAGGAGAACCTTCGGAATGATGAGCAGAATAGTATCCCAGAATGTAGTAAATTACTAATTTTTGGGCTTCTATCAATAGAATCGGATCCTGAGAACAGCTTGAAGAAAAATATTATCAATATGAGTATTAAAAAAAATTATTCGATGAAGTCATGATACGTGTTACTTCAAGCGAAAATAAATATCAACTGATAAAACTGAACGTGTGTAGGCACTAGGTGCGTTAGATATAACTGTACAGTTTTATCGTAACGATAAATCGTATAGACAAATCTAAACGTGTGTAGCGACCTTTAAGAGCGCACTCTGTGGTTTTGCTTTTGACAAGGAAATTTTTCACCGTCCGCACCTTCGTCACGACTTATTAATAAGCGTTGCGTCGTATATATTGGCCTTTTTCATCTAATTTAAAATGATTTATACAGCGGAAGTAACTTTTAGTCCATTCTATTTATGGCGCTGTAGTACCCGGGACATTATTAGGTGGAGTAGGCTTGTCCAGCACCTCCAGCCTAGTCAGCCATGTCCAGATAAAAGAACCGGTCAATAGGTCTGGAGCTAACTAAGCCGTGGGTTCCCTCACGATGTCTTCCTTCACGGTAAGAGCGATTTTAAATAACGCATAGAACTTTTTCGCCAGGAAAAAGACACTGGAGCGCGCTCAGCTAGGATTCGAACGCATGACCTTCGGAATAAAAGTTTTGGTATCTACCACTAGACCAATATCGCTCTACAATCTAACGAAATATAGTCAGTCTATAGTCAAGCCTTTATAGTGACCGGCACGAAAGTTGAAAAATTTAGGCGTGGAAAGGGAAAGTTCGCGCAGTAGGTACCTACATTTTACATGCGCTTTCTATGAAAAATCGACTTTTGCGCATCCGCCATTTTGTCTACTATACCAAGGTTGATAGTTTAAAAAGTTGAATTACTTTGCTCAACAGCTGCAACACCTCTTTAAATACAAGGATGCTTACATGACATCGCTCTTACGGTGACGGAAAACATCGTGAGGATACCCACGGTTTAGTTAGTTCCAGACGTATTGACCTGTTCTTTCCTCTGGGCATGGCTGACTAGGCTGGGAGGGTGGTATAGGTGCTGGGCAAACCTACTCCACCTAACAATGACCATAATAGCATGGATTAAAAGTTGCTTGCGCTGTATAAATCATCTAAAATAAAATAGATGAAAAAGCTACCTACAGCATTATTATTACAGCTAGAGTTGTCGGCTGGATTAGGCTTGATCGTGTAGTGAGCGATTTAGGAATTAGAAAGTTTGTTTGAAAATGTTACGCGAGAAATTGTGAGAATTGTATTTTTAGACGTCAATATCTCACTTTGCTAGTAGATACATCGAAGTCTTAATATTATTATTTGTTTACTCAGAATATTCCCAGTCTTTCATCGTTTTAATATTCCACAAAGGAAACTTTGCCATTCGACTTTTAACCTTATCATTACGTAATAGAGTTGATTGCAGCAAATCCATCGAATCTTTTGTTCTCAGATTGGATACGCGTCGCCTTGGGAGCTGAAAATCTAAATTAACTTGACCTCTCTCTTCTGTATAAAGTGTACAATGATACGGATTTTGTAGTTGATTTTGTCTCGTATGAGGGGTCAAAGTTGATTGGCCCACGATAAGTTCCCGTTTGTGCTTAAGCAAATACCAATTGGTTGTTAACTTTTATTGAACTATTACATACATTTAGTTAAATAAAGTTATGTTTGCAGCTCTGTCTCGAGTTGGACTTATTGCCGTACGTTTTGTTGTAGGAACCTTCGATCATATATAAACTATAGATGCACGGTCGCCGCTCTAGAAATGGAGCCGTCTAAACAAGGCATACTTCAGCCGATATGCCTTGTTTCGCTGTCAGTCGTGCATAAGTGTTTTACAACCTTATTGCCCAGTGATTAAGGCTTACATTAAACTGTACTATGTCCGTATAAGTAAGCGTTGAAGTAGTGCCGATTTTTGATTTCGATTTTGTATGGGACCGTGTATCTATAGTTTATATATGATCGAAGGTAGGAACATTTAAGTTTTAAAGTGTTATGCAAGGTTTATACGGCTCTTGTACTTCAGATAATCACTTCTTTGGGAATAAGCCGTAATTCTAAAGAGTGGATTTCTGTTTTAGTAAATGTTCTGTTCTGATGTTGTTTGCGATGTATTTTTGTAGTAGATCCTGTAAATATTATTATTATATTATATAAGCCTGAATTGTCCCCCACTGCTGGGCAAAGGCCTCCCTCTAACTCTTCTGTTTTAGGCTATGGTTCGCCACTCAGGCTTAAATTTGTCTGGCATACGGCAGACGTGACCTGTAAATATATATGATTTATATATATTAAAAGAAAATAGCTGACCTTGCGAACTTTATTTCGCCTAACACCTAAAAAGTATTCTTAGTCTGTCTCCTGCTTCTAAGCTCCCACCATTTTTAAGCCAAATCGGTTCAGCCATTCTTGAGTTATAAATAGTATATAATATTCTTTTAATTTTATTTTTACGTATTTGGTATTTGTAGCCGATATAACAGCTACAGAAATACATCATCTGTGAAAATTTCAACCGAGCATCTATTACGGTTTATGAAATACAGCCTGGTGACAGACAGACAGCGGAGTCTCATTAATAGAGTTCATGCAGTTATTTTATTATGAAAATGAAAATGCCGGTTAAACCCCGAAAATGCCGGTTAAACTGAAGGGACAGATCTATAAAACGATCATTAGACCTGTGGAGAATTCACATATTTTATCTATTCACCCATATTATTCATTCACACATTCATAACAATATAATATTACATTATTTATTATATCTTAAAACATTATAAATTAATTATTTATTTACACATTATTTATTTAATATAACTATATTTATTTATTATACTAACATACAGAACAAAACAACTCATAAATAATATTCGAGTGCCTACCGGTCGGCAGCAGTACAATGTACACGCGCGCAATGCAGCGCTAGCCTGCTACGTCATTGCATCGCCCGCGCGGCATCGTGCGCGATCGGAAGCGCTCGGTATCACTCGGTGAGAATACCGGTCGGAGTCGGCGCTCGCGCAGCGGCCGACCTACCTGCCGGCCCTCGCTCACCAGTCACGATCACCTAGTGAGACACGACACCCGTACGCTCATTGTAGTACCTAACTTCGTATGTTTTTATGTTTGTAATTATTTTCCCGTGCACCTTCGAATAACGAGAGTGGAATAAATCCAGGTGAAGAGAAAAGAAAGCCTATTTATTGAACCACCTAGAATAGGTACCTACCCTTCTTCACAAGACTATCACCACCCTCAGACCTGTCCTTTTGTATGGTAGTGAGGCGTGGCTATTACATAAGCAGGAGCTGCGTGTCACGGAGATGAAGATGCTGCGCTGGATGTGTGGAGTGACGCGAAAAGACCGCGTCAGAAACTCCCGCATCAGAGGCAGCCTTCATGTCCGAGACATTGCAGACAAACTGCAAGAATGCCACTGACGGTAGTACGGCCACGTTCTACGAAAACCGGCTAGTTACGTGGGAAACAAATGTCTTGCTATGCCGTCTCCGCCCGGCCGCGGCAGATTGGAAAGACCCAAGAAGTGCTGGCTTGACGTTGTAAGATCGGATATGCGTGCAAATGGCCTCACTACACGGGATGCCGAAGATCGTGCGAAGTGGAGACGTAAAAGTAGGAAAGCGGACCCCGGGCTCTCGAGAGAGATGCAACCGGGAACCACGCTCGGATGATGATGATGATGCAGTTATTTTATTACCCTTTAGGTACGGAACTATAATATAAGGCGACTAAGGGATCTGAGGGAGACTACCAAACCTTAAGTTCTCTCCGCGCGGTGGCGGATAAACTGCTTGGTCCCTGGGAGGGTTGGTGTCAGGCGTCAGGCCGTTAAAATATTGCCAAATCTATTTGCAGAAGGTATGGTCAATGATGACTTACCTACTGCGCCGACCTCAAATTCATTTGGGACCCGGACCCCGGGCTCCCAAGAGGAATGCAACCGGGAACATCGCTCGGATCAGAAGAAGGTACGGAACCATAATAAAACCGGGAAAAGGTACCTTATCCTTAATTTTACTTTATTACCTACTCTTTGATCAAAATGTAGGTAGGTATACCTATCATATAGTACCTACTTACATAAAATACAATTTGCTTTTAAAATAATTAAATTAATCAAAACAATGAACAGGTACCAACAAATACTAATCACTTGGAATTAAATTACAATAATTTAAAAACGGTCGAAGTTTTTTCAAGTTTTTAGGGTTCTCTATCCAGTGAGGAAAAACGGGATCCTTTTGCTGTAAAAGATAGATATATCGACGAAGGAAAACGATAACGTAGTAACCGACACCCTTGGCTAAAATGCTTTTTTAACGTCATTAAAATCAGCGATTTTTTGTGCGTCGAATGGTGTAGGTCCCATAGCTCTACGATGAATATTAACGATTTTAAGATTTTCACAAGTAACGTTGAGTGTCATTTTTTATGACTACAAAATGCTGTAACTAACAAAAAAATGGGTGATTTTTTGTTGTTTTTAAATAAGTCAAATGTGTTCTAGTAAAAATCATTACTTGTGGGGTTACGTCGCTTATGCTTATGTATTATAAAATGTTGCGGGTTACGACGTTCTTACTGCCCGTGATTTTGTCAGCAGACTGTTTTTTGTCTGTTATTATTTATTGCATCGCAATCGATTTATAGGGATAAACAAATCAATTACAACTGTATGAATGATGGTAAAGTAGTCTTAAACTTGTTAATAGCATTTACACTGGTGTAGGAAGAAGTGAAATCAGTTACATCATTTTTACATTCTTGATCAATGGTAGTCATACATTTTGGACTGTAGTTACAACATTTCTTCTGCTTGTAAAAAATATATCAAATGCTGTAACTGATAAAAAGTACATTTTAAAATAACTTTAAATAAAATTGATGCACAGTAATAGATTCTCCTATTTAATCTGGAGGTACTGTCCCAATATGATTATTCTAGGATCTACAAATACCGAAATATGATTTATTTTTCAAAATCCGAAAAGTGTTTTGGCTCTGGTGAACAATTACATTATTGTCGGTTACTACGTTTTCGTTTTCTTGCGTCGATATAGATAGATAGATTAACGCTTTATTTGCACAACAAACAATATACAAAACAACATACATAATAATATGTAAGACAAATACACATAAAGCTTAAAACTAAAACGTTGCACAAATGGGCGGCCTTATCACTAAAAGCGATTTCTTCCAGGCAACCTTTGGATGGAGAAGGTCATTACAGCATGCGTAGTAGGCAGTGAAATTGAGTCAGATTGGCTTCGATATAAGTATTTAAATATAAAATAGTATAGAATACAAATTTTATTAAAACTAATAATAAATAATATTTAAAAAATAAATAAAATAAATAGATACCTACAAGATAAAAGTAGGTACCTAATGCAGAAGTTTTAGTTATTCCGAATGTCGTCAGTGGAAAGGCCTCATTGCTATAGCGCTACTGGCCAATGTGGTGCTTTAGCAATGTCATAATCATCATCGATCACTATGTTCCCGGTTGCATCCCTCTCGAGAGCCCGGGGTCCGCTGGAAAACGCGTGACAACAGCGCAACATGGCGCAGATCAAATCGGCACAAAATTCAGTGCGCTATGTCCTGTCCAGTTGTAATGGAGGTCAGTGCGTCGAATTAACCCGAAACCGGGGCAGCCGGTTTCGGGTACGCGTCATAGTAAAACACATGTTTTTACTATGACGCGTGCCATACGTACCTACTCGGGATGGTGAAAAAAATATTTTCTGCGAGTGACCCGCAGAACGCATGCGGGCCTGATATGAATTACATTATTGTGTGAGTGAAATTAATAACTGGATTCGGCCTCTACTTTAATTCTACGAACGATAATTCCAGAAGAAAATCTGTCGTCCATCCGTCCGAAATTTCTGACGGTTTTGAAGAACGCATTATTATCCTGATGACGTCACAGACTTGCCCGTCTGTTGCAACGTTTGCAGTCACAACATGGAAAAAAATGGGTTTCTCACAAATAATCAATAAAATTTACAATAAACTTAAAAAAAATAATTAAGATTATCATTTAATTGTCATTTATCATTTAAGATTCGACTCCGACGATTCCGAAATAGAATTTTAAGGAAAACTGCAGGGTTTTCGGATTTAGGTTGGTATGTTACTTATAATAATGTTCATGCATTTTATTATTTACTAGTATAATAAAAAAATAATCATATACCATCGATAGCAATAACACTACGTCTCACTCTCAGCCCATTAGACTTGTGAGTGGGAAAGAGACGGAACACTGTTTGCACTGCTCACACATTATACGTCCTGTTTTTAGGGTTCCGTAGGAACCCAAAGGATAAAAACGGGACCCTATTACTGAGACTCCGCTGTCTGTCCGTCCGTCTGTTACCAGGTTGTAGATATCTCATGAACCGTAAAAGCTAGACGGTTGACGTTTCCACAGATGATGTATTTCTGTTGCCGCTATTACAAAAAAATAAAACAAATATTTAAGGGGGCTCCGATACAACAAACGTGATTCTTGACATAAAAACGCAATAATACCGCGATGTATTTGTACCACTGGCGCCATCTAGTGATGGAGTTTAATTTTAACTTTCGGGTTGCGTCCACTGATTGGTTGTTCCAGTGTTCATTTTAGGGTTTCGTACCCAATTGTGATACGGAACCCTTCGTGCGTGAGTCCGACTCGCACTTGTCCGGTTTTATTTTTTATTTATATTTTCTTTGGGATTGAAAAATTGTATTAATATATTCGAGGTCGAAGTAACACATTATTTGCCAGCAATGCGTAACGACAATTTTCTTAAAATAATACAAAATAAGTTAAAATTTCACACAAAAATAAAATGGAGAATGGTGATAGTTTTTTTTATTTTCCATATTTCTTGTTTGGTTTGGACATACTCCTATGCCATTTCAGCAAAATGGCAAACACTTTTGTTCGGTGAGTATTTTATTATATTAAAGCTTTTTATTTAGTATTTTTTTTTGTGTTTGTAAACAAAAGAACTACATTTATTAACCGACCTCAAAAAAGTAAGGGGTTATCAATTCGACCCGTATATTGTTTGTATGTGGATCTGGATACCTATGTCCGCGCCGTACATATGAAGTCCGATTGCGGTATTTTTTTTTATTTGGAAGGTGAGAGTCCAGAGTTAGTCCCATAAAAACTTGGTGATGATCTGATGAGTAACTTCGGAATAATGAGCAGAATAGCATCCCAGAATGCAGTAAATTACTACTTTATAGATTTCTACCAAGATCTAGGTACAGATACTTGTACCATTTATCTATTCTGTGGTACAGATTAATGGACGACCTCTGTGGCGCATCGTGCGAGAGCGCGACTGCAATGCAGAAGGTTGTGGGTTCGATTCCCGCCTGGTGCAAGTATTTATGCTAAAAAATAAAAATTTGTGTCTGGTCTGGGTGTCCCTCTATGTATGATATGTATGTATTTGCAAAAGAAAAATAAATATAAGTATTATATCCGTTGTCTTGTTACCGTAACACAGGCTTAGTCGCTTACCACGGGGCTAGGTGGCGCTGTGTGTAGTTCAGAGAACTTATTTATTTATTATTTATTTATTTATGGAGCACCTAATTCCACCATCTCATCAGAAAACTTCTCGATGATTAAAGTTATGGTTACTTAGATTTTTAGTGATTATGAAACGTAACTCATTTTAATAGACTTCATAAAAAGGAGAAGTTTCTGAATTCGGGTGTGGTGCCTCGAAGACAGCTCAGCCGATTGTGATGGTTCTTTCTTCTTTGTTGGGGATGGCATAAGTGTGGTCCTATTAAAAAAGAGTGCAGTGCTTGTGCAGTGCAGTCTTTTAGAGACAGAGACACACATACACACAACAATACAAATCATTCCTTTTTATAATATTACTAGCAAACGTTGTTTTGCCTTATAAATTATAGATAGTAGGCGATTCTCAGACCTACTGAATACGTATACAAAATCTTATAAAAATCGGTCAAGCCGTTTCGGAGGAGTACGGTAACTAACACAGTGTGCTTGGAAATTTTATGTTTAAGATGTGACATGGAAATTTTATATATTAGATTTAGTGTAGATAAAAAAAAATCGAAATTGACTTTAAAAATGGAATAATAATAATTGCCTCTACATAATCTGAAAAGAAAGTTGTATGTAACGTGTTGGTTTTAGTATTTATAGACTCAAGAACGGCTAAACCGATTTGGCTGGAATTTGGTGGGGAGGTTGGAGACGCTTAGAACTAGGAGAAGGACAATTTTTTTTAGATATTAGTCGAAGGGCATAGTAGTAGCAGGGTAGGGTAGTACCAGTAGGGTTGGGTAGTAGTAGGGTTTATTAGAAATCAAAATCAAAGTACGTTTATTCATTCGGATATTAGCAAGATATCTCTTTAAAATGTCAGTTTTTATATTTAATCTACTGTGTCTTCGGAACGTGACCTCCAATGAGAACAAGACACAAGAAACTCATGGGTTTTTTTTTTGTATATTTTTTTTGCAGTAATCATGTGATTTACATTGTCGCATATATATTATTAAACAAAAGTGGAACTGGAGCAATAATCTATACTCTAATAATCCTTACTAGCATTACAAGAGCGAAAGTAACTCTGTCTGTCTGTCTATCTGTTCAAATAAGTTATAATATACAAAATAATAAACATAAAAAAATAATTTAATACAAAAAAAAACTTAAAACACTATCTCATCCACAAACACACAACCCGCCCAACACCGCCCAACCCGCCCCGGGACCCACCACCAGAGTTCTGTGGTGCCAGCCTTGCATTCCTTTCCTACACTCTAGAATTTTATTATAAAATTCGTAGGTAGAACCATCTATTTATTCCTTTCCAGAACTTATCCTGCTACTTTACCACAGAACTCCAGGAATACGACCCAGGACGAATCAAACGGAGCCGAACGAACCGTAGTATGGAAGGGTAGTGTAGTAGGGTAGCGTTCTAGATTTTGTTTATCTATATCTATACTAAAATTATAAAGCTGAAGAGTTTGTTTGAACGCGCTTATCTCTGGAACCACTGGTCCAATTTGAAAAATTCTTTCCTATCTATGTCCTCCTGTCATATCTATCTCTATACCAAAATTCATCAAAATCGGTTTAGCGGTTTAGGTGTGAAAGCGTGACCAACATACAGACAGAGTTACTTTCGCATTTATAATATTAGTAAGGATACAAATAAATATTTTTCCAACTTTGTTGATATACCTATTCAATTCAATTCGTTTTTATAAACATTATAATGATATCATTAATGATGATTAAAAAAAAAAGTCTTAAGTGTATTTGTGTTTTGAATATTTGAAATAAATAGAAAAATAATAAAATGGTTTTTCCTTATCGAAGCCTCGTTCGGATTATTGTTATGAGGAAAGTACCACCAGTTAATAAAAAACGTAGGTAAATCATTTAAAAACATAACCTTGACTCCTTTTTAATTTATTTAATTATTCTGCAAAACAATTCCGACGCTAGACCTAATTAAAATCAATTTGTAATTGATTCGAAGTTATATGTTAAGGCGAAACCAATTACGCATTAAGGGCCCATATAACCCCAATTGCGTGACAGGGATAGCGCTAGCGAATTTCAGAGGTGTTAATAAGGACGTAAGATGCTAGTACGCAAAATTTTAGAGCGTAAAATCAGTCAATTGGTATTGGTTACACGATAACGAAACATTAATTTTGAATTTCAAATCAACGAAGCCCTGCGTTAAACTAAGATTAGTTCATCTACAAAGTTTTATTAGAATCAGTTAAATATTGACTGATAAAAACTATTTATTTGTAAAATTTAGAGGGAAGTTTATGATTTTATTTTATCGATAAAATTTTCTGTAATCAATCATGTTTTCACATAAATCAGGACCTAGGAAATATCCTCAACTTTAATAAGTATTGTTTTTAAAAGTGCTGATCCAAATAAATTTTATAATTAACCGTCCGAGAGAAATCAGTATTGGCCTACTACGACCCTTTAAAATATTCATGTAAAATTGTTTACTATCACTAAAAGAATAACTGATATTTTTTTTTAAACCATAGGTTTTTTTAATATGAAACCAAACACCTCTAAAACATAATTAAAATTAAAAACTAAATTAAAACTAAAACTGATTAAAATAAAACTAACTAAATTTTTAAATTTAAAATAAACCTAATTTTTTATAAAATTCTGGTGTAAATAATATGCCCCCTTACTTATAAACGATGACAAAGTTTATGTAACGTTTGTCTCTGTCAGTCAACTTTGAAACTTCATGTCACAGTAAAAGACAAACGTTACATAAACTTAGTCATCGTTCATAAGTAAGGGGATGTTTAAATAAATATTGCAGGAAGACGTTGCACACAGCGCAATCTAGTCCCAAACTAAGCAAGTAGTACTATGGCTTCTAGACAATGTATAAAATATACTACATGCAATACTTTTTTCCTGTAAATTATATAACTAACAATAATTGTCAACATAAATACTAGCCCCAGGGAAACGAACGCGCAACCTTCTGCGTTGCAGCCCGATTCGCCCGACGCACCACAGAGGTCGTCATTTCGGATTATTACCAACCTAATCCGAAATTATAACCCTGTCACGGGTTAGGTTAGGAACTCAGGGCTAGGGTTAGGATTTTGGGTTAGGATTTTGGGTTAGGTTGGTAATAATCCGTCATTTAATTGGTACCTTCTCTTTTAGATTTTTCTTCTGTTTTCGCGATGTTGTATTGAAATTAAAGACATTTTTCCGTTTGAATCGCGTGGTGTTTATTACTTTTAGCATTGTTTCAACGCTCATCATTTTGAGACCTTTCCAGGTCCCTTCTCCAGGATTGATTGACTGATCACTGATCGCTGATTGATTGTCAATCCTGAAGAAGGGACCTGGAAAGGTCTCAAAATGATGAGCGTTGAAACAATGCTAAAAGTAATAAACACCACGCGATTCAAACCGAAAATACCTTCTATTTTTTTAGTTTTTCTAAATTATCACGCCAGTGTGATGGGAATTACATGTGGAGTCCACAGACTATGGTCACATAAGGCCTACAAGGCTACTGTACCTTTAAGGATATATCTTGCATTATGTTTTGCAAGTAATGGTCAGGTTAGTGATTTTTTCATGGTTTTTTAAATTTTGTACAGTTTAAAAATCTAGAGCTTTGTATACGATTTTAAACTTAGATACATGGTTGTTTTCACTGCAAATATTAATATATAACGGGGTATTTACCATGCCATGGTTATACCTATATCGTGGTAAATACTCCGTTATATGTACCAATAATAATATTTCCCCTACGCAACCCCTATAGCGTAAATAATTAATTTTAAGTGATAGGTGTTTGCACCTAAATTTAATTCCCTTACTTATAAAACGATAACTAAGTTTATGTAGGTTACGTTTGTCACTGTCTGGTACTTTGAACCTACATGTCACAGTAAAAGACAAACGTTACATAAACTTAGTCATCGTTTATATGTAAGGGAGTTAATCGCTGTCGTTGTCATTAGTCTATTTTATAAAATAATAATATATTTACTGCATTTAAACACATTACGTAGTATGTAGATGGCGTTTTTTCGTATAGGTATTTTAATGTAAAAATACTTATGCAGATTTTAGATACAAATTGTATTTTTTGACTAAAATTTCGATAAAAATATTTAAAAAATGTCACGTACAAATGTTACATACTAAAAAATGCAACAACATTTTCCCATGAACTAACCAAAACAGATTACTGTAGTACCCGAAAGGGTTTTCCAGTTCTTCTATTTATACCCTTTAAAATTAAATTCCAGATGTCAGTTTACGATTGGGTCAAAACTCATCGCCAGCACCACAAATTCAGCGATACAGCCGCAGACCCTCATGACTCAAATCAAGGTCTCTTTTACTCTCATATTGGCTGGTTAATGTTAGAAAAGAATGACCTGGCTAAGGAAAAGAAGAAGCAGATTGACATGTCTGATATTGAAGCTGATAAAGTTGTCATGTTTGAAAAAAAGTAAGTAAGAAAAGTATTACGACTCGAAAAAATGTTTGTTCTCTATTTTGTAACGTTAAGGCACTGTGCGTGGCATTCATTCATTAGCAGACAGTCATTTATCCGTAAGAAAATCCATTCGTATGCGAAAGGCTAATGAATGTCTGCGTGGTCTCGCTCACACACTTAAACAAAGTGCGAGAGCAAGCAAACAGAGCTCGAACCTTCGTATACGAATTTAATTTCCAATGGTTTAAAAAATACGGCTACTCGGATTTTAATAATTTGAGGACAGAAGTTTAAATAATGCTGGCCGCATTGCCGCGTTGAACGGCAATGCTCATTTTTGATAAAAATATAATTAATTATAATAAAGAGGTACTTACAAGTCGTATTTATTTTTATAATTTCTATTTTTACAAAAAAGTAAAAAAAATAAAAATTGAAATTCTTATTATTAAAAAAATAACACATTCAAGCAAAAATATAATCCCCTAAAACGATGCTTCATGAATTCATGACCTACTTGTAGCGATTTCGCTGTATGGCAAAGCGCCTTAACAAATTTTCTTTTTCAGATATTCAAATATAATATTGTTTTTGTGCGTTTTCTTACCAATTCTTGTACCAATCTATGTTTGGGGAGAACACTGGAAATGTGCAGTGACTTGGGTTTTCTTGCTCAAAAATTTATTATCGCTACACGCAGGATTGACTGTCAACAGTTTCTCGCATAAATATGGATACAAACCTTATAACAAGTAAGTTTAAGAACATTTAATTGTAGTTTTTAGGGTTCCGTACTCGAAGGGTCAAAACGGGTCCCAATTACTGAGACTGTCGATGGTCTGTCCGTCCGTCTGTCACTAGGCTGTATCTCATGAACCATAATAGCTAAATAAATTAGGTTAACATTTTCACACTTGACATATATTTCTATAGCCGCTATAACAACAAATACAAAATAAAACAAATATTTAAGGGGGGCTCCCATACATCCATTCCATCCACACGTGACTAATATAGGTATTACCTTTAAAAAATTAAGTAGGTAAGTGTAACTAAATCGTGGATTTTCCCTTCTGTTTTCACGATGTTGAATAGAAATTAAATTCATTTTTTTCGGTTTTAATACCGAGGTGTTTATTACTTTTAGCATTGTTTCAAAGCTCAAAGTTTCAATACCTTTACAGGTCTCTTCTAGAAGTCTAGACAATCTTGAAGAAGAGACCTGTAAAGGTCTTGAAACGTTGAGCTTTGAAACTATTCTAAAAGTAATAAACACCACGTTTTTAAAACCGAAAAAATGAGTTTAATTTTAACTAGGTATATTGTGTTTTATAATGCAATTAACATTTAATTTTAAATACATAAAGACATCAATTAACTAACTTCTTTTACATTCCAGGCACATCCCACCAGCAGACAACTTATGGGTCTCAATCTACACGACAGGAGAAGGCATCCACAACTACCACCACATGTTCCCTTACGACTACAGATGCTCTGAAACTGTGTACTATTTCAATATCTCCGGATATTGTATCTGGCTCTGGGCTAAGATGGGGCTGGCCTACGATTTGAAGGAAGCAACGCCTGAGCTGGTCCAAGCTACAGTGACCAGACTGAAGGCTGTAGAAAAAGATGAAAAAATGAGTACAAAGGAAAACCTTGATATGTGAAGATTTTGTTTGATGATATTTTATTCGTACGTGTTTTTGTTCTGTACTGATCTTTAATTGTTACCGCTCAAATGAAATTTATGCTATTCTAGAATTATAATAAATTAAATTCTTCTTCTTTGCGTGTAGTAGTGTAATGGCTCACCTAGTGTTAGGGTTTGCAGGTCACCCGAAGGTCTCTAATTTGACCTAACGAGTAGACTGCTATCTGAGATAACAAATCAAACAGGTATTATATAAGTAAAACCAGCTGTTCTCGAATGATTTCACTGGCACATTTTTAGGATTCCGTAGTTTTTACATAAAAAAAGTTGTATGGGCTGTGTTCGGGTTCAAATCAAATCAAAGTACGTTTATTCATTCGTATATTAGCAAGATATCTCTTAGAAATGTCAGTTTTTATATCTAATCTGTTGTGTCTTCGGAACGCGACCTCCAATGACAAGAAGACACAAGAAACTCATGGGTTTTTTTAATTTATTTTTTGGATAAATCATGTGATTTACATTGTCGCATATTTATTATTGAACAATAGTGGAAATTAAGCAATAATGTATTCTATAATAAAAATCCTTACTAGCATTACAAGCGCTAAAGTAATTCTGGTTTATCTGCGTAGTTTCTGTTCCCGTGGGAATACTGTTATAGGAATCTAAGTTTTAAACTACCTGTGTACCAAATTTCAACCAAATCCGGGTGATTGATAGATCTAACCATCTAAAATTTTGCATTTATAATATGCGCCCTGCGGTTTCACCCGCGTAAGTCCCGATTCCGCGGGAATATCGGAATAAAAAGTAGCCTATGTGTTATTCTTGGTCTCCAGCTATGTATATATCAAGTTACATCGCAATCGGTTCAGTATTTTTTGCGTGAAAGAGTAACAAAGTCACATACAGATATGTGACTTTGTTACTCTTTCACGCAAAAACTACTGAACCGATTGCGATGAAACTTGGAATATAGATAGCTTGAAACCTAGAATAACACAAAGGCTACTTTTTATTACGATATTCCCTCGGGATCAGGACTTACGCGGGTGAAACCTCAGGGCGCAGCTAGTAGATAATAAAAGATATATAGATGATTTAGGCGCGTTGATAGAGAGAAACAAAAAGTGGTAAATCTATTCCGACCTTACTTCACGTTTATTAATAAAGCTATAGTAGCGGTTTGTTCAAAGGCTTATGTTGCGTGATTCACAACTTTATGCGTAATCCAGTCATCAAATTGTCGTAAATGTCATAAGTTCGCATAATAGATTACTTTGAAAGTACTCGTAAGTTTTGAAAGCAAGTTTGATACCACTTATGTAAGTTTGAAACTTTCAGCGAATTCCTTGTTAAGGAAAGGTCAAAGGAAAATGGTGGGGAGATCTTATTTTTTGAGTAGGGTTTATAATTCACAATTATTCATTTTTACTCCTGTGGGCCTTGAGACATTGGGTTGTTGGGGCCCCAGTGCAAGATTGTTTTTAAAGGAGTTGTCGGGGCGTCTGATCGAGGCGACCGGTGATCCCAGAGCTGGTGGTTTTCTTTCTCAGCGAGTTCGCTATTCAGAGGGGGAATGCCGCCAGCATCTTGGGGATCATGTCTCGGGAGGGTGCCATCGACGACGGGCTGTTTTTATTTTAGATTTAAGTTTTAATTTTAGTGTTGTTTGTTTGTGTTTCACCTTTTTTTAAATGTTTTTTTATTTGTAAATTATATATATTTTTTAAAAAATAAATAATTCACCTTTCATTCACAATAGCTTTGAGTTGACATTGAAAATTCAAGAACGTACAGTGACCGGCAGATAAGTTGAAAAATTTTGTCGTGGAAGGGGAAAGTTCGCGCAGTACATTTTACATGCGCCTTCTATGAAAAATCGACTTCTGCGAATCCGCCATATTTTTAACTAATCTGCCGCCCACTGTTGTGTCGTTAGGAGTCACAGTGCGATATTTAATACTAGCAGCGGCCTGTGGTTTCACCCGCGTAATTCCCGTTCCCGTAAAAATACCAGTAGGTACCTATAAAGAATCCTATAAACTACCTTTTGCCGTTTTTGTGTGATTTACCCACAAACGTTTAAATTGCCACATTAATAATATTAGTCAGGAGGAGCTCAATGGCCTAGCTGTACCTACTTGCTGATCTTGAATGGTCCAGCGGGTTAAGCAACGCTTGGCGCCGTCATTACTTGGATGGGTGACCGACAATTTGTGTGGCAAAAAAACATTTTCTCGAGCTCCTCCGTGCTTCAGAAGGCTCGTTAAGCAGTTGGTCCCGGTTGTTATCTCAGATAGCATTCGTTAGGTCAAGTTAGAGGCCTTAGGACCTGAAAACTATGATACTAGGTAAGCCGCACCACTACGTAAAAATAAAACGGGGCAAGTGCGACACTCGCGCATAAAGGGTTCCGTACCACTATCACAATTGGATATGGAACCCTAAAATGGTTTACAACAACCAATTTTTAAATTTTATAGGAAAATATGAAATATTTATCTTCGATTCTTACTCCCATCAAACGACCGAATCACTGAAAAAAAAAACCTTGGCACAAAGAAAATCTGAAACATAAAATAAACTCTTTGGTAAGTAAGGCAGACTAGTATATTTGACAGATAGGGCAGCCATTTTGAATTCCATGACCAACTCGATTTGTCCTCCTGTCCTTCTTCCTGTCCTGACTCGACTCCTTGTTATTTTTGAAACACGTTTGTTGTATGGGAGCCCCTTTTAAATAATTGTTTTATTTCGTTTTTATTGTTGTTGTAGTAGCGTATTTGTTGTTGTAGCGGCAACCGAAATACATCTTCTGTGAAAATTTCAACCTTCTAGCTATTACGGTTCATGAGATACAGCCTGGTGACAGACGGACAGACGGACGGACGGACGGACGGACGGACGGACGGACGGACGGACGGACGGACGGACGGACGGACGGACAGACAGACAGACAGACAGACAGCGAAGTCTCAGTAATAGGGTCCCGTTTTTACCTTTAGGTACGGAACCCTAAAAAAAGAAGGAAAATAATATTAGTGAGAAACAAATAAGGGCAGATACGGTACCTAGCCACGGCAAATGAGATAATAAAACTGCGTCAGCTGACGCACTAGCCTCAGTCGTATGTCAACCGTTGTCACGTGAACACGTACTATTACATTGCGATTCCTAGGTCATTTTTCGACTACGCAATGTTAGAATATACCGTATCTTTTCCTATAAAAACATCATTGGTGGGAAATAAAAAATTCTATGTAACTACTCTGCGCCAGTTACATTTTTACCTACACCATTATATACCAATCAATTTATTATAAGTAACCTGGATACTTTTGTAACATAGGCAGAGGCACCTATGTAAAAATAAATGATGACATCAAAAGATTCAGTAGGTAAGTATTCGTTCATTAAAAGAATTCTTTTTATTTGACTCTCGTTCATTACGATTGTAACCAAATAACCACTTTGATGTGCGAACCTTGTATCTCTCATGAGCTTTCTTCTGTAAAAATGTAGCGAAACGAATAATATGTCGCCGGAAACAATAAATTACAATACAGGCTGTGTCGTCTTCCGGTTGACGGTAAGGGAGAAATTTAAGGGCGTTTCTGAAACTGCAAAAAATAATTAGGGAAGATGGCGATCTCAGGCAGGATCTTATTGTAAACAAATGTACTTGATTTAGTATAAAAAGTATTTCCTGAGCAATAAAATAATTCAAAGCTGCAGCAAAAGTACGGAAATACTTTCACCAATTGACCGCCGACCTTCCTTAGAAGATGGCACCGGATGATGATGATGATGAATTCATAAAAATATCTACTCATTTGTCAAAATTTTCTTTTGTTCCGACTAATATGTGACTGTGAAAATGACAAAATGAATGTTCCATAAAATCGAGGAGGGGGGTATCCGTAATCTTTAACAGGATAGTCAACTGAGTGATGTATCCGTAATCGTTGGAAGTTGCAGAACTTGAAGGTTTCAAAGGGTTCCTCCAGCTGTTAAAGCTTCAAATGATGATGGAAAGATGATCCCGACGTCCTCTTGGAGGACCGGCCAAGTGCCACAACAAAACGGTGTGTGTGGAAAGAGGAGAAGGAGTCTTCGAAGATTTCCTCTTGATAGGCTTCGTACTTCGAACTTGTCGCTTATAGTCAATACTTGACTTGATAGTTTAAAGGATGAAGATATACTATCACTTTATAGTTTGAAGAGTAAATATATACTATCACTTTATAGTTTGAAGGGTAAAGATATGCTATCACTTTATAGTTTAAAGGACAAATATATACTATTACTTTATAGTTTGAAGGGTAAAGATAATACTATCACTTTATAGTTTAAAGGACAAAGATATACTATCACTTTATAATTTGCTGTTTCAAAGAACAAAAAGAATAGGAATTGTAGGCAAAAGTAATCTTCATTAGATATGAATACCACAATGTATAGGGCATAATCTTTCTAGTGCAGCTTTCCAACCGGTTAATAATCAGTTATTATAACTGACTACGCCTTAGAGATAGGTACCTGGGGGTTTAAAAAGGTGCTTTTAAGACATTCATAATAGGAATTGCTTATTGTCACGGTCACAATAACTGTGCATGCGAGACCTGCGAGACCCTTAACCCTTAAGAGCCTGCACTGATTTTTGTATTTAGATTCGAATGCCATTATTGAGCGCGCATCAGTGACAGGTGTAATTTTGTTTTTGTGACCGTGTCTAAAAGCAAATTCCTATAATACCTAAATCTCCTAAAATAATGTTTATTTCTTTATTTGCTTATCACAGAATCAACAACACTTAAATAACTAACTTATGATAATATATTTACTCAAAGCTTTCATTTAAGAATATTTAACGTTGCTTAAGAAAAAAATTACATAAAATTACAAATAAAAATTACAGAAAATCAAAAAAATAATTTTAGGAGATTTCTAATCTAGTCATCTATTCTCATGACTTACAGAACCGAATACAGAAACGCAACTTAAATTTGAATAATTGAGCAGTTTCTAAATTTAAATTTTTTATGATCATTTTTTGAGTTTGAGAGCTGCTTATTTGAGTAAGTAGAACTCAAATTTTAAGTAGCGTTCCTGTATTCGGACGTTATTGTACTCTAATAAACCTACAGGACTCAGCTAGATACTTCATAATAAATCCAAATTGTTCCCGAAAGTAGGTATGTAAAGAATAAAAACTCTTTAATTCCACCCACCACCGCTTCACAGAACAAATAGCTAGTAAATCAGAATCAACTCGTATAAGGGAATCGTTTTAATTTGTCCGCTGCTATTTGTTAGATTGGACAAATATTGGCACAGAACATCGCAGTTCCGACCATTCGGCGAACAATCCTACTTCAGTTTCTATTGTTTCTATAGATTAAAGATTAATTTGTTTGACGATTTTTTACACGTGATGCGTTCAGATTTTCCCGTTTACTTACATTACATTACAACAGAACACACTTTTTAAACTAACACGATTTCCGTCCAAAATTATTATTATATATTTTTAGACACGGGTCTAGATCGCGTTATAGATATGACATTAGATCTTTGTACCGATTTGATTTGTTGCGTTGTTTTCTATTGATAGTAATGGTGACAGTCCACGGAACTAAAAGTGATTTGCGCCATGTTGCGCTGCTTTCTATTAATAGTGATGGTGACCGTCCACGGAACTATTAGTTCCATAGGCACAAAATTCAGTGCGCGATCTCTTATCCAGCGACTTGCATTATGGTGTATTAGTTTTGGCCTATAAATATAGTAACACCATAATCATTTTTTTTAATTAGTTTTATTTTTCATAATACCTACTTATCTATTTAGTTTCAAACTTATTATTAGAGATGGACCGACTAGTCGCCGACTAGTCGGGAAAGCCGACTAGTCGGCACCTGCCGACTAGTCGGCAAATTATGCCGACTAGTCGTCAACTAACAATTATACAATAAAACCAATATTTATTTAATTAGTAGTACAGTTTAGAAGGTGGGTAGTCAGAAAAACGTTAACAAAACACGTTATAGCTTACATACATCATCTAAACATCTAAAGTGTCATAACTATGCCTCAGCTCCATTTTTTTTCCAACTTTTGTTTTTATTTCATCATTTTTTGGAAGTTTCGCTACAGCTTTCGAAGTGCAAACTTATCCAAAAATAGCAACAATCGCCGAGTGATCACGATTAACCCAAATATCTCGGAATTATGATGATCTGCATTGCCGACTAGTCGGCAATTTTGGAACCGACTAGTCGGCTAGTCTGCTAGTCGGCAGAACCCCTAGTCGGCCCATCTCTACTTATTATTATTACTTGTTGTTACATTTATAGGATAAATAAAAGCTAAAATAAATAAATAAATATTAGTGATAATTTTGTCAGTTAGTTGGTGTAATAAATCGGCCGACTTATTTGTCTCGTTTGCGGCGTTCCTGAAAGCGGTCGTCTTAAACGATTCCTCTTTCAATGTACATAACATTCACTGGAGACGTTGAATCAATGCGATGGTTCAACTTTGCTTTCCATACCTTCTTGTTATTTACCACTGTGACTATGGGGAATACTCTGTATTTTATTATTAAATACCTAATATTGTATTTCTATCTAATACATAACTTATATATTTTCTGGATCAACTTATCAAATATTAGGTAATTTAAAAAAAAACTAAACTATTTTTTTTCCAAAATAGAATAGAATCAACTCGTTACACCGCGTAGCACGACGTTACTCACAGCGCAATCTAGCTCCGAACTAGGCTTGTACTATGGGTACTTGTGTCAAATTTAACATTTCAAGTCAAGCCGCTACGACGTAGTTGCATGCAAACGTTTTAATTTCGAAAAATCGTAGTAAGTTAGATTAAGACAGCTGGGCAGTAAGTTAGGATAATAAGATGGGACAGTAAACAGGATAGTAAGATATGATAGTAAGCCAGAATAGTAAGCCAGGATAGTAAGTCCAAATAGAAGGCCAGAATAGTAGGCCAGTATAGTAGGTCAGAATAGTAAGCCAGAATGGTAAGCCGTGATAGTAAACCAAAATAGTAAGCCAGAATAATAAGCCAGGATGGTGAGCTAGAATAGTAAGCCCGAATAGTAGGCCAGAATGGTAGGCCAGTATAGTAGGCCAGAATAGTAAGCCAGGAGAGTAAGCCAAAATAGTAAGCCTGAATAGTAAGCCAGTATAGTAAGCCAGAATCGTAAGCTAGAATAGTATGCCAGAATAGTGAGCCAGAATAGTAAGTCAAAATAGTAAGCAAGACTAACTTTTCTAGACAGAATAGTAAGCCAGAATTGTAGGCCAGAATATTATGCCAGGATGGTAAGCTAGGACAGGAAGCCAGAATACTAAGCCAGGATACTAAGCCAGGATAGTAAGCCAGAATAGTAGGCCAGAATAGTAAACCAGAATAGTAAGCCAGAATAATGATCCAAATAGTAGGCTAGAATAGTAAGCCATAATCTGGACTATTTCTGGACCCGTACCCAGCTTGCTGAGAAATGTAACTTAATCAGGTATCAAGTATACTTGAGTTGAATCAAGTAACTTGCAGAAGTTTGCAGAAGCTTGCAGGTGTGGGAAGCGATAGCAGATGCGATGATATTATCAAAAAATCTTTCTATTTTTCTTTGATGCAATTCGCATAGAAATTTTCATCCCCAATTGGCTTTAAGGGGTTGAATTTATTTTAGGGTTATTTTGCCATTTACTGGCACAAATTGTGATAAGTTTGCCATCGAGTTTATGATGGTTATGCAGTTTTAAAACTTGCTATATTGCTAGAAATGCCATTTGTCCCACAAGTACCAAGTGTTTGTGTTCAAACTTTAATAATGCATAAGAAATTCACAGTAAAATGCACGAACTATTCGTCCTTATTCGACAAATATGATCCACTGTTTCCAGTTTTCATTCTAAGTCAAGGATTGCGCCAAACTTGATAGAAGCGACGAGAGGCGCAGACGTGGCTTCGACTAGATTCTAAACTTCAAAAACTAAGGAAAAATCGTTGTAGAATTTAACTTAGTATTGGTTTGTAAATGTTATTTTTATTTGTCTTGCCACTTTATTTTCTTCATTTATCAAGAATGACCGATACAGATCTATTTTGAAAAAGCCAAAATTGTGATAGTGTGTACTACCTATAATACCTATCTGATATTATAGGTATCATATATCTAGATACCTATCTGTTAACAGAGGCGCTTCCTAGCAAATTTGTTATTGGTATTTGTTGTTATAGCGGCTACAGAATTATATCTTCTGTAAAAATTTCAACTTCCAAGCTATCACGGTTTATGAGATACAGCCTGTGGACAGACTGGAAGTTATGATGTGTGGTTTCAGACCGCGCCCTCCAATGTTAAGATACCATCTTGTGGTTTCTTGGGATCACGATTATATTGCGATTATTTGTGAATTTTTTAAC
Organism: Idaea biselata; assembly: GCA_958496205.1. NCBI lineage: Eukaryota > Metazoa > Arthropoda > Insecta > Lepidoptera > Geometridae > Idaea > Idaea biselata. Next base: position 5,835,923 of record OY292404.1, read on the forward strand.
CGACTTCCAAAAAAGAAGGAGTTGAGTTGCGTTTTTTTTTTTAATAGGTATGTTTTTATGTATGTTCCCCGATTACTCAAAGATGCCTCGACCGATTTGGATAATTATTTTTTATTTGAAAGAAGATATCTCAAAGGTGGTCCCATAAAAAAATGGTAAAGATCGGATGAGGATCTTCGGAGTGATGAACATAATTGCACCTGGAGAGTGCAATAAATTGCTCAGTTTTCGATTTTTTACCAGTAGGTAATAGGTACAAGGCCATAACGAATCGAAACCAACTTCTCATCAGAAAACACCTCAATGATTAAAGTTGTGGTTACAATTTTGATTATTGTAGTGCTAGTTGCAGCAGCACAGCGTAGTGTGCAGTTTTACTGGGTGGGTGGGGTGGGATTGTAGTTTGGCTGCCCGACTTCAGATTACATGACAGATAAGTTGGTTGCACTGTATGTAGGCGAGGTTATTTTATGGTTTTTTTGAATAAGTTTTTTTTAATTACTCAGACAATAGACATTGACACTATACCATTTCCACGTCAATCTATACTAATATTATAAAGCGGAAGAGTTTGTATGTTTTTTTGTTTGTTTGTTTGTTTGTTTGAACGCGCTAATCTCAGGAACCACTGGTCCGATTTGAAAAATTCTTTCGGTGTTAGATAGTCCATTTATTGAGGATGGCTATAGGCTATATTATATTTTCAAAAAAAATAGGGATCCTTACTAAAAGTTCAATAATGTAACACAAGGTGTGAAAAAAATGACCAAAACATTCCTTACGGCGCGTGCGCTGCGAAAACTATTGGATATAGAACAAAACTATGTACTACAACTTTGTAGAACATGTAATTGTCTACAAAATACATCGCGACACCATATGTCTAACTATTGTAGTTGTCTCACAATAAGTGTTTTTGTAATTTTTGTAAATAATTAAAATGCCGTCGCTTTAATAACCTTTTATTTTGTACCTTGGTATTAATCCTTATCGAAATACTTTATATTCAAGACGAATTCAATACCTTTCTAGGACCTTTTGAATTATTTAATTCGGACATTTCATTCAAAAGATATCGCGATATTAAAAATGTAAGTATGTTGCAACCAAATAAGTATTAAGTATTGCGCGCGCACGTATGAGCGCGGTCGGCTCCTTGCAAAGCGGTTGTACTCAGCGATACTTTTTAATACTTCTTTTTTAGGGTTCCGTACCCAAAGGGTAAAAACGAAACCCTATTACTGAGTCTTCGCTGTCTGTCTGTCTGTCTGTCCCTCTGTCCGTCTGTCCGTCTGTCACCAGGCTGTATCTCATGAACCGTTACAGCTAGACGGTTGACATTTTCACAGAAGATGTATTTCGGTAGCCGCTACAACAACAAATACGAAAAACAAAATGAAACAAAAATTTAAGAGGGGCTCCCATACAACAAACGTCTTTTTTAGTTATTGTTGTCAATTTCCGTATCTAATTGGATTTTGTTTTATATAATTTTTGTACAGATGTTATAAGTACAAAATAATAAACAAACAAATCTAGCTGTGTAGCCCCGACATTAGCTGTGTAGCCCCGGCATAGAATAGGGTTACCCCATCTCATCCCGTGGGTGTCGTAAAGGCAACTAAGGGATCTGAGGGAGATTAGCTAACCTTAAGTACTCCCCGCGCGGTGGCGGATAAACTGCTTGATCCCTAAGAGGGTTGGTGTCAGGCAGGCGGCCGGCCGTAAAAACATTGCCAAATCTAATTGCAGCAGGTATGGTCAATGATGACTAACCGTCTGCGCCGACCCCAAATAAAAAAAAAACAATTTGGGGTTTATCGGACCCCGGGCTCCCGAGAGGGATGCAACCGGGAACATCGCTCAGATGAGAAGAAATAAATAAACAAATCCTGAAAGTCACTTTTCTACGCGGACGAAGTCGCGGGCACTGCTAGTATCATATTTCGCTTCTCTCATGTTCCTATTCTCCAACTGGGTGGCGTAACAAGTCTTAAATCATTTCCTCTCATGTTGAATATTAATAATGCGGGTATGAACGAAGGGGCACGGTAGCCCGGGTCCATTAGGGAAACGTGCGATAACGCATTCGATATTTTATTTCTCGAGTGATATGTTGTTAGAGAAATTATGTGCATATCAATTTGTAATATTGCCCGTTGATGAATGAAAAGTGGGTTTATTAGTTGGTTGTTTTTTTTTGTAGTTGTAAACGATTTAATGTAATTAGTACCTATTCTGGTTCAAATTTGATCAGGGTCATAATTGGCATTATACTAATATTATAAAGAGGTAACGTTGGTAACGTGTATTTATGAAAGTATATTGGGGGTAATCTCCGAAGCTACTGTACATACCGATTTCATAAATTATTTTACTAATAGAAAGTTACATTACATAGGGTTACATAGGGTACTTTGATCCTGATATTCCCACGTGATCGGAACTTACGCGGGTAAACCGCGGGAATCTGCTAGTATAGGTATAAAGTGCAAATTATTATTTATATTTTTGTTACTATTTTATTATTACTACTTATGTGTTTAATTTTCGGAGTTCGTAGTGGATTGTGGATCTATGCAAAATATGTGGAACTCTAAGAAAATGTTTTAAATTGTTAGGGGTAACGGGCGATAATGGTTCGTACCCTCTGCTACGCAGTATTACGTACAAGAAGGATGCCTGGCGCTTGTCACGCGAAAAGAAAACAAGAAAAACGGGGCAAGTGCGACACTCGCGCATAAAGGGTTCCGTACCACTATCACAATTGGATACGGAACCCTAAAATGGTTTACAACAACCAATTTTTAAATTTTATAGGAAAATATGAAATATTTATATGACTGTAAACATTCCGAATGAAAAAAACGTATTCGGAAAACGTATACGGAACACGTACGTGTGCAGCCAGGCTTAACCGTACCGTCCGTTTCGTCTTATAACTCAGTTATTATGTACTAACTAATGTTACCAACTAGTCAAGCTCAGACCAAAAAACAAACAGATCGAACATGATTCAGATGCTGCTGACACAAAAAAAAAAGAAAATTCATCAAAAATAACAAACATTTGTAAAAAGTGATAGATAAGTCTCTTATCTATCGATCATATTTCTTGAGAATAGTTCTCTAAGACATGATTTATGCTGTTTGCCTGCGTTTGTCTCCGATATTGAGGTTTTATGTTTGAAGTAGCTGTGTTTTGCGGTTTCACCCGCGTAAATCCCTGTCCCTAAGGAATAAAAAAATACTCTTTCTTAGTCATAATTATAATAAATTAATAAATAAATTACCTAAACAACACACAGCGCCATCTAGCTCCGTGGTAAGCGACTAAGCTTGTGTTACGGTGACTAGACAACGGATATAATACTTATATTTATTTTTCTTTTGTAAATACATACATACATATTATACATAGCGGGACACCCAGACCAGACAGACTCGGCGGGAATCGAACCCGCAACCTTCTGCATTGCAGTCGCGCTTTCGCACGACGCGCCACAGAAGTCGTCAAGATAGATATTCGATACCTTCTTCTAGCTTTTCTCTAAAAAAAAAGGGGAATTCCGTAGTTCAAAAATGTGTAATTGCTTTTAGCTTAAATTGTATATTATTATGGTGTTCAATAATGTCAGATTGTGTTACTATTTTTGAAAACATGCTTTACAAAATTCTGTAGTTAGATTGTTTTTGCTGTGTGTTTCCGCAACTAGCTCTTGGTATAACTGGGCCTTTTTGCGTGACTTAAGAGGATAGTCTCCATTCTCTTTTTTTTCCATTTTCTTTTTTTCATTCATTCGAGAAAGAGAATAGAGACGATCCTCTTAAAAAGCTTGAGATCATACCTGACTGAACTATGTACCTACACTAGCTGCGCCCCGCGGTTTCACCTGCGTAAGTCCCGATCCCGCGGGAATTACGGGATAAAAAGTAGCCTATGTGTTATTCTAGGTGTCCAGCTATCTATATTCCAAGTTTCATCGCAATCGATTCAGTAGTTTTTGCGTGAAAGAGTAATAAACATCCATCCTCACAAACTTTCACATTTATAATATTAGTAGGATATATCAACGCAGAGCCCAAAACGCTAGTCCTAGAGTCATGAAATTTGTAGAATCTGTTTTTTGTGGTGTGTAGGTATTAACTAAGCAGGTTGTAGGGTTGGGTTTTAGGAAAATCCCGCGGGATCGTGACGTATGCGGGATAAACCGCGGGACTCTGCTAGTTATTAAATAATTATTTGTAGTTACACTATATATTTTTTCTGCCTATCAATCTTGAAATAAGCCTGAACGTCGTGTAACTATTGAATTTACCCTTTAGACGTCGTTTATTAGGAAGAAAGGTACAAAATGGAAGCCGAATTGATAGAAACAATTATTTATATTAATAGAACGAAGCGAGAAAATGAATTGAGTTGCTCAAAGGAACGTAGGGTTACTGAAATTGAAATACAAGTTGCGATACAACCGGAAACACAAGTGCCGGGGTTTTTAAATGCTATAATATTACTTAGGGAAGTATGGACGCACTTCAATGGGCCACCGCTTAAGTGTGGAATTTAACACAGTTGGAGGTAACGTGCTACGCGCGCTACTTATCTAGGTATACTAATATTATAAAGAGGTAACGCCTTCCACCGTCAGTACTTTAATGGGCCACCGCTTAAGTGTGGAATTTAACACAGTTGGAGGTAACGTGCTACGCGCGCTACTTATCTAGGTATACTAATATTATAAAGAGGTAACGCCTTCCACCGTCAGTACTTTAATGGGCCACCGCTTAAGTGTGGAATTTAACACAGTTGGAGGTAACGTGCTACGCGCGCTACTTATCTAGGTATACTAATATTATAAAGAGGTAACGCCTTCCACCGTCAGTACTTTAATGGGCCACCGCTTAAGTGTGGAATTTAGCACAGTGAGAGGTAACGTGCTACGCGCGCTACTCATCTGTACTAATTTTGTAAAGAGGTAACACGCCTTCCACTGTCAGTACTCCAATGAGCCACCGCTTAAGTGTGGAATTTAGCACACTGGGAGGTAAAGTGCTTCGCACGCTACTTATCTATACTAATATTATAAAGAGGTAAAGTTTAAAGAGGCACAGTGGGAGGTAAAGTGTATTAATAGAGAAGCCACTTTTGGATAAGGATAATGGACCGTCGTTTGAAAGTAATACACAAAATTAAGGTGGGTATAATATTATAGGCATATTTCTATTTTAATTCCAGAACAGCTAAACCGATTTAGATAATGTATTTAGATAGCTGTAATATCTAGAATAAAACCCAGTAGGCCAATTTTCATAGCGATATTGAATAACAATATTACATTTTACTATGCAAAATAATTAAATTTTGTAAACCACGGAACCGGATTGATTCGGAACTAGCCGAAACCCAACGGGTTTCGAGCAACAGCTAGTCCTAAATAAAATCTATTAAAAACACTTAATTATTAACTTTGCTTGCCTTTTCCCATTCTAGACGGATACGAATTTACAACAAATCAAACATCACTAAAATCGGTTCAGCCATTCCTGCATTCCAAATTATTATTATTTTTTTTATTATATTATTTTAATTAGAAAAAAAAAAAAAGGTAGATGCAATGTCATGACAGATATAAGTTTTATGGCATAAACATATTTGCTCGAATGTCTTTATCCAGGGAGGAAAATTTAAACTACGTTTGTATGGAGAAAGAGAATGGAGACTATCCTCTTAACTAACACGTTAAGATGGCCAAACTAGCTACAAAATAAAAGTTTTCTACAACAGGAATCGTTGGAAAAGTTTTACTTTACGACCTCTACCAATTCTAATTCCTGTGAAGTTTTATATTATGCACTTCGCCTGATATAATATATACCTACTAATCTTATAAAGAGGAAAGATTTGTATTTTCATGTGTGTGTGTGTGTCGTATGTTTGTTACGAATAAACTCAAAAATTACTGGACCGATTTCAAACAATCTTACACTATTAGAAAGCTTCATTCACCGAGAGTAACATAGGCTAATTTTAATCCCGATACCTATTCACACGGGATCGGGACTTACGCAGGTGAAACCGCGGGACACAGCTATCTTACTAATATTATAAATGCGAAAGTAACTCTGTCTGTCTGTCTGTTACGCTTTCACGCCTAAACCGCTGAACCAATATTGATGAATTTTGGTATAGAGATAAATAGGACCTCGGAGAAGGACATAGGCTACTTTTGATCCCGTAAATCGCGCGGGATCAGGGCTTACGCGGGTGAAACCGCGGGCGCAGCTAGTATTACATAAAAGAAAGTCGTGTATAACTCAAGAACGACTAAACTGATTTCGCTTAAAATTGGTGGGGAGCTGAGAACCAGGAGAAATACATAGGATACTTTTGATCCCGTAAATCGCACAGAATCGGGACTTACGCGGTACGCGGGTGAAACCGCGGGCCGCTGCTAGTAATATATATGGAAAGAATTTTAAGACAATGCTTCAAACACCAGGAGGGAAAACAATTCCCATACATTTCAGAAACGTTTCTATTTGGCCAGTATTTTATAATTCGTCTTATACATTCGACCTTTTTGGATGGAAGCCAAGCTCTTTCGTCAGAAATATGTATTGGTAAGATGGTCGTATCATTTTATTATTATCGACGACGTTTGTTAGGTTCCGTAAAGTAACGTAACCGTAGGTTTTTTTTAATAAAATGATATGCGTTTGTTTAGCTTTTGGCCATGATTGTCACCTACTTCTAAATATGACGTCTGTGCACCTAGGACCTCACCTAACACCTACTAGTGTTTGCGAGATTCAGGATTTCGTAGTAGTATGGCACTGCAGCTACGACACTCTAAATCAGGGGTTCCCAACTAATTTTGTCTACCGCCCACTTTGGGAATAAATTGTATTTTAGCGCCCCCCGTTTTTTGGCATATTCCATAAATCCCCTGGCGGCGATACGGCGGATTACTCAGGGGATTTGTGGACAAATAGTCTACAAATCCCCTTAATTTAAAATTATATTATCGTTTTTTTAATCATATTAAAACGGTGTGTTAGATAGCCTCAGTCTTCATGTAGCATGTAGAAGTACCGTAGCTTTATTTTTTGTAATGTGTAATGCCACTAGCACCACTTGAACTACCAGCCATATTTATTATCTAGCAGTGCCCCGCGGTTTCACCCACGTAAGTCCCATTCCCGTAGGAATAGTTAGTTCCCGTCACCATCACTGTCAATAGTAAACAGCGCAACATGGCGCAGATCAAATAGGCACAGAATTCAGTGCGCTATCCCCTGTTTAACGACTTGTACCGTGGAGGTCAGTGGTTGCAACATAGGTACTTACATTTTTAATAACAAGGTTCTAGGAAGGTATTGAATTCGTCTTGAATATAAAGTATTTTGATAAGGATTTATACCAAGGTACAAAATAAAAGGTTATTAAAGCGACGGCTTTTTCATTATAAAAAAAAAATAACAAAAACACTTATTGTGAGATAACTACAATAGTTAGACATATGGTGTAGCGATGTTTTTTGTAGACAAAGTTGTTCTACAAAGTTATAGTACATAGTTTTGTTCTCTATCCAATAGTTTTCGCAGCGCACGCGATGTAAAGAATTTAAGGGTTATTTTTTTCACACCTTGTGTTACATTATTGGACTTTTAGTAAGGGTCCCTATTTTTTTTTAAAATATAATATAACCTATAGTCTTCCTCAACACTGAAAGAATTTTTCAAATCGGACCAGCGGTTCCTGAGATTAGCGCGTTCAAACAAACAAAAAAACAAACTCTTCCGCTTTATAATATTAGTATAGATTTAAAGAGTCGCAAAAATGCACCGTATTCCGAAACAGGTAATAACACATTGATAAAAAATGCAAATTTCCTTACAATACTTAGAACAATAACAACCCTTTGAAAACCGGTTTAAAGCCGACAGCATTGTGTAGGTATTTATTTTACAGGATTATGGAATTTATTGTTATGCGCATTGAGGGCAAATTGCAACAAACTATAATTTTCGTCTAGTTCCATAACAACTAACTTCTCACAAATAATAATACCATAGGACAATGCTACTGCCCAATGTACATCTCACTAATATTGAAAATGCGAAAGTTTGCAAGTACATACACTTGCAAACTTTCGTATGTAAATTTGTTACACTGCCACGCAAAAACTACTGAACCGATTGCAATTAAACTTGAAATATAGGTAGCTGAAAAACTGGAATACTTTTTGTACATAGGCTACTTTTTATCGTGATATTCCCGCGGGGACTGGACCTACGCGAGTGTCCGTGTATGGACTCGGTCGGCCGCTTAGTGTCAATTGTGCACAACGCTCAATTCTTTCATCGTCAATGTGTACGGACAGAGGACCAGTGCACATATAATTACGCGTCTTAATTACGCGATAGTCTAACCTAGAAGAATATTTAACTTAAATTGCATTACCTAACTAGTCTACGCAACCTTTATAACTTGAAAACGTTTTTATCATAAATGGACTAAGACCTGTTTTTTGTATCTACCCAAATCCACCTGTAATATTATTAAGAATGTTTTGACATTTAGGTTTACTATTTAACAACTGTCTTATTTTATTATTAGAGAAAGTACCTGCCGTGCTGGTTTCTTATTTTTTGATTGGTTCGATAGATGTGCATCTTACGCGTATCGATAGACATAATCTAACTTTGTTTCTTCCGCATTTGGTATTTATTTCTTTATTTGTAACATCTTCGCAGATTACAGTATTAGCATACTACAAACCTTAGTGATTTTTAATGCTATGTAAAATAAAATCATGATTTTTAAGTTTTAATTTAATAATAAAAGAAAAAAAACCGCGGGCGTAGCTAGTTTATTTATACGCCACACGTATAGTGTACTTCGTTTCTTTCGAAACTTTAAATATTTTATTTTCATTTTGTGTATATTGTATTTTATTTATAGACTTACACCGATTTTAAATATCGGTAAGGGGATTTGTAGACTTTTTATCCACAAATCCCCTGGCGGCAATACGACGGGTTTGCCAGGGGATTTGTGGACAAAAAGTCTACTAATCCCCTGGGCAGGGGATCATGTAAGGGGATTTGTGGAATATGCCCGTTTTTTAACTTAAAAACCACTATAACTTCAAATGAAATTATTATTGTATGCTACGCTCATTTTGAAACGGATCGACCTATTGACATAATTTTTATTTCATTTATTCAATAAGACAGGACAGATAACTGCAGATGGGAACTGCACGGAGGGAAATATCGAACCGAGTTACAATTTCTTAAGGGCCCTATACCTGTTAAACTCAAAATCCCTGTCGGGCTCATCGAAAATTGTTAATTATTTCATGACGGAATGTCGTAGAACTTTTTTTTGTGTACAGATTGTAGGCGACATTATTTCTGATATTTTAGTGCAGTTTCCATACAAATATGTCGAAACGTATTGAAGCCTATCGACATTTTAGCCAAATCAGACATTTTTTGTCTAAAATTTGGATAGGCTTTGCACCAATAGTAGGTTCTTGTCTTAAAACTACACCAAAATGTAGGAAACAATGTCACCTACAATCTGTACACAAAAAAAAGTTCTACGACATTCCGTCATGAAATAATCAACAATTTTCGATGAGCCCGACAGGGATTTTCAGTTTCAAGGTCGTTGGCGTTGTAATTCCTCTTAATTAATATTAGTTGATGTTCACATATTGTAGTCGTGAGGTCAATCGGTGTCAAAGAGTTCAAGCTAGATGAAATTATAAATCGCCCCCTAAGCCTCTACACAACGCCCCCATTTTTTCTCTTACTTCGGGTCTCTTACCGCCCCCCTTTAGGCCTGCAGAGCAAGGGTTCCCAAGATGGCCTTGTGGGCGACAAGGCCACCTTGGGAACCCTTGCTCTAAATCATGCTAAAGATTTCCTTAATATATTTGTTGATAATACTCAAGTATTGACAAAAGTGTTTTTGATGTTGCGATTTTTCTCTAGAAAATCTATGTCTATAAAAAGGGTTGTCCTGACTGACTGATGGATCTTCACGAACTATTAGCGGTTTAGGCTAAAATTTGGGGAGTGTGATCTGAGGAATATCATAATTTGATTTTTTGATATTGGTTAAATGTAGGCATTCGATAAAAAAGGGTTTTTCGAAATTCCCATAAATCTGGACCTAAACCACCGCGTATTAATCCTACAGAGCAACAGCTTCATACAAGCCCGCGGCGGTAGGTACTCCAATACATGCGCAGCTATGAGTGGGTGACTTCTCCCCGCTTCCCAGTCGGGTTTGCCGAGACCGCCCGAAGAGCCTAGTCGGCTCACGTACGTGAACCCGTCGGCACACTGTCGTCGATGAGAGAGGTCACACACACATAGCTGCGCATGTAGTGAAGTACCTACGCCGCGGCCGCGGGCTTGTATGAAGCTGTTTCTCTGCAGGATTAATACTCAGTGCCTAAACGGGTGAAACCACCAGATCTCAGCTATTGTATCTCAAAGGCGTATCGCAAAAAAATTTGAACTTGGTCCTTGCCGGGCAGAAATAATTATCAATTTCAAAATCTTTTTCTTCATCTCTGTACTACCGTTCAAAACCCCGTATCATTATTCATTACTTACGTAAAAGTAAAAACCGATTTGCAATCAAAATGCGTCCCGAATAACCGACGAATCACTTACTAACGAATCATTCAGGAAATCGGCTTTTATCTTCCCTTTTTTACTCACGCCCTAATAAATAATTCTTCTCACAAAGTGTTAAGTACGAGGAAAATCATCAGATTATTAGAGCAACAATCGCTAATAAATAGGGATGAGCAATGGGATGAGCCGACTATTCGGCAATGCCGGTCATTTTAAAACTAGCCTTTGGCTATACTACTAATTGACCGAACGCGCTTAGCGAGCGAAGAGTCCTTGCATCAAGTCTGGCATAATTTGCATTTTGTATTTATACTAGCTGACCCGACTAACTTTGTTCCGCCTTAAAGCAAAAAAGTATCCTATATCTCGACTACGTGGAAGAAGATGTACACCATCTCGCTCTTAGATACCATAAGGTATGTCTGTCTGTCTGTAGGTACAGACACAACCCAGTAGGGTTGCGATGGTCACCACGACAGATTCTGGACGCTGTGCGAGCAGCTATTGTCAGCCAAATCAGTTTAACCGTTCTCGAGTAATAATAAATAGTGTTACTTACACGATTCTCTCACACGGGTAGATATTATGTTTGTTCCTTCTCCTCTTCAAGTCGCAGTTTTAACCGACTTTTATGAAACTTGGTTTACAAGTTCTAGGTATGAGCATTTTATATTAGATTTTTTTGTCAAAGCAGATTTTTATTAATGAGGTACTTGCTTTTACTATTACTGTGTGTTTCCGCAAAGAACTAACCCTATAACTGGTCCTTTTTGCGTGACTTTAGGCCGTAGCTTTCCTCACAATGATTTCCTTCGCCGTACATTGGGGCGCGGTTGGCCGTGATTCGAAATCTTCGGAATGATAGTCGCGGCATCTAGGTACCACTAAACCAACACCGCTCTCTATGGAAGGACAAAGGACCTCACAAAGGAAGGTACCTACTAGGTAGATATCTCCGCACTATGAGATCTGTTTTTGGTGCTTTTTTTAAAAGCCTTTGCCGACTAAATGGAAGTATTACACTTCCATTTAGTCGGAAAAGGTGCCGAATAACCGGCGAAAGTCAAATAATCCGAATAGCCGGCCTTCTCAACTAGTCGGTTCATTCCTAATAATAAAGCAGACTTAGTAGAGCCAACATTTGGTAATAAATCAAAATACCGCACAGTGAATAATAACGTAACTGTGAAAGTGAAAAATAACAGTAACACAATGGTTAGATTTATGATGTTTGTTCATGAGTGACTGATGACCTCTTCGATGAATCGATTTATTAGGATAAAATTTAATTGAGAAATGTATTTTCTCGTAGAATCTCTTCTTCGAGGATAAGCAATTCCTTGGGTATTAGTTATTGCTTGTAGGTATTCGGACATGTTGGTCGGTCTAGCCAGTATGACTGTTGAGGTAACTGGATGTTGATTGTTTTTAAAAGAAATTAAACTCATTTTTCGGGTTTAATCGCGTGTTGTTTATTACTTTTAGCGTTGTTTGAGGGTAGTCCACCTACTCTTTCTCCATACAAACATAGTCGGCTATTTCCTCCACAGTCGTAAACAGTCGACTACGTTTGTAAAGTTTGTATGGAGAAAAGAGTAGGTAGACTGTCCCCTTAATGCTCATCGTTTCGAGACCAGTCTTCAGCCTTCATCTTCGGGATTGACTGTCCTGACTGACTGTCCTGTTGACTGTGATTATTTTCTGGTGAATACTAAACATACGAGTACATTAAATAAATGCCCCGAATTGAGAACCACCTCTTTTTTAAGGTCGGTTAACAATGGCCGTCCTGTGTCCATATTTACAATTAGAATATTCACTGTTAAACTGTATATCCCGCGGCAAATTATTATTTCTTGTATTAATAGAAAATATACCTCACAAATCTAACTAAATGTTGTTTTTCTTTTGAACCACAAAGAACTTAATTATACTTCTTTGTGTTTATAAATAAATTAAAAAATAAATAGGTTTTAATCTAGTATACACCTGCTCATTTACTTTGTACTGATATCATTCGCTTTAAAATTATTGTAAGTCATATTTCTTTTTAGAAATGAAACCTGAACCAAAAGTAATTATTTTTCACCTCACAGCTCTTGGAAAGATAGATAATTGTACCCGGCAAGAATCGAACCTGCAACATTTTGAATTCCCGGCGTCCCGGAATTTCCCCCGTCGTAAATAAAACATGAAACAAACAGAAATAAAAGACGTAAGGTTACAAAATATTAATTATGCATCAAGTCTTTTTGGTAAAAAAATAAATAAATAAAGGAAAGCAATCACTTCAAAAGTATACTTACTATGTGTAGTCTACATCTACTTAAATATTATAAAGAGGTAAGATTTGTATTTGTGTGTGTGTGTGTGTGTTCGTATGTTTATAATGAATAAACTCAAAAGCTACTGGATCGATTTAAAAAAAAAACTCCAAAAGAAAGCTTCATTATCGAGAATTACTTTTGATCCCAATATTCCCACGGGTCGGGACTTACGTGAGCGAAACCGCCGGACGCAGCTTTTTTTATTTATAGATTTTTCTTCTGTTTTCGCGATGTTGGATTGAAATTAAACTCATTTTTCTGTCTATGGCATCGCGACTTACGCTAAATTTTTAATCGTATATAGTACTTAGAAGGACGGGATTGTTCGTACGTTTCAGGTTAGCGCACGAATGAAATTCGGACAAAAACGTATTCAAAGTGCGCCCGGCCTAATAAAGTATTTACTTATGTCTTTATTCCGAGTACCTAATATAAAATGTTCGGCTAATATTTTTTTCGACATTTTCCCTGATTTAATAATGTGTCACCCATACTGTCCTAATAAAGAGTGTCACTCAAATATTAAACTTGAAAGAATATTTGATATGTTTCGCACTCTGTAATTTTATGACTGCTAAACACCTGTCGAGGGTTATTACTGACAGGTACAGTTATTGATAAAAGTGTTATTAAAAATGTGTTTTTTAAGCTTTATGTTACACATCTCGATCTCATAATTAAATAAATAAATTAAAAGTATTTAAATAAATACTTTTAACATAATATTTTTTATTATTTAATTTGGTTGGGTAAATACCCAACCAAATTAAATAATAAAAAATATTATGCAATGGATCCCGCAGGGTATTGCGGGTATTCTTTAGTAGGTAATTCACAGAATTTATTTCTTTATTATTTATTTATTTATTAGGTACCTACTATAAAAAGGAAATTAAGAAAACGATCATCATTTACTATCGATCATAACGATCATAATCAATTACTAACATCTTTGGGAAAAAAATCTACTAAATATCCGGAATTTTATTAATATAATAATAATTTATTCAAATTTAACCCGGCGCCAATGACGTGAAAATAATTTCAAAGACAATGACCATGGGTCATAATGACCCAAATTTCATCGATCGATTTTCAGGAAATTTAACAAGTCAGCTGAATTTTAATTATTGTGTATGTATAAAGGATTATTTACCGAGCTAATAAAACAAAAATTATATATTATTATGTTGTATTACATAAATCAAATCTTTAATAATTGTTTAACAACACATGCAAAATCATCTATAAAAACACAACGTGTCTATATTTTTAATTTTTGGAAAATATTTCTTAGTAATAATAGGAATTATTTATCTTATCTAGTAAACAAGAGATCAAATCAACTTCTTATCATGTAAATACAATAAGATCAGTCTTCTACTTCACAACTCACAGTCATGGAACTGCTGCAATTATTGCAGTATGAAATCAAATGTTATGAAATCTCGCTGCGCAGGCGGCGTCGCACTGAGCGGGTCAGCGAGGCGGGTAAAGGGGGGCTGTATCTCCAGCTACACTAACGCTCAAATCATGAAATGGACGCGAAAAAAAAATAAGAACGTTTAAAACTGCCTTGGGTCAATATGACCCAGCGTCAATGACGCCGGGTTAATGATACTTTTGGCATTTTAAGCGTCATTCGATCGATTCATCTTAGTACTCGCAGTGATTCAATCAGCGCTGCAACAGCTTTTTATATTTTGGGAAAATAAAAAGAAACGAATTTTTAATTTCGGCTTGAATGAATACAGACATAATATCTCGTGGCGTACCTAACGGTAATTGCAATGAAGCAGGATAACCAGTATTAACCAGTCAGTAGATGCGGGTTCGAATTCTGCATAGATTTTATAATTTAAGTTATATAGAAAATAATTATGGATAGGTATAGATAACAAGAGTTTTTCTAAATTTATAAACTGCTAGTACGCAAAATTTTAGAGCGTAAAATCAAATAATTGGTAATTAATTTATAAACTTACTTTTAAGGCAAATACTAACGTATCTACATATTGATACTTGAAATTTGTCAATACAGTAACCCTTCTGTTTGAGACTGTACTTCTAAAATCTTTCATAAAATATAGCAAATAGATCAAGTTTTTTAAGTATACACAATCAAAATTTATCGGAAGGAGCGATAAGCCGTTTTCTTCTTCTGTCTTTGGTCAGTCGAGATATAGTTTGAAGTTAACCTAAAACTCTACATCTCAAAGTGTGTTAAGAAAAAAATGACCGTGACTGAAGAAAAAATGGAATTAGACCAGACGGTCGCAGCTTTCAACCGCGTTCTATCCTTAGTCGGCATATCAATCTTCTCCAAAAACTATTTCTCTAAACCATGGCTTGCGCTCCAGATCCTAAACTTTATTGTGGCCATACTTTGTTTCTTATTTACTACTGCTTTCGTCGCTGCTAACTGCTCAAACCTTCTGCTTTTCATCCAGGGTACGTTTAAAACAACTTTTATTTTTATATCCTTGCTGTAGTCCATGTCTTCTCATGAAAACATGGAAAATTTAAGAAAAAAAACAATTTTAGCGGAAGGCTAAGATATAATGACTAGTAGTTCTGTGAACATTAAACCTCGCAGGCACTTTATTAGTTCTTAGATCCTAGCTACATAAATATTGTTAAATTACCTTCAAAAAAAGCAGTAGATTTTCAAGTGAAGAGTTTGTGATGAGAAGGTAGTTCCAGGAGCACCAACAGTGTAGTATATTATAGATAAATAGCCTATTCTATAGGTAGAAGTCGAAACGTAAACAATTAACTGCATCTAGATGAGCTATTGTGCTCATCACTTCGAAGATCCGCATCAGATCTTCACCAATTTTTTTACAAGACTAATTGGAAGTTACTACTTTGTAACAAACCGTTGAATACATATTTCATACTTACAAACATACTGACAGACGAAGGCAATTTTTCCAGACTTGAAGAAAAGACGCTTAGCTCGCTCGGTCAAGTATTTTATTTGAACCTACTTTCCGATACTTGATCACAGATGTTTCGCAGTGGTATAGATTCGGTGAAACGGTGATTCACAGGTCACAGGTTCCAATCCTGCCAGGAGCAGATTTGATTTCCAAAAACTAATAGAATGTTACCAAGAATTACTTTTTGCAGGCGCTTGTATTTGGACAACTGGAGTCATCATGACAATTTCAATCGGAGTATGCCTCTTCTTTCGAGTAGATTTTCAAAATTTTCTTAACGAGATGGTGTTTAAGGATCGTATGCTGGAAATGCCTTTGATCGACTTTGTAACAAAGGTGGCGAATGAGAAATTACCAGTGTTAACAGAACTGAGAAACATGGTGAAAGACTCGCACCACAATCTGTTGAAATATACGAGGATGTTGCTGAAGTGCTATATGGCTAGTGTTTGGTTGGTTGCCACTCTCTATCTTTGCAGTCCGATTGTTATTATGATTATGAATGGAGAAGGAAATCAGAGGCTTTTGGGTAAGGAATCAATGAATCTAGAGTTCACCTCGTGTGGGGGCGGGTAAATTGCTTGGTCTTAACAAGGATTGACATGCAGAAGATCGGCCGTAAAACATGGTAGTGAGTATCACTTGGGCATGAGGCAGCTCTTTTTTATAGAGATCCGAATACTAGCCTTTGGGGACACGATCTGTCTATAACCAATCCCGGACGGTGCTTTTGGTAATGACCTGACCAAGTCTAAAGGTCTCTGCATACGTAACGTTTCCCGGACGGGGCGTGTCAATTTCTACATACGAAAATCCCGTCGGGGCGACGTTGGGGGGGATGGGATTAAGTATTTGCCGCCAAGTGGGGATGCTATATAATATATTGTTAGTTCAGTTGTATCAGGGGTTTTAAGGGATGCAACCGGCAACATCGCTCGGATGAGGAGAAACCAGTCTTTTTGGACTGTCAAATGCACAATTTCACAAGCCAAAAAAATACAATTGGCTGTTTTCTAATATAGAGGTGACATGGTATCTTTCAAATAAAGCATAAAAGTTTCCTTTAATAATTATTTAATTTAATTTCAGCTTTCGACATGTTATTTCCTTGGAGTTTACAGAACTTAAAAGTGTATATTGCATCCTTTATATTCCATGCGTATTGTGGTTATCTTTGTTGTATTGGTAAGTATTGTTATAATAACAAACTCTTCTTCTTCTCGTATAGTAGTGTGGCTCACCTGGTGTTAGAGCCCCTAACTTGACCTAACGACTGCTATTAAAGTTAAAAACCGGGACCAACTGCTTAACATGCCTTCCGAAGCACAAAGGAGCTCAAGACAATGTTGTTTTGCCACACAAATTATCGGTCAACCATCTAAAAATTACCGCACCAAGCGTCGCTTAACCCGCACAATCAAGATCGGCAGGTGCAGCTGGGTCAATGAGCTCCTCAATAACGATAATAAGCTTTTAGGGCTTGTAGACCGTGAGACAAGGTGTAAGGGAGTAGCGACCCCGCGGCCCCTGTGGAGTGTTCCAGGGGGAGTCACCGTTCCGTCTTAGTTGGCTGGTCAAGGTGAAAATTGATGAGGAAACGGTCCCCCTCCTCTGGCTTGCCGTTACCGACCGGTCAGAGTGAACTTGAGCCATTCGGCTCGAAGTATGAATGCTCTTCTTTTAGGGTGTCCTATTTAATGTGGGTTGGTGAATCTCTGTCTGCCATTATTAATTGTTTGTTGCTGGGCATTGTCACGACAGGAGTAGGTTTTTACTCGTAGTTTACACAACAACAAGAAAGGACATTCAGTTATATCTGAATGTCCTTGGCTGCATTTTATAGTGTAGACCATGTAGTGAATGGTGTAGCTTATAAAACACAAAAGTAGCCTATGTTTCTCCTCGATAATGTTGTTTTTTAAAGATGAAAGAATTTTTGAAATCGGTCCAGTAGTTTTTGAGTTTATTCATTACAAACACACAGACAGACACACACACAAAAATAACAATCTTTCCTCTTTATAATATTAGCGTAGGTGTAGATTAGCTCCGTTACTTAAAAACGATGACTAACTTTGTGTAACGTTTGCCTTTTACTGTGACATAAAGTTTCAAAGTTAACAGACAGTGACAAACGGTACATAAACGTTACATAAAGGGGTTAATAATTTTAAGATAAACCTCTGTTAAAATCTCTTATTTTTTAGTCAAATTACGCCCCTCTTGTTATGACATCTATTTAACATCTAAAATACAGTTTTGAATATAATATTTTATTAAATTCGATTTTAGCGAATAACAAGATTAGGAGTTGAGGGAGCGCTGCTCACTTATTTTTATAATTTGCGGTTTTAGGGTTTCGTAGTTGACAAGAAACCCTTTTATAGTTTCGTTATATCCGTCTGTCTGTTTGTGAATTACCTCAGCCTCTCTTAGTACTACAAAGCTTGGACTTTGCATGAGTACCTATACATTTTGATCAGGCCGAGAAAATAGTACCACAATAAAAAATATTAAACAGGTACTTAACTTAAAAAAAATACTTTATTTATCCCATCGTGTGAAGTATCGTTAGACAGCTCTTTTATAATCATTGTGGGTTTTCAAAACTATTTTTTATTTGAGGGTTCCGTTTTCGAAATATTGAGCTTTAATATTTTTCTAATAATTTCTAAAAAACATTGATCCATGTGGAACTCCCCATTTCAGCATATCCCGGACTACAATCAATGATAATCCTGCTAGTCGGTCAACTTATACGTCAATTGAAGATATTAACGTTTATTCTTCAACATTTAAATGAGTTGGCAGTGGAAATCGCTGGTTTCAATAAAAGTAGATGGCAAATCACATCCATGGCTATATTGACGCAGTGTATTGATCATTACACTATGTTAAAGAGGTAAGCAAAGACATATCAAATATTTATTAAACACTTAAAAGAAATAGTCCAGGATCCCTGGTACATTTTTGCAAATTGATTACTATCAAGCTAGTTTTCCGTGAGTAGCTTCATTTTGATGAGACGCCCAACAATTTCCTATACGAAACTCTCGATTGTGGTAGATAACAGAGGTAGGATCTGTACTACTACTTTCGAGCGTACGACCGGGATAACGTACCACGCAATTTGTAGGACAATATGACTGTTAAATTATATATTGAAAGATTTGTAATACTTGGATTAATTTTTAATTATAGGTTCAGCAATAAATTGAATTACATCTGCCGCCCGTTTTATTTGACTCTGATATTAGACGCCATTATGCTTGTCTGTATGTGCTCCGTTAAAATTGCTGTATCGGTAAGTTTTCTTAATTTATTATTTAAGTTAAAAATAGTATCAAGGAAAAATGCTTTATCTAAAATCCTCCCGTGGGAGGGTTCGAACGCGTGGCCCCCGATCAGTTTGTTATTTGCTTTTCCAACATCCAAATATTTGAAATTTCTATAACTTTGTGATTAGGTTTTTGGATACCCTTAGTGCCATACGTTACACGTTTTTCAGACGCTTAGGCCGCTCGCCCACGACGACTTTTTGTAGCGATACTGTAGGGATACTGACGCGCTTCTGCATCGATACAGTTGCAAAGCGGTCGCTAGCTGTGTGGCCTCGCCCATGGGACGCTCAGATTTAGTAGCGATGCAAACGCGATACTATCGCGCTTCAGTCGCGAAGCAAGTGCAATTCAGTCCCCTCCCTCCGTTTTCTCCCCGATGTCGCCCGACACGGTCGCGCGTTTGCATTCGATTCAGTAGCGATGCTGTAGCGCATTGCGAACGCGACTACCACGCGTTAGTAGCGATGCAGTCGCGCGTATGCTAAACGCGCGACTGCATCGCTTCAAAAAGTCGCCGTGGGCGAGCGCCCTAAGGTACACAGTATTTATATGTTTTTCCATGTTTCAGAACAAACTATCTTTAGATACCGCTAAATACTACATTCATGAGTTCTGTTTCATATTAGTGGTGCTAATGTTCTGCTTACTCGGTCAGCAAGTTGAAAATGAGGTTCGTAAATATTTGAACAAGATATCAAAGCACATACTAGGGACTTTATACGCATTATACTAACTGAACAGGCCTAATTATCAGAAAGAGAACACCACACGAAACGAGTTAGAATTAAGAGCTCTATTATTTTTTTAGGAATCCGCACCCAAAGGGTCTGTCCGTGCGTCCGGCACCGAAGGTTACTGCGGTTCGTTTCGATACGACATCGATACTGTCATACGATGATTCTACTGTCACATTCTGATAGAAGGGTGACAGTAGAACCATCGTTATGACAGTATCGTTGTCGTATTGAAACGAACCGAAGTAACCCTCCTGGCTATATCTCAAAAACCGTAACAGCTAGCCGGCTGATTTTTTTACAGTGATGGTGTTTCTGTAGCCGCTTTAACAACAAATACTAAAAAATAATAATATTTAAAGCTGCGTTTTTCTGTAGTATCGTAGTTCTATAAACGATATTTGATGTACATTTTCTGTATTCCAGTGTGCATCACTAGAAAAGGCCGTGACTGAAAAGTGGTATATTTTCGATTATAAACATAAGAGAAATGTCCTTATTTTTAATATGGCTATCTCTCAAAGGATGCCTATATATATTTTTGGTTCGATCACTTTGTCTTTACCGACTTTTTCTTGGGTAAGTAGTTAATAAATAAATAAAATAAATTAATAAATAAAGGGTAAATAAAACAAATAGTTTTAAATAGTAAATAGGTACCTACTTCATTTGATTAACCTCAATAAAATATAACACACTTAAAATAAAATACGCACCCATTGAAAAACTACGTAAGACTACGCACCCATTGTATCCAAGCGTTAATCCATTTCTCCAGCTATCTGCATACATACCAAGTTTCATCGCAATGGGTTCAGTTTCTGCGTGAAGGAGTTACATACATATTTACATACAAACTCTCATATTTTTACCTAATATTAGTAGGATGCCAGTATTATTCAGCATTCAATAAAATATTAACACATTAAATTTAAAATCCAAAATGGGTCTATCTGTAAATGCAGGAAACCTTTCGGTTACCAACCCAAAAGGCTGCCGTATTCCTTATTTATAAGTAAGGGTATAAATAAATATAAGTATTAGGTATATCTGTTGTCTAGTTATCGTAACACAAGCTTAGTCGCTTACGCTAGATGGCGCTGTGTGTTGTTCACAGAATTTATTTTTTTATTTTTTTATTATTCTCTGTGACGACCTCTGTGGCGCGTCGTGCGAAAGCGCGACTGCAATGCAGAAGGTTGCGGGTTCGATTCCCGCCGGGTGCAAGTATTTATGCTTAAAAAAATAAATATTTGTGTCTGGTCTGGGTGTCCCTCTATGTATAATATGTATATGTATTTACAAAAGAAAAATAATTATAAGTATTATATCCGTTGTCTAGTCACCGTAACACAAGCTTAGTCGCTTACCACGGGGCTAGATGGCGCTGTGTCTTGTTCAGGGAATTTATTTATTTATTTATATTTATTTATTATTTGGATATAGCAATACCAACTCGTTGGCCAAAGTATGGCAGCCAGCACTTTAGTCACCAGAAACTAACACTAATATTATAAATGCGAAGGTTTAGATGTTTGTCTTTCAACGCAAAATCTACTAAACCGATTGTCATTAAACTTTTTATTATATTGTTATAAAATCTTATTTCTAAAGTGTAAGTTCCTACAATAAAACTGTCAATGTATCTTCTGTTGCAGTTCATCCGAACCGGCATGTCATTCTTCACTCTTGTAATGACTGTTTTAGAAGAAGAGCAATGAATAAGAATCATAATTAGGTATCAAACAAATGCATATTAGAGCTTTTCCGGACGCATATGAAACAATATTTTGATAATAAAGAAACTACGGGGTACGGCCATTTTTTTGTGTAATATCCTTATATCTAAAAGTTATAACAGGAACATATTTTTCGACAATAATTACGCGTTTTCAGTATCCTCCTCAAGTACACTAACCAAATCCTGTAGTCGGTTACTCTACGATCAAAGATATTTAAGTTGTAATGGTATTAGAAAATCAAGAATAAGAATCACTTATTTTTCTAACTGTGGAGATACAGTCAGCAACATTACTGCCTGCCCACCGTAAGGTCTAATTTCGCTTGCAAGGTATATTAAGAGGAGTAACAACGTCAACGACCTTGAAACTGAAAATCCCTGTCGGGCTCATCGAAAATTGTTGATTATTTCATGACGGGATGTCGTAGAACTTTTTTTTTGTGCACAGATTGTAGGTGACATTGTTTCCTACATTTTGGTGTAGTTTTAAGACAAGAACCTCCTATTGGTGCAAAGCCTATCCAAATTTTAGACAAAAAATGTCTGATTTGGCTAAAATGTCGATAGACTTCAATACGTTTCGACATATTTGTATGGAAACTGCACTAAAATATCGGAAACAATGTCGCCTACAATCTGTACACAAAAAAAAATTCTACGACATTCCGTCATGAAATAATCAAAAATTTTCGATGCGCCCGACATGGATTTTCAGTTTTTCAGAATAGGGCCTTTAATGTGCTTAGCTTATTCCACGCTCGGCGCTCGATTCAAACGAATTTTTCGGTTAACTGGGTAGCCACTTTTGTTGTTGATAGTACATTGGTCTTAAATAATATGTACTTCTTATTCTTTTCTTATAGTGGTGTGACTCACCTGGTGTTAGAGTTTTCAGGTCGCTCTAAGGCCTCTAACTTGACCTAACGACTGCCATCTGAGATAGCAACTGCTTAACGTACCTTCCGAAGCACGGCGGAGCTCGAGAAAATGTATTTTTGCCACAAAAATTATCAGTCACCCATCCAAGTTATGACCGCGCTAAGCGTTGAAGACGAAGAAGTTTCGAGCATACAATAATGTAGTATCCAATTTATATTAATTCACTTATGTTCTATAATTATAACTTTAATCAGTTAATCATTTTAACGGTTTGAGCGAGGTTTGAGTTTCTTGTTTCTTCTTCTTTCTTCTACTTCTTTCTAAGTTAGCTCACTAATGATGAGAGTACTATAAATAAATAAAAATAAGTTATTAGGAACCTAAAACGAAATTATTCAAAAAAGTGAAATGCTTATTCTATTTTTAACTGTTAGACGGAAAAATATTATATTGTGCCGCGGGCCCCTTTTAAGTTCTTCCGTATCCTATACTCTTAAACTAAGGCAGTCCAAATTGTATCGCTCGAGCTGATTTTACGTTCCAACGCATTCGGCTGATATGACACACGATATGAGCCGAAATTACGCGGCAGAACTTCAGTTGCGTAACTTTGTGTGGGTATACAGTGTCTCGAGCGTTGTCGAGGCGTCAATCGAATCGAACTTCGGTCTCGTATAATGTGTTGCTATACAAAACATTGCCGCCGAAACGCTGCCGAACTAACGCTCGACCGAATTTCGGCTGTCCGCTATAACGCGACGTAATTTCGGTATGGTGTGTCATCAGTAATTTAATATGCCGTAGTCACGCCGAATTTCGGTCTCGTATTTTCGGCATAGTGTGCTGAGCTGAAACACTAAGATTGACTTTTAAAGCATGTACAAAGACAGCACGGACGCGTCACCGACAACATGGAAAACAAAAGCAGTCTTCATAAAAAGGTAGCCCGTCCCCCGGCCCGGCCCAGACACGGCCCGGTCTAGCATAAATAATGCTTAAATCTATCTACAAATCAACAGTCTACGTCTTATTGTTTCGGAAAAAAGTGGCTGTGACATACGGACGGACAGACAGACAGACGGACAGACAGACATGACGAATGTATAAGGGTTTCGTTTTTTTGCCATTTGGCTACGGAAACCTAAAAACGATCGAAGCCAAAAATAAAACCGATAAAAATAGAATCAAATGACGATCAAAACAGAAACTAAATAGGTACCATAAAAAAAATCTTTATTATCATTCTATTCACTTTCACTGTATTTAATATTAAATATCTTTGTCCCCGATACGAGCGCCAATCCAATTGGAAAATGTAAATACGGACACCCTCAGGGCAACATTGATGTTAGCCTAAGGTGTTATGCAGACGGACGACTTTTTGAACTGCCGATGCCTCTTTTTATAGTACCTACTTTCTACAGAGCCAACTTAAAAACTAGGTATTCTAACGACTAAAATCGTTAAAACTTTACAGCTAACGCCTCCGACATGCGATGTCGTTCTTTCGCCTATTTCAAATTTCTTATGTGTTTTGCTCAAGGCATTTTACTAGAAATGTTTTAGGTACAAGGAGAAATGCATCTTAAAAAAAATGTAAAATATTTCTAGTAAAATGAATTGAGCTAAAACATAACAAATATTAAATAGGCGCATAGTAATTTTGT
The DNA here is from genome assembly GCA_958496205.1 of Idaea biselata. Classification (NCBI taxonomy): domain Eukaryota; kingdom Metazoa; phylum Arthropoda; class Insecta; order Lepidoptera; family Geometridae; genus Idaea; species Idaea biselata. The sequence continues at coordinate 5,860,212 of OY292404.1, forward strand.
TCATAATAGGTACATAATTATTATTATTTTTACCTCATCCTTACCAGCCCCATTTATCGAGGTGCGATGGAACTAGTTATCCAGTAGGTACCTACACATCCTTAATTATGGGCTCATGATGAATTTAACGTGTTTATTGTTGTTTGACGTAAAACCTGTCTGTCTGCCTATCACCACGAGGCACTGGAAAGTCCTTGAAAGGTCATGTTTTACATAAATCAGAATAAAACCGTTAAAATTGATGTATTAATTACTATTATGAGTCTAATCTATCTTATCTACTTACCTATATACGTTTTTTAATTTCAGACTATAATCTGACGTTTTGGCTAGGGTACTTTTATTTGACATTTTTTCTTCAGGAAGATGTGTCAAATCGTAGTCTACAATTAAAAAACGGAGTATACTTATAAATTGCAATGTTCTGACTGATTGACTGACTGACTATCTATCTATATCTACATACAAAATTCAAAGTCGTGTTTGCGATTGACTGACTGAACTTTACCTAAATCAAAGCACATGCGATTGACTGACTGAACTTTACCTAAATCAAAGCACAGCTTAAACCGCTGGTCTTAGAAATATGAAATTTGAATTGTCTGTTTTTTTTGATAATGTAGGGACGTATTCACTAAGAAAGGGTTTTTCAAAAACCCCGCGGGATTCACCAGCGTAGGTAAGTTTTTATTGGATACGATTGGAGGCGATACGAAGTGCGTTGGGTCTGCTTTACTCTCAAATTAGTGTTATTTAAATAGCAAAATCAAAGAAACCATGACATCGGCCGATCATTTGTCTTGTAGTTTGCGTTAACCCAAAAGCGTAGTGTAGACGTCTATTATACTATAGTAGATCTGTTGATAAGGACCATGAGGGCTAATAGAGCTCTTTTACGCACAAAGGCATTGTCTTCGAGAGTTATGGTAGTTAAAACCTCAATCTAGACTGCGTAAGTGTGGCTCAGGGCTTACATAAGATTGGGCACGATATACAATACTAGCCGCGCCGGCTGCTTTACCCGCGTAAGTCCCGAACCTGTGGGATTTACGGGATCGAAAGTAGCCTATGTTCTGTTCTTCTCCAAGGTCCTATCTATCTCTATATCAATTCACCAATACCGGTATATTGTATTATTTTTCCGGCGTATTTGTATTTTAAAGTGTTTCCTACAATTGGATGACTAGTTTTTTTGGAAAAATGCTGGCAACATTTTTGCACCCAACAGGACTTGAACCTGGCACCTTACAAAACCAATTGCAATCCAGAGGCAGGTTTGCTTGAAATTTTGAAAAGCATTTTTTCAAGTTAAAAAATAAATTGACTTGAAACAGGGTAAAAAATTCTCGGAAAAATCTTTGAATTGAAGACAGAGCGAGAGTTTGACCGGCCATTATATTTTCAGCCTGAATTCATTGGATAATGATGTTGTATTTGCTTTTCACTGAAACAAATAAAACTTTTTATAAAAAGGATTTCTCTTATTTTTCTTTCATATACCTACCTACTTGGAAAACCTTTTATTATTAAGTAGATTCTTTGATTTTTCTATTACATTTTCTTGTAAACTGAAGAGCTACCTATTCTTATCTGATGCGTGTTTCAATTTTGCTTTTTTAACCGACTGCCATAGCAAAAAAGGGTTATGTGTTTATCTGTCAATGTAGGTTTGTTTGTTTATATTTGGTGCTACAGCGGCAAACGAATGGATTGTTTCAATAATTCTGGCGTCAATCGATTCTTCTTATTTAATGGTTGGTAAATAAAATAAAATAAAAAATAAATAATTTCTCCGAACAACACACAGCGCCATCTAGCCCCGCGGTAAGCGACTAAGCTTGTGTTACGGTGACTAGACAACGGATATAATACTTATATTTATTTTTCTTTTGTAAATACATACATATTATACATAGAGGGACACCCAGACCAGACACAAATATTTATTTTTTAAGCATAAATACTTGCAGCCGGCGGGAATCGAACCCGCAACCTCCTGCATTGCAGTCGCGCTTTCGCACGACGCGCCACCGAGGTCGTCAATGACATCAAATTCTTAACTTTGTTGCATAAAAACTGCAGCGACGACGCTCAGTGTTTTTTTGGCTTCATTTTTGCCTATAAATCAATTTGTATCCAAGTTTTAAACACCTAAGTTCGATTCCTATGTTCTAAGTAGGTAGGTTATCGTATCTTTAAGGAACATAAAAAGGGAAGGTTCAAAAATGACCCAAAAAAAAGCTGTGCGAATTTCGAAAATGTGTGCCAGCTTACAAGCATTGATGCCAGCACGTGAAATAATTTTTGTTGGTAGATATAACATTAAATGGCGATTAAGAAGCGATATAGGTAAACTACCTAGTTGTTACAGCTGCTACAGGCGCTACAGTATTTGTATTAAGAGCTACTATGTAGTCAAAAGTAATTAACACTAGTAGGTATTGTACTGCCTTATAATTTAGCCTTAAGTTATAAATAAGCTTTAATTGAATCTAAAATGTTTATTGAGGCAAAATGTTATTTCAAACGTAGGTACCTAAGCAATAAATCCTAAAATCGATTTATTTAGGAGAATAACAACAATTTACTGATCAAAACAGGCATTTTGGAGATAATCTATCAAAAAGATGACCAAAACAATATCCGCTAGACTAATAAATAAAGATTTATTCAAGGATATTTACGAGTTCATTCCATTAACAGAAATGGAGGTATCAAGTAAGAAAATAATCCCAATATTAGGGGATGAAATCTTTCACAGGGCTGTTGCAGACTGAAGATTTTTGTGCACCATTGTACCAAAGTATGTTAAGGGCGTTTATTCCATTCTCTTTCTCCATACAAACGTAGTTTACGTTTTCCTCCCTGGATAAAGATATTAGAGCAGATATGTTTATGCCATAAAACTTATATCTGGCATGACTATTCATCTTCCGAATTATTTTTTTCATTTTTTATTATTATTTTAATTAGAAAAAAAAAGGTTCGTACATTGACAAGACATGACAGATATAGGTTTTATGGCATAAACATATTTGCTTTAATGTCTTTATCCAGGGAGGAAAACGTAAACTACGTTTGTATGGAGAAAGAGAATGGAATGAACCCTTTTAATAATAATTGTGGTGCACTACACTAGAGAAGCTCATTGGCCCCGCTGCGCCCTGCAGATCTATCTATATCTATACTAATACTATAAAGAGGAAACGTTGGTAACATGTATGTATGTATGTATGTATATTGGGGGTAATCTCCGAAACTACTGGACCGATTTCAAAAATTCTTTCACCATTAGAAAGCTACATTCACCCTGAGTAACATAGGCTACTTTTGATCCCGATATTCCCACGGGATCGGGACTTATAATACTATAAAGAGGTAACGTTGGTAACATGTATGTATGTATGTATATTAGGGGTAATCTCCGAAACTACTGAACCGATTTCAAAAAATCTTTCATCATTAGAAAGCTACATTCACCCTGAGTAACATAGGCTACTTTTGATCCCGATATTCCCACGGGATCGGGACTTATAATACTATAAAGAGGTAACGTTGGTAACATGTATGTATGTATGTATATTAGGGGTAATCTCCGAAACTACTGAACCGATTTCAAAAAATCTTTCATCATTAGAAAGCTACATTCACCCTGAGTAACATAGGCTACTTTTGATCCCGATATTCCCACGGGATCGGGACTTATAATACTATAAAGAGGTAACGTTGGTAACATGTATGTATGTATGTATATTAGGGGTAATCTCCGAAACTACTGAACCGATTTCAAAAAATCTTTCATCATTAGAAAGCTACATTCACCCAGAGTAACATAGGCTACTTTTGATCCCAATATTCCCACGGGATCGGGACTTATAATACTATAAAGAGGTAACGTTGGTAACATGTATGTATGTATGTATATTAGGGGTAATCTCCGAAACTACTGAACCGATTTCAAAAAATCTTTCATCATTAGAAAGCTACATTCACCCTGAGTAACATAGGCTACTTTTGATCCCGATATTCCCACGGGATCGGGACTTACACGGGTGAAACCGCGGGAATCTGCTTGTCTTGTATAATCGTGCGGGTTAAAGAAGGGCGATAATTGTGCCACCTTGGTTTAATTGTATAAGTTTTTCTTTTTATTGTAATTATTTTTTTTGGGTTGTTACAATAAAGAATATTTCTATTAAACGTAGAATGCCGTATCAAGATGTATGTTTGATCACAATTTATAATTATAGCATTTTGGAAATAGTGATAAAACATTTTCCACAATACGTATTAAAATAGTAATTAAAATTGCTAATAGACAACTAAGCCCAGCTTGAATAGCCTAAACAGCCCATAAACGTGATTAAGAACTTTCAAAATATCAAAAAACTGTCAAAGTGTGACAACATTATAACTAACTTTTACTTATGGATATAGAGTCCAATGATTTTTCGTAATTAATTTTTAAATTGATTTAGCTAAATATATTTTTGAATGATCCTAGGCAATCCGCCGTAGGTATCGGCCGATTTCAAGTCGCCCGTTCGCGTTCTGTCCTTATGTCCTACGTCATGTATAAGAAATGCTTATTTTGGCCCAGAGATTCTTATAATTAGGTGGCGTATGTTTTTGGTCGTGCGGAGAAGTAATAGGGGCTTAGTATGAACTATTTATTAAGGTCAGTAACGGACTATTCACACGTGGTCGATTTCCTAGCCATTTACACAGTCAAAACGGCATCGTGTAAACGAATGACACATTTTTTACTGGCTTATTTCCTATAAGAGGGGTTAGACAGGAGCCTACTTCGAATTGAATCGCCCATGAAGAACCCATGTGTAGGCATGCCTACTCATGGTTGCTTCTCCTTTACAGGTTGTATTTTCGAACGATTTTGATGAAACTTGGTATACACGAGTCTGTTAACACCTATAAGGTAGATACTAGCTAATAAGTCTCATCTAGTATTTGCTGAATACGAAGTAATGAGCGGAATAGCTCTTCTAAATACAGTAAATTGGTCAAATTTCGACTTTTACTTATAGAATTTCTACTTATAGGATTTCACTTGAAAATCCCCTGTTGGACATTTCACTTCAATTTTCCTGCGGGATATTTCACTTGATAATCTCCTTTGGGACATTTCACTTGAAAATCTCCTTTGTAGTAAGTCCCAATAAAGCCTCCGAAGTAGAGAGCTAGACCCACTCTTACATGTTGCTTAATCTCACATTGCAGTAGGTCTACCTAGAACAAAGAGTACGGCAGCGTTCGGAGATTTCACTTAAAAATCTCCTCCTGTGAGTCCTGTGTAGTAAGTCTCCGAATAAATTATAATAAAGTCTGAGCTAGACCCACTCTTACATGTTGTTTAATCTCACATTGCAGTAGGTCTACCTGAACAAGGAATACGGCAGCGTTCATAAATTACCTATAGAATTGGCACTATATATCTTTATCACTTCTCACACTCACTTGCAAATCTCTTGTAGGAGATTTCACTTGTAAATCTCTTCCTGTGAGTCCTGTGTAGTAAGTCCCAATAAAGTACCCAAAGTAGAGAGCTAGACCCACTCTTACATGTTGCTTAATCTCACATTGCAGTAGGTCTACCTGAACAAGGAATACGGCAGCGTTCATAAATTACCTATAGAATTGGCACTATATATCTTTATCACTTCTCACACTCACTTGCAAATCTCCTGTAGGAGATTTCACTTGTAAATCTCCTCCTGTGAGTCCTGTGTAGTAAGTCCCAATAAAGTACCCAAAGTAGAGAGCTAGACCCACTCTTACATGTTGCTTAATCTCACATTGCAGTAGGTCTACCTGAACAAGGAATACGGCAGCGTTCGGAGAATTCACTTGAAAATCTACTCCGGTGTATTCTGTGTAGTAAGTCTCCGAATAAATTCCAATAAAGTCTGAGCTAGACCCACGCTTACATGTTGCTTAATCTCACATTGCAGTAGACCTACCTAGAACAAGGAATACGGCAGCGTTCATAAGCCGTTGAAGTGGCCATAGTTGTTTAGAGCTCGACGCAAAAAGCGGAGAGCGCGGTCGAGCGTCTCTCGACTCTTATATTGCGCACTTCGCTGCTTGTTGGGAAAAAATGAATGCATAGTTCGTACATTCTTTTCTGTAATATCTAGGTGGAGTTTTATTTTAAGATTGAGATTTTAAGCTACCGAGGCTTGTTAATGTGTGACGTGGTGCTTTTTTTTAAATAACATATAAAATATCGTTACTTTCGCAGATGTAGCGGTTAAAATCTTATTGTAAATTAAAACTACAAACTTAAAATCTCTAAACGCACACAAACTAATCTCAATATAATAAAACTACAAACTAAGTACACCTTAAGACTATCTTATTTTACTTTTTTCTTTATTTCATTTTCCCCTTTTTAGGGTTCCGTAGCCAAATGGCAAAAAAACGGAACCCTTATAGATTCGTCATGTCTGTTTGTCCGTCTGTCTGTGCGTCCCTCTGTCTGTCCGTCCGTCCGTATGTCACAGCCACTTTTTTCCGAAACTATAAGAGCTATATTGTTGAAACTTGGTAAGTAGATGCATTAAGATTTTCACACGAAAATGGAAAAAAAAACATTAAATTTTTAGGGTTCCCCATACTTACAACCGAAAGTCAATTTTTTTTTCATCAAACCTAAACGTGTGGATCTATGGATAGGTCTATGGATAGATCATTGAGGTTTCTAATATCATTTTTTCTAAACTGAATAGTTTGCGCGAGAGACCCTTCCAAAGTGGTAAAATGTGTGCCCCCCCCATTCTCTTAGTTTATAAGTTAAGGGGGGGGCCCCTTAACTTATAAACTAAGAGAATGATAAAACTAAAAAAAACATATGATGTACATTATCATGTAAACTTCCAGCGAAAATTGGTTTGAAGGAAACCTAGTAAGTAGTTTTTTTTTAATACGTCATAAATCGTTAACCGCAATTAACCTTTCAAATCAAAACCTGTTGTATAGATAATGGTACGGAACCCTTCGTGCGCGAGTCCGACTCGCACTTGGCCGGTTTTTTCCTCTGTTTCTTTCTACAAACGACGTAAGTAGCGTACAACGTAGCTACTAACTAAGGACCTACACCTAAAGGCTAACTTTCTTTCTTTCTCCAATTTTCCTCTTTACCTTTCTACAAACGACGTAAGTAGCGTACAACGTTAGGCGTGGTGTTTAGGGAACTTAAACATAACGGGTAGAATCCATCCCGATCACCGTCCCGGCACCGGATGAGACCTAACGACTTACCCTAAAGCTCTCGTCGTCGATATCAAAATCTTGGTGACTGGAAAAATAATTTTGACGCGTTTCAATTCTACCGCGTCTGGAGGAGGTACATATGTTTAGCGATAGACCAACTGTGTCGCTGAGCTTCATCCGTGTAAGCCCCAATCCCGTAGGAATGTCCAAGTTGCTTTCTAACATCGAGTTGTTTCACCGATAGTAAAAATCAAAGTACCTATCAGCTAAAAGTTATGATAAAGAACATTAAAAAAAAATGCTAGGAGAACGAGTCCCTTGCCTTACAACTTCTCCTTATTCTTCTTTTCGTGTAAGTGGTGTGGCTACCCTAATGTAAAATTTCCAGCTAGGCCAGCATGACAGCACGAGATAAATTTTGTCGATTTGACATAAAGATTTCCTGTCTTTTTCTCGTCGTTTGAGAGGACGTGACGGAACATTTATATCGATTCGACTTACCCCTTTACTTATAAACGATGACTAACTTTATGTAACGTTTGTCTTTTACTCTGACATGAAGTTTCAAAGTTAACAGACAGTTACATAAACTTAGTCATCGTTTATAAGTCAGGGGGATAATGTTTCTCTTAGCTGGTTAGCTAGGCTAGCATGACAGCAGTTACGTTAAGTCAAAAGCTTTTTGAGGCGACCGGCGACCGCCCAAAAGCCTCTAACTTGACCTAACGACTGCTATCAGAGATAACAACCGGGACCACTTGCTTAGCTTACCTTCCGAAGCACAGATGAAAACACCAACTAAAATGACGAGTTTTTACAACAAAGCAAGGCGGCAGACGTCCATCGAAAGTCCCAAAACGTCGGCTAATTCGTAATTACAATTCATAGCACCATAAAGCGAGCATTACCAATCAGGATCCACCGACGAAACTCAATTAACTTAATTGGGAAGACTTCATTTGCTTTTTATGAGGTTTTGTTGACTTTTTTTTTTCAATGAAATGTTTTTGCTTTGTGAGCGAAACGTGAATGTCAATTTTATTATTCAGTTTTGATGACGATGTACCATAAAAAAATTCTCCACGATCATGATTTTAATTTGAATATTTTATATTCTATGGGCTCTTCAAAGCTTAGAGATTTAATATTTTTATGCTAGATATTAATTAATTTAAGTGTGTTAGTATTTAAGAGTATTTTTTTATAGAAATCACACTCAAAATTTTTTTTTTATATACATTATTAATGTTATAAACCGTTGCGTTCATAAATTGGAAACTAACCTTGATTTGAAAGAGGTAATTTATAGGTCTACGCCAAAATGTATGAAACTGTCACATACAATCCATTGAAATAAAAATTATTTTCGGTTTTTTCAAACCGAGCCTTAGTCAGTAAACAAAACAAGGAGAGATCATAATCATTAATTTACCATGTCACGTGGGTTCCCGCCTGGCGCAGTGGAAGCGCACTCTCCCGGCAAGCGAGGTGCTCAGGTTCGAATCCTATCATGGGAGGATTTTTGATGATGTATTTCTCCTCGTAAAATATTAAAATTTCTAGTGAAAACTCATTTTGTCAATTCTGAAAAAGAAACTTGTAATCAAAACCTTTACAGGTTTCAATGTTTTGTCAGGTAACAATGCCGTTATAATAATAATAAATAAATAAATATTGCACGACGTTACACACAGCGCAATCTAGCCCCTAACTAAGCACTAGGCTTGTACTATGGGTACTAGGCAACAGATATACCTACATTTTTTTATACTTTTTTTTGTAAATAGGTACGAGTACATACATATGATACATAGAAAACACTAAATATCCCATGTCTTCGGACCGTGGTGAGTCCTAGGACATGTCGGTTTCCTCACGATGTTTTCCTTCACCGTAAGAGCGATGTTATTAGCGCATATACCTTTTTCTTAAAGAAAAAGACATTTGTGCGCGATCGGCCTGGATTCGAACCCACGACTCTCGGAACGAAAGTCGCACTAGACCAACACCGCTCCAAATAAACCGCGCTTAAAACAGAAAAATGAGTTTAATTTCAATAAAATGAATGTTAAAATATTAGATTAGGTAAAAACTTTTCAAGCGTCAAAAATAGACTTATTGATCACAGTCAGAGCACAAAACTTTATAAAATTCAATCTGACACAAATTGAAGGGCGCCCTTAGTCAACCCTTTAATCCAGTTTTTCATTCAATTTTAAACCTTTTATGATTCGAAACTCAATTATTGTATTTTGACTGTTTCAAGCAAACATTGGAAGGTGCCTCAGTGACCTCAGTGGCGCGTCGGGGAAGTCCCGACTGCAATGCAGGAGGTTGCGGGTTCGATTCCCGCCGGGTGCAAGTACTTATGCTTAAAAATAAATATTTGTATCTGGTCTGGGTGTTTTCTATGTATCATATGTAACTATGTATATACAAAAAAAAAGTGTAATATGTAATATATCCGTTGTCTAGTCCCATAGTACAAGCCTAGTGCTTAGTTTGGGGTTAGATTGCGCTGTGTGTTACGTCGTGCAATATTTATTATTTATTACCCGGTAGTACCAATCTCTGTGGGTTTGTCCGTCTTAAACAGAGCCCCCGCGGATCGGGGCCCAAACCGCGGGGGCTGCGTGTTTAAGACGGTGGGAGATAGGTGGGAGCCTGGAGAAGGGCTCCTAATGATCCCGATGTTGCCGTGGGAACGAAATTTACTACACGGATGAAGCTGCATCATACAATATACCTACCTAGTAGGTACCTACGTTCTTCATAAACTTTAACCCGTTTGGACCTAAAAACAAACTAGCAATGGGAAAAAAAATCTAATTATTGAGACCTTTAGGAGAAAAAAAGAACAAAATAAATCTATGGTTAGTGTTATGTACCTATTTCATATCATCATGTACTAAATCCTTTCCGGTAGCTCTGTAGCTATCGAAAACTGTCAAGTCATTTTCGATGTTTTTTAAACAGAAATAAAATTGGAAATTGAAGACATTCCCCAATTAATTCAAATGTTTTTTTAGGTAGGTAGATACCTAATTTTAATACCTACGTAAATTGCTTATCTGATTATATCCGCGTTTACAAGTTTTATAGATTATACCTATTTTCCTTAATAATATGCATAGAATGCCTAGGCATTGGTCTAATCACGTAAAGCTGATTAAATATTTGACATACATAAAATTTAAAACTTATTACGACTAAATTAATTGAGTTTCAAATAACATTCATAGTAAAAGTTTCGGAGTTATAGGTAATTATTGTCTAAGATTTAATGACAATTAATAGTAGATTGTATTGATTGTAGTAGTAATAATAGTCGATAGATGTGTCAACAGTATATTATCAGTAGTTTTTTAAATGCACTTTCTTTGATGTTTCATTTTTCGAATAAGTTAGTTGAAACTTTAATTACCTTTAATACGAAGCAAAATGAAGATAGATATGTTTATAAGTAGGTAATTTTAAGTGAGAGCGAAAATGACAGCTGTCGAATTTTAACGTCAAAATTGTTTTGTAAGAACAAGGCGGTTCTATTGTTACATATCTCTGTGTTTAGGTAGGTATTTGAAGAGAAACGCAATGTCACAAATTAGACGAAAGTTTCAGTAACAAATAAGCTGGTTCAGTGTGATTCATCTCAACAACGTACGTAGTCTTAGTATATATAGCTAACGAGACCTAAGTCATTTAGGTATTGTGTAAGAATGCTAAGTCATAGTTCGCAAATGATACGAACTTGTTCTCTTCAACATACCCTTAAAGTACGAGTTGGCAACGGGCGACATGAGACGGGAGAAGACGACGTGTCGCAGCGACACTTCTCGCGCGATGTTCCCGGTTGCATCCCTCTCGAGAGCCCAGGGTTCGCTAAACCCCAAATTGTTTTTTTTTATTTGGGGTCGGCGCAGTCGGTAAGTCATCATTGACCATACCTTCTGAAATTAGATTTTGCAATGTTTTTACGGCCGGCCGCCTGCCTGACACCAACCCTCTTAGGGATCAAGCAGTTTATCCGCCACCGCCCGGGGAGAACTTAAGTTTTGCTATTAGTTGCCTTTTACGACACCCACGGGATGAGATGGGATAACCCTATTCTATGCCGGGGCTACATATAGCTACAACTCCCTAGTAGTCAGCGACGCGTCGTCGAGCGAGCGTAGGCAGTTTCATAGAAAGACATAGAAACCAGTAGAGTTGCCTCGACACGGCATCCGCTGCCGCCTCATGTCGCCCGTTTAGGGTTGCCAGGCCTAAAACTTAAAAAGCCTGACACAGATAAATATTTAGCCGGACATTTTGCCCTAAAAGCCTAACAAATTGGTTTTTTCTTCTCCTATCTGTGGCAAATAGGCCAGGCACAACGCGTCCCACGTTGCGGCCCATTTGCTTATAAAAAAAATTGTCAAGTAGGTACCTATATGTAAGTACCTACCTGTTTTTATGAATTACATACAAAGAGTACTCTACCTAAAGAATATACCTTTAACCAACAAGCGTTAACCGATCGACACGACTGAAGTCGCCTGAGTTTGTATGAAGTTTTATGGGTGTCCGCGTGACTAACGGAGTCGATCAAAAGCCTAACAAAAGCCGGACAGGCCGGACTTGTATATATTTGGCCGGACATGACTAAGAAAAGCCGGACATGTCCGGCTAAAGCCGTACATCTGGCAACCCTACGCCCGTTGCCAACTCCTACCTTTATGTAACTTGACACAGCGGTTCCCAAATTACTAACTCACATTTTAGATTATGCGCTAAATTCGTGCTCTAAAATTTACCCATAATATAAATTAAATGAAACGGAACGGAATACCAGTCGTGGGTTCGAGTCCCGCGGGGTACTGAAGTTTTGACAGCATTTTTTTGAAATTAAAGACATTTTTCGGTTTGAATCGCGGAGGTAGTGTTTATTACTTTTAGCATTGTTACAACGCTCAACGTTTCGAGACCTTCCCAGGTCCCTTTCAGCATTTTTTTTTTCAAAAAGCAGTATTTCCTAAATGTTAGAAACACAAGAAAATAACGTTTAAATATAAACTTATACGTTCTTGTTCCTTGAATATATTTTTATTCGCGAATAGTACAAACGATTTATGTTTTAAGTAATTGACCTCATATTTAAATTACTTAAATAATTAGCTACATACTTAAATAAAAAACCGGGCAAGTGCGACACTCGCGCACGAAGGGTTCCGTACCACTATCACAATTGGGTACCGAACCCTAAAATTGTTTACCACTTTTAAAATTTGATAGGAAAATGTGACACATTTAGCTTCGATTCTTATCTTACTTCCATCATACGACCACACCACAAAAAAAATGAAAAAAAAAAACTTTGGCACAAAGACAATCTAAAACTCTTTGGTAAGCGAAGGCAGACTGGTATTTGACAGATAGGGCAGCCATTTTGAATTTCATGACCTACTCGATTCGATGTTTTTGAAACACGTTTGTTGTATGGGAGCCCCTCTTAAATAACTGTTTTAATTTGTTTTTAGTATTTGTTGTTGTAGCGGCAACCGAAATATATCTTCTGTGAAAATTTCAACCGTCTGGCTATTACGGTTCATGAGATACAGCCTGGTGACAGACGGACGGACGGACGGACAGACAGACAGACAGCGAAGTCTCAGTAATAGGGTCCCGTTTTTACCTTTAGGTACGGAACCCTAAAAAGAAATAACGCTTGGAATACTAAATATTCAAAGGTGATATGTCACGGCAAAATGAAAAGGTAACCCTTTGCCGAATAAATTACAAATAAAAATAGAACTATCGAAATCGGACTTCATATGCCGCAGTACCTACTGCGTGAAGACATCCAAAAGAAGGAGCTTCTCAAGGGAGTATGTATGTACTCCCTTGAGTACACACTCCCTTGAGAAGCTCCTTCTTTTTATGAAGTCGGTTAAAAACAATAGGAATTTGTTTTGCGTCGCGTTGTTTTTAATCGTGACGCTGCTGTTATCCCTTATTATTTAGTTGAGACGTCATGAAACTTATGGAGAGTCGAAACAATGAAAACATCTCATATTTCGTGTAGAGGGAGATGATGTTTTGCGTACTTTAAAATGCCTACAAGTTCTGCTTGAATATGCATTATGAAAATGTCCACTCACCCGTTGCAATGTGGCGCGCGCAACCACCCGCGTCTTATTTCGCAGCAGTATGAGTAATGGGTATAAACAGTAGGTAACCTTTGTTAATCTGGATCTACAGTAGGTACAGATTTATATTAACTTCTAGTTGAGCAGGGGAACTTTGTTCCGCCTTAAGAACCAATATATCCTATGCCCGTCTCATGGTTCTAAGCTACCTCCCCACAAATTATCAGCCAAATCGGTTCAGCCGTGCTTGAGCTATAAATAGTGTAATAACTAATAAGACTGTCTTAAGATATAGATTAGCTTTGTAGATTGCAATAGATTCAGTAGTTTTGGCGTGAGGCAGTAAAGGCACATACATGCATTGCAGATTGCAGCGTAAGCGTGCATGCATGCGTACAGAAAATAAATGCATCCATGGCTAAACGCATACGAGCATATCTACGGCCGTACATCTTATATATAAAATTTCCATGTCACAATGTTAGTTACCGTACTCCTCCGAAACGGCTTCACCGATCTCCACCAAACTCCACATGCGCATTCAGTAGGTCTGAGAATCGGCTACTATCTATAATTTATAAGGCAAAACAACGTTTGCCGGGTCAGCTAGTATTAATATATAAAGTTTCACATTTAAAGGGTACAGGAGAGAAGGATGGTAGTCAGGTTTTCTATTAAAGTTGTTAGGTTTTCTACTAAATTGATATACATTTAGTGCCATCTTGTAGAATATGGTAACTTTTGAGTAGGTACTCAGACCAAATGTAATGCTGTAATGATGTAAAATATAATGCTGTAGAAATAAAGGTCATACCTATATTCAATTGAAGCTGCTTTACCTAAATAAAGGAAAAAAATATCACTGTCAAAGAAATTATGTAAGATTTTAAATTATCTTAAAACTAAATCCTGTAGTCAATGATCCTTCTTTCTCGGTGTCCTTTATTTCTATATCACTCACTAATAGCAGGATAGTAGGAAATAAATTTATTTACCGTTTAATTCGAGTGAACCTACCAATTTAATCACCCGCCCAAAAAGTTTCAGTGCCACGACCCAACAAGCTCAACTAAGTTAATTTCACTAGATACATCTAAAAGTTTCTCGAGAATCTAAAACTATTTTAATGGGAAATGTTTTTGACGTGCCATCCCCTTTGATAAAACATGAATAGCCCTATCTAATAGTGAGTTACATGTTCAGTTAACCCGTGAGAGAGGAAGGGGGTGGGTAAATAAAAGGTACCGGAAACTAGAGAAAATTGTCTAGGACCCTTTTCATTTTGAGTGTGAAGTTTTTTCTGATGATGTAGGTACTAATCAGTGGCGTAGCCTAGCATTGTAAGGTAGAGTATTTTACCTAGTATATTTTTATAGGTATATATATTATTAACCTTGTATCTGGAGTATCTTTCAATATAGGGACTATAAAAACATCACGCAAACCTTAGAAAAAAATTACGAATAACATGTTGTATTTTGAAAACCTATGCGCTCATTATCATAATGAAGTTTTTTAAGTGATCGCATGATTATCTGGTTTAGAAACACCTATTCAATGGCCAAGTTAGGTATACAATAAATTAATAAATTCTGTGAGTTACATGTTCAGTTTACCCGTGAGAGAGAAAGGGGGTGGGTAAATAAAAGGTGTCGGAAACTAGAGAAAATTGTTTAGGCCCCTTTTCATTTTCAGTGTGAAGTTTTTTTCTGATGATGTAGTCTAAGTGGCGTAGCTAACGTTGTGTGTATCATAGTATATTATATCGTTGTATGTACATCTAAGCTGAGAATGTCTTGGATTGAAATTCCAAGTAACTAAAAATATCGAATGTAAGTACAAAAAATAATGAAAATCACACTTAATCTTAAATAATTTAAATTTAATATTAATTATGTTTTAAAAGTGTAAGGTTTCAATAAATATGTATACCTATTAAAATGGATCTTAAACTAAAAACAACCCAGAAAGCGAGAAGGTGAAAGTAAGAGCGGGCAAAGCGACTCTGGAAAAAAGCCGACTAAATTTCCCAACAATTTTGACACTGGCTTCATCTTGTGCTAGCTACGCCACTGCTCCTAATTGTACGGTTTGATGTTTTCTTTGAATTTCTTTTACAAAATATAAAGAGTTCCGGTGAGTCTTTATATTTTGACATGTCAATCTCCTTGACACGTCAAGGATTCTCCAATACGGAAGATAACACGCTATCAAAGCAGGTAAAGATGGAAAAATACTCGGATTTTTTTTCCAAAAAAATATGTGTGATCCGTTGAAATAGCTTTATTATTACGATTTAGGTACTTAATTATATAAAGGGTCAAACCCAAAAAAGATAAAATTTCTTACTCCAGAGAGGATAATATACAATATTTTTAATAAGTAGATATTAAAATTTGATTTGATTCATTTTAATCAAAGTTTAATAATCAGCTTATTATATTTATACCTACTTATAGTTTTTTTTGATATTAGGTATTAGTAAGTTTTTTAATAAAATTTTAAAGTTATAAAGTTTTATTTTTTCTGCAAACGTAACGTGTTATAAGTATTTAGAACGATTTTGACTTACGAGTTTGAAACTGCGGGACTCTGTTACAATACATTAAAAAAAATGTAGTCAAGTTTAGATCACACAATTATTTAAGGTCAAAAATGTGCAGTGTTTTAGTAGGGATTTTTTTCATTTAAAAACTTTGCATCTCCTATTAGTTACAATGATTAGGATTACATTTATTTTTTAACCGACCATCCAAAAACCGAAGGAGGAAATCTTAAATCGTCGCCGTATGTAATAAACATACCTACTTACAATAATAATAATAAATCATTTATTTCAGGCTACTAAGGCCCATAGATACATACCTTATAAACTAACATACATATTTTATAAAAAGAGCAATAACACTACACTATACAGTCTTAGGCTGAGATTCATAAACCGCACTACGCCTTTACTTTGTAAGAAAGTCGCACTTTGGCTCAAAATAATGTTTCATAGTCATGCTAAGGACGGTCTTTACTTCGAGAAACCCTGCTTTGCTTCGTAAAGTACTAGTCCACAATATCGTCGACTTTCGTCTCAAAGTAAAGTTTGAATTATTATACTACTAATTTTAATAGTCTTGTGACTAGTGCAAAATTTAGAGTTTATTGGTATATTCAATCTGGTTGTATTATGCACTCATAAACGGCAATGTCATTTCTGTGAAATAGGTACTACATGGGTACTCTACAGTCACTCTACTGTGCTTGTTGTGTATTTGTTTTAGCTGGCTTTATTTTGACGCCAATATTATCGATACGATTGAGTCTTTGCTCAATGTTTTCGATATTGTCCATTGTGTTAGCAGCAAGTTATCGTGTAATCCAAGAATACGGTGTCCGGGGATGGTAGCCAAGTCGTTCATAATATAAAATTCAATATAGCAAGAGCAAGGGAAAAGAAAAGCAAAAACGTAAACAGTTTTGACATTTAACAACGACAGTAAACAGGTTATACAAAAATTACGTTTCTTTTTACTACAATATTTCAGTAACGGCATTTGTGAAATTATTATATATTATAGATAGTCGCGACGCAGCTGACAAATATTTTTATTTGATAATGTATACAAATTATTTTATTTGTAAGAAAATTGTATGATTAGTTATTAATTTACTAATGTTGAATAATATAAAATTTGCGTAGAACGTATTACTGTCGTGGTTTACTTTGGCTTTACTTTACTACAGCGCAAAGCCGCTGTATCTAAAGTAAAGTTCGAGTGACGACTATGAAATTGAAATCGGCCATAGTAAACTTCGAGATTTGAAAGCATGCTTTGCGAAAACTACTTTGATGCGAAGTAAAGTTCTGTTTATGAATCTCAGCCTTAGTGCAACCCTGTGGTATTAGTCCGCGGAAGCGACGGAACACCACGCCGTTCGGCCAGAAGTCTTCGGTCAAGACGCGAGGCAAGTAGCAAGTAGGGATTCGCACCACAAACGCCTTGAAATTGTCGTTATACCTACTTATATGTATGTATGTATGTTCACTGATTACTCGAAAACAGATGGGCTGATTAACATTTTTTTTTTTAAATTTGAAACGTAACAAGATCAACGTTTTTATTCCCTCTCTATTCTCTACTAATACGTAAAAGTCTTTGGTTAACCCTAATTAACCGACGTGTTTTTAACGTCCTAAATCTTTTGGAACTATAAAAACACATATTCATATCGCACAATAGGGCTGTCGCACGCAGTCGTAGTTACGAAGAGACAAAACGAACAGAACCCCGAGTTCCGTCACGGGTCACAAATTGTTTTTGTGGTAGCCCTAATTATTTCCACTTGATGACTTTGGTTGAGGAGAGAGAGTTAAAAGAAGAGACCCTGGTCTGAAATGGCCCTGAAATATTAGAGCGGAGTTGGGGTTAATAATATAATAATGTCTGATGATTATGGTAAGTGTGTGAAAAAGTAATGTGCGCTTTTAACATCGATCTTACGGTGAAGGAAAACATCTTAAGGAAACCGACAGATCCTAGCACTCACCATAATTCAAAAGCATGAGAAACGCTAATCTGGAGGGTTACTTCGGTTCGTTTCGATACGACAACGATGCGATAATACGATGGTTCTACTGTCACCCTACTATCAGAATGTGACAGTAGAATCATCGTATTAAGTGTGTGCTTTTACTCTTTAGTCTATTAGAAATTAACTATTTTTTTTGTTGACCGTACCAAAATCGATTTGGCCCGAAGAGGAGATGAAGTTTGAAAATATTTTCACATTAAAATGACCATCTAATTTTGTTTTGGCCCGATTGGAACTCAATGTATGGAAGCAAAACAGTGAAACAATTGAAGGAGTGGCCCGATTGGGAATAAGCCATCGTATCAATGTCGTATCGATGTGTGGCGACTTACTGCATAACGCCTCTAAGAGGAGGCCATTTATCTACAGCCTGCTAATAGACAACTTTACATATCTTGTAAAATCCTACTTCTTTCTAATATATAAAATTTCCATGTCACAATGTTAGTTACCGTACTCCTCCGAAACGGCTTCACCAAACTCCACATGCGCATTCAGTAGGTCTGAGAATCGGCTACTATCCATAATTTATAAGGCAAAACAACGTTTGCCGGGTCAGCCAGTAATATTATAAAGCTGAAAGTTTGTGAGTATGTATGTGTGTGTGTGTGTTTGTTACTCAATCACGTAAAAACCGCTGAACCGATTACCATGAAACTCGGTATGCAGATAGCTGGAGACCTGGAATAACACATAGGCACACAGTAAAAGTAAAGTTAAGTAAAATAAATGGTCAAAGATCTGTTCCGAAGATTGTACATCTTTGTGTTAGCAAGCTCAGTGGAACACCGGACGTACAGCACGCAATAAAAATGCAAACTTGTTGACACTTATACTCGTTTTTATAAATAGAAATTAGTTCCGCCGGACGCCTTCAAATATAAATGTTTTTGGAATAATATTGTAATTAATTCTGTGCCACGATTTAATTAAGTAGTTAGCATTGACGTAAATAAAGTTAAATATAGATAGATAGATTAACGCTTTATTGTACCAAAAACACAAATTACAAGAAATAATACAAAGAGAATCTTAAAACTAAAGTGGTACAATGGGCGGCCTTATCGCCTATGGGCGATCTCTGCCAGGCAACCAAATGAATGGAAAAGGCTTAACGAAGGTGAAGGATGATGTGTTTTTAATATATTAATTTTTAGACCTTCGGGTCGACCTTAGATGTTTACAACGGGTTACACCGGCCGTGGTCGCAAGAAGACCGTGGCCGTGCTCGTGTGTCTTTTCGCGACTACGACCGGTGTGTAACCCGTTAACCCAAACGTCAAGGTAATTAAAATCCATAGATACCTATCTACCTAACAACGCGATCTAGACCCGAAGTTCTAAAAAAATAATATTTATCACATTAACAGCCGAATACAGAAACGCCACTTAAAATTTGAGGCGTATTTAAATAATTGAGCAGCTTCTAAATTTAAAATAATTAGTATGGGAATTATTGAGTTCGAGAGGTGCTTAATTGTTTAAGTAGAACTCAAATTTTGAGTTGCGTTTCTGTATTCGGCCGATAAGAACGTGGCGACTGTTACCATTTCCATACAAACTTAATCTCTATCTCTATCTTCTCTATCTCTTCTCTATCTTCTCTACATATAATAAATGTGAACAGAAACTGTGGCCATTCATAACATCCATAAAGCATCTTAATTACATTGATTTTTTATTGCATACATAGTTATCGGAAAAAAAATATCGCTTGCGCGATTCAGGTAGGTTTTTGTTTACATTCTTTGTTACCTAAGATCTTAAAAATTAGCGAACAGATTGTGGCAATATTGTATCCAAAACATTAAGAAAAATACTGTTTAACATATAGGCCTATGTATACATTTACATTACATTTAAATGTGATAATTACGAAAAAAAATATCCCTAAATTGTTGCTTTATGTCGGTTGTCAACAATTTTCGTAACCATAGTAACGCCCGGTTTGCAAAATAATAATTAACAAAGTCAATAGATGTCGCCAACGACATGATACAAAAGAAGTATAACAGCTTTATTCAAAAGAGGTAAGTCTTCTTTCTTTTCGTTTAGTGGTGTGGCTCACCTAATGTTAGAGTTTTCAGGTCGCCCTAAAGCCTTTAACTGGACCTAACGACTGCTATCAAAGATAACAACCGGGACCAACTTATTTAATTATGTATAGTACCTACTTAATAGTTTTGTGTGTAAGATGCACATTTTAATTGTAGCCTTGAAATAAGCGCATACTTGCCAATAAACTGCAAGTCAGTTTGGCGAGAAGTTTATTATAATCAAATGTGTATAAATAAAGTTATATGAATGAAAAATGAAAAAACTGCTTTACGTGCCTTCCGAAGCACGGAGTAGCTCAAAAAAATGAATTTTAGCCAAAAAATTATTAGTCACCCATCCAAGTAATGACCTCGCCAGGCGTTGCTTAACCGACACGATCGATCATGATCGGCAGGTACAGCTAGGCCAATAAGCTCCAAGAGTCTGTAATTTAATTATATCCAGAAAAAAAAATGCAAGCCGTCTCAAAATCGGTAGCTAAACACGAATCGAGTGTTTTTAATGACTTTGTTTCTTTGTCAGTTCCCGCTAATCTCAAAAACGGCTTATCCGATTTGAACCAAATTTGGAATGCAGATAGCTTTAGATATAATAATCAATAGAATCGGCTTACAAAGCACTAGATACAAATTGATGGACTAAACCCGAAACCACCTTCTCATCGGGAAACTCCTTAATGATTAAAGTTACGGTTATAATTTTGATATTTTTTACAGCTTTTTCTTAATTAGTTTGAATATTGTATTGTTTTTTTTTGGATGTTTGTATTTCTTTGTGTTTTTTTTTACAATTTCATTGTAAGTACCCATACTGTTATTGCGATCTGTTCCTATATCATGCGGCTGACATTATCATGAGATGATCTTTCTATATATTACCCGTCCCAAATCAAGTAGGTAACTAATGATTTTTTTTTAAAGAGACTGTAAGAAACCTGATTGAAGTAGGTGTAAGCACTCTGGTCATCGTGTTTCATCTTTGACGGCATCGACGCTTAGCATCAGGTGTGATAGCGGTTAAAACACTTCTCTTACGTTTTTGAAGGAAGATAAAGGAGCGGGCTATTTCATTAGCTACGACTATTCAAGAAATATCGTGTTTTTGTTATATAAAATGACATTACTCAAGATTAGGCTTTTGGATAATGTAATGTAGGTATATTGGTGCAAGAATCAAGAAAATCGGTTTGGTAGTTATGAAGAACACCATACGTATACTTCATACAAACGTCCTTCCAAATACCCAAACTTTACTTTTTATTATATTAGTAGCTATAGATAAGCAGCGCGCGTTACCTCCCACTGTGCAAAATTCCACACTTAAACGGTGGCCCATTGAAGTACTGACCGTGCTTCAATAGGTACTTCAATGGGCCACCGTTTAAGTGTGGAATTTTGCACAGTGGGAGGTAACGTGTTGGAAGAGAGAGGCCAAAAGTTTGGAAATAAACCGTCGTCTACACACAAAATTAAGTTGGGTATGTTGTAGGTATATTATTAATCCCGATCCCGTAGGAATATCGGGATCAAAAGTAGCCTATAGCCTTCCTCAATAAATGGACTATCCAACCCCGAAATAATTTATCAAATCGGACCAGTGGTTCCTGAGATTAGCGCGTTCAAACAAACAAACAAACAAAAAAACAAACAAACTCTTCCGCTTTATAATAGTAATTGATTTAAATTTCAGAACAGCTGAACCGATTAGTATTTGTGTATTTAGATAACTGAATAACTCACAGTAAGCTATTTTTCATAGCGATAATGAATAACAATATGAAATTTTACTATTTAATATAATTGAATTTAGTTCACCACGCAACCGGATAGAATCGGAACTAGCCAAAACAAAACGGGTTTCGAGCAATAACAGATAAATCGGTTGCACTGTATGTAGGAGAGCTAATTGTTATTGTTTTGTCCTTTTTTTCGAAGTCGGGTTTTGATTATATTTATATTTTCGGTAAACGCTACTTCTTATAATAAGTAATGCGAACAAGTTACCTAACGCTGCGCTGTGCAAAATCTACACTTAAATAGACTCTGCCATGATTCTCGTCTGCTCAGCAACAGACTTCCCTGGTCGTCCGTTCAAGTGTAGATTTTTGCACAGCGATGGGTAGGTGTTCGAAAAACGCTGACGAAGTCGCGGGCACAGCTAGTACCAAAATAAATTATGAAAAATTTAGTTTTCTACCTTAATACCGATATTATTCGGATTAAGATTTTACTTTTATAGTTGTGGTGGGGCCACAAGGTTTTCCAATTCAATTCAATTCATTTATTTCGCCATAAAATTACATTACATAATATTGGCATGTCAATTTACAAAATAATTATTATAAGATTATTCAATCATATTAAATTAACATTAACAATTTCAGTCAAATGAGGAACAGTAATCTTATAATAATTCAATAGTCCTAGCAGTCCTACTGACGCAATAAAAATAAATCAGTTTTATGTCTTTTCAAAACACAAGTCATACAAATAAAAGAAATGAACAACTCATAAATTCAGATACGATATTTAAGTGTAGATCCAAAATATTCATTCGAAATTAAATAAAACGGAGAAACATTTTTTTACTTTTCCAGCGTAAATTACATCTTACATCTCATTTGTTTTAAATCATTCCCAATAAAAAGTAATTTACGCTGTAAAAATGAAAAAAAAATGTTTCTCCGTTTTATTTCATTTCGAATAAATATTTTGGAAAACCTTGTGGTGGGGGGTATAAAAGTAAAATCTTAATCCGAATAATATCGATATTAAGGTAGAAAACTAAATTATTCATATTTTATTTTGGTATTAAGTTTGTATGGAAATGGTAACAGTCGCCGCGTTCTTAATCGTGTAAGTTTAGAAAGTTAGGTTTAGTATACTTTATAGGGTTTCGTAGTCGACTGGAAACCCTTATAGTTTCATGTTCGTCTGTCTGTCCGTCTGTCCGCGGCTTAGCTCAGAGACGCTTGATTACGAAGCTATGCTATGGTTATGCAACTCCGCTCCACGAAAATGTAGGTAGCTTACCTACTTTTTCGTGGAGCGGAGTTGCACATAGTTTGTGTAGTAAATATTAATCGGAATGTGCTAAAGTCGGCTAACTATCGACCGACAGAAAGTCTGTTGTTTACAAGCAATTTTTACGATGTCATAAAATGTAAATGGGTATAAAAAATATTATCTCTAGTGCTAAAATTTATGCATCAAACGTGATTATGAATTCGCAATACCTATCTAATACGGGTTTCCTAGGTCATACCGATGGTAAATACGCTCTACCTCCAAAGTCGCGATGGTGATCAAAATTACTACATCGAATGGGGACACGGGGAACGGTCCTATATACAAAAAGTTACGGTGTTAACAAAGACTCCAAAATTTGTAAGAAAGTCAATACTAGAGGACGAAAAACGGTCACGGTTTCTGATAGGTAGGACGGTGCAGCCATTAAGAGAAACGAGGCAGCATTCGAGTCATAGTTCTCGTTCTTGATTCTTGACTAACAAATATGAAATAAAAACTTGAGAGGTGTCAAGTGACACCCGGATGGAACGAAGTTCCAAGCAAAAAAAAATGTGTCGTTACAACTTTTGGTCTAAATATTGTCCGTCTAGCCCCCTTTGCAACGCCCGATAAGGAGCTTCGTTCCAAATAGTGTTAGAGTTTTCAGGTTGCCTTAGGGCCTTTATATTGTCCTCACAACTTACGACTGCTATTAGAGGTAGCAACCGGAACCAACTGCTTAACGTCCCTTTTGAAACACAGAGGAGCTAGAGTCTACGTTATTTTTCCTTCTTTGTGAAAGTTGAAGTGCTTTGGAGTTGAAGTGGAATAACCCCGTCCCATTACACTTTTTTTTTGGTTAGCCCGTTAATTTGTTCCCCCCAATTAAGGGCAAGGGCACTGAAGTGGGATTGGTTAGGCAGCGATACGCGATGGGAGCCTACTCCGGATTGGTGCATGTGCCTTCTTCGCTTCGAATTGGCCTTCGGACCGCGTGGTGTCCAAGGGCTTAACGATTTCCTCACGATGTTTTCCTTCACCGTAAGAGCGAAGTTAATAGCGCATGTATTTTTTATAAACAAAAAGACATTGGTTTGCTGTCGGTCGGGATTTGATTCAAGACCCTCTGGATGAAAGTCGGGATATCTACCACTAGACCAACACCGCTTTTTTGTTAATTTATTTAAATTTAATTGTCTATCACTAATCAAAATTCAACCTTTAAGTAGGTATAAACCTAAATGTTCTTCATAAAAACTGGTCATTTTTAGTGAGCAATGAAGTCGACAATACGTAAAGATATTTTCCTTACAACAATTCAAAATACATTTAATTTTCAAACAAAAATAAGATGGAGACAAGCGATTTTTATGACTTTTTTCCATACTTTGTCCTTAGTTTGGTCATACCTCTATGCTTTTCCTGTTAAATGGCAGACATTTATTTTTGGTAAGTACAAACATATCTAGAGAAATCGGTGTTAATATGGTTTATAAGAAAATACTATACTAGTGAATTTTAAAAGTTTAACGCAATGTATTCGCAATTGAATTTTATCATTGGCACCATCTTGTGATAAACTGGCGTCAGTGTTAAAAAAAATGCAAAAGTGCGTCGTTATTGCGTTCACGGATTTTGCTGTTAATCTAGTGAATGTTTTAATTTATTTCTGTTTTCAGTAGATATGAATCTTTCGATATGAACATTGTATGCATAATGTTTAATTTGTACTACTTTTTTAGGTTATTTGTTTTATGTGTTTGGTGGTATTGGAATTACATGTGGATGTCATAGACTATGGACGCATAAGTCATACAAAGCTACTTTACCTCTGAAGATTTTCCTTGTGTTTTGCTTTGCTACCAATGGGCAGGTATATTTCTATTATAAGTTTCATATGAAATTGGACCGCTAATCCACCCCCCCCCTTTAAATGTGGAATTTCGAAAAATCTTTCAGTGAGAGGTCCCATCCGACGACGACTACCACCAATTCGAGCCATTGCCCATCCTAGGCAGGGCACACCTCTGACGTGTGCTGAGCGGTGTCAGAACTGCAGCTGCAGTGGTGACGCCGCTCATGAATTTCTAAACAACCGTGGACCAACAGCCCTTGCGTTAAGAGTAAATTTAACCCTTCGTGGCCCCTAGCCAGACACTCATTCAAAACCGCCCTGACGGCCTTGCTAGCCCAGTGACTTGAACGAGGCTCCTGCAGCCGCATCAGCCACTCCTCCACCTGGGACTGATGGAGTTCCTCTCGGCGCTCCTCCACTTCCCTAAGTGCCGGTCTTTCGCCTCGACTCTGCGCTTCCTCGCGCCACTAATAGAGCGACGCGAGGGCTATGGTCATCGCTCTTACCTTACTGTGATTTAACTTACGATTAGTGTGAAACGTGTAAAATTTATTAATTTACTTATTTACAGATGTCAATTTACAATTGGGTCAAAATTCATCGCCAGCATCACAAATATAGTGACACGGCAGGCGATCCTCACGATTCGACTAGAGGTTTCTTTTACTCTCATATTGGCTGGTTGATGTTAGAAAAGAGTGACCTGGTTAAAGAAAAGAGAAGACAGATTGATATGAGTGATATAGAGGCTGATGAAGTTCTAAAATTTGATAAAAAGTAAGAAATGCATTACGAGCTAATATTATTTTTTGTCAATTGAAGTGAAGTGTGTAATGGCAAGTTACTGGATAACTAACATAATACTAGTGACAAGGATTTGGTACCTATACCTAATTTGTATTGCAGGTATTCGGATATAATACTGTTTTTGTGCGTTTTCTTACCAAGTCTGATACCTATCTATGTTTGGGGTGAAAATTGGAAGTGTGCAGTAACTTGGGTGATATTAATCAAAAATGTATTTACGATGCACGGCGGAATGTCTGTCAACAGTTTTGCACATAAATATGGATACAGACCTTATAACAAGTTAGTATTTTTTAAATTTCAAATAGCCATACACGTCCAAGCTGCTGAATCGGCCGCAGTATAAACTTAACAATTATGATCTGTTTCAACGGGAATACTTGTATAAGCCTATGGCCCGGGTGTGTATGGGCCCACTAAGATAGTTGCTACCAAACTAACCTCACCAGCTAGCTTGGTACATCTGCTGAAGAACGGACGAGGCTCTGGCGCAGACTTTCCCTTCGGGGTTGGGAGGTCAGACGGCAGTCGCTCCCATAAGAGTTACAAAATTAGCCAAAACATTATGACATTGGACATTGGACAGTCATAGAATTAAGCAGACCCCGGACTCTTGAGAGGAATGCAACCGGGAACATTAAGCTACAATCATATTATGAACTAGTCGGTTGGGACAAGCCATGACCAAAGCTTACCAATGATTTAAT
Source organism: Idaea biselata (assembly GCA_958496205.1). Lineage (NCBI taxonomy): Eukaryota > Metazoa > Arthropoda > Insecta > Lepidoptera > Geometridae > Idaea > Idaea biselata. The sequence continues at coordinate 5,886,586 of OY292404.1, forward strand.
ACTAAATTCCATGGATCGGAGCAAAACAACTCCCTGATGATTTTTTTATATTATATTTTTGACTATGACGTACTATTTATGTATTCTGTGCCATGACCACTATTTAGGCCCGCGTTTGACCACTATTTACTATTGATGGTAAGTGTTGACACGGTCCAAGGTGAAGCACGCTGGCCTAGAAGGTACCTGAACGGTATTTGAAGATCCTCCAAATTCTAAATTGGAATACGGTTTTGGGCCGTTGATTCCAACCTCGATGATGATGATTCTAATTAATTTACTCTTTTTTTAGGCACATCGTACCAACAGATAACTTGTGGATTACAATATACACTACTGGAGAAGGTATTCACAATTATCATCACACGTTCCCTTACGACTACAGATGCTCTGAATCTACTTTTTATTTTAATGCCTCTGGATGCTATATCTGGCTTTGGGCTAAGATGGGACTGGCTTACGATTTGAAGGAAGCAAAGCCGGAGCTGGTCAAGGCTACAGCTAAAAGACTGAATTCAGAAGATCTTAATTTCACAGATAAAGCATATTAAGAGGAGTATATACGCCAACGACCTTGAAACTGAAAATCCCTGTCGGGCTCATCGAAAATTGTTGATTATTTCATGACGGAATGTCCTAGAACTTTTTTTTGTGCACAGATTGTAGGTGACATTGTTTCCTACATTTTGGTGTAGTTTTAAGACAAGAACCTCCTATTGATGCAAAGCCTATCCAAGTTTTAGACAAAAAATGTCTGATTTGGCTAAAATGTCGATAGGCTTCAATACGTTTAGACATATTTGTATGGAAACTGCACTAAAATATCGGAAACAATGTCGCCTACAATCTGTACACAAAAAAAAGTTCTACGACATTCCGTCATGAAATAATCAACAATTTTCTATGCGCCCGACATGGATTTTCAGTTTTTCAGAATAGGGCCCTTAAACGAAACTATTACGCAATGTTAAAAGAAATACATTTTGAGTAAAATAACAAAGTTAATTTCCTCATACGTTTTGACGGCTTCTGTGACGCGTCGGGTGATGACCCGACTGCGACGCAGAATTCCCGCCGGGCGCAAGTATAATATAGGTAGGCCTTAAAATAAAATCTTTTTTGTGTGTTTTCTATGTACCCTTCGATCATATATAAACTATAGATACACGGTCCCATTCAAAATCGAAATCAAAAAACGGCACTAATTCAACGCCTACTTATACGGACATAGTACAGTTTAATGTAAACCTTAATCACTGGGCAATAAGGTTGTAAAACACTTATGCACGACTGACAGCGATATGCCTTGTTTCGCTGTAACCGGCTGAAATATGCCTTGTTTTGACGGCTCCATTTCTAGAGCGGCGACCGTGAATCTATGTAGGTTATATATGATCGAAGTATGTACCTATCTACCTACCTATCATAATTATTCACATGTGTGTGTTTTTGGGAAAAAAATATTACAGTCTTTAGATAATTTTGTATTAATTTAACTGTACCTATATATACCATAATATCTACTTTTTGTAATCTCACTAATATTATAAACGCGAATGTTTGCAAGTATGATGTGTCTGTACTAGGAGGTACTCTACTTTTTTGGGTTTCGTAGTCAAAAAGAATCCTTAATTAGTTAGGTCATGTCCGTCTGACTGTCCGTCTGACTGTCCGTCTGTTCGCGACTTAGCTCAGAGACGCTTAGTACCTATCTATTAAGAAACCTTAAAAAGTATAAAAATCTTTGGGGTTATGCCACTCCGCTCCACGAAAAAAAAAAGTAAGTTAAACTAAGTTACTTTAAATGTAGTAAATATGAATCAGATCGTGGGAAAGTCAGCTAACTATCGGCCGACAGAAAGTCTGTTGTTTACAAGCTAATATGACGATGTGGTTCCTCATAAAATGAAATAGGTATCTATAGTGCTCAAATTTATGCATCAAAACATAATTATGAATTCGCAATACCTATCTAATACGGGTTTCTAATACTGCATAAAAAAAGTAAAAAGTAAAAAAAAGGTAAGTATCTCAACATTATTTCTTAGAGTTTACCACACTCAGGAAATACTTAAACTGCAAAGTTCGCCGGTAGATGTCACTAGGAGGCCTTACTCGCAAGAACACGATAAGGTGCTTTCTTAAATTAGGCTTGGCGGGAGGCTTACATACGGTGTAGCGGCTATCGCGCTGGGATTACGGAAGACCAGTAGTCGCGGGTTCAGTCCCGCCAGGTACTGAAGTTATTAAAAACATTTTTTTAAATAGCAAAAAGTAAGTATTATTAGGACAGAAAACGGCCACGATTACTGATAAGTAGGACGGTGCAGCCACTAAGAGAGACTAGACAGCATTCGATCCAGACTATAAAGACAAACAAAAAACAGTGTTAGAGTTTTCAGAGGTCCAACTGCTGATTTAATTAGCCTTCCAAAACTTGTAGGTGCTCGAGAAAACGATTTTTTTTATTCACACAGATTATAGGTCATCCTTCCAAGTAATGACCATGCCAGAAGTAAACCCGCACGGCTATATAATATCAGCAGGCACAGACCAATGATCTCCGCAAATTACTTAAGAGGATAGTCTCCATTCTCTTTCTCCATACAAACGTAGTTTAAATTTTCCTCCCTGGATAAAGACATTAGAGCAAATATGTTTATGCCATAAAACCTATATCTGTCATGACAATGCACCTACCTTTTTATTTTTTTTATTTTCTAATTAAAATAATAATAAAAATTAATAAAATGAAAAAAAATAAAAAAGTAGATGCATAGTCATGACAGATATAAGTTTTATGGCATAAACATATTTGCTCTAATGTCTTTATCCAGGGAGGAAAATATAAACTACATTTGTATGGAGAAAGAGAATGGAGACTATCCTCTTAAGGGCCCTATTCTGAAAAACTGAAAATCCATGTCGGGCGCATCGAAAATTGTTGATTATTTCATGACGGAATGTCGTAGAACTTTTTTTTGTGTACAGATTGTAGGCGACATTGTTTCCGATATTTTAGTGCAGTTTCCATACAAATATGTCTAAACGTATCTTAAAACTACACCAAAATGTACGAAACAATGTCACCTACAATCTGTGCACAAAAAAAAGTTCTACGACATTCCGTCATGAAATAATCAACAATTTTCGATGAGCCCGACAGGGATTTTCAGTTTCAAGGTCGTTGGCGTATATACTCCTCTTAAGGCGTCAGTTGTTGTCAGTTGTCAGTTTATATTGGTTTAGTTGATAATATTATGATATAACCGCTACTTTATCAATGAAGAGCTCATTGGCCCAGCTGTACCTGCCGATCTTGCAGCCGGTCATGTGAGTTAAGCAACGCTTGGCGAGCTCATTACTTGGATATGTGACCGATAATTTGTGTGGCAAAAAAACATTTCCTCGAGCTCCTCCATGCTGTGGAAGGCACGTTAAGCAGTTGGTCCCGGTTGTTATCTCGGAAAGAAGGAGAAGACAGCTAATTTTATAACTCTAAAATTTAATAGTTTTACTTGAAGATATTAAAAAAATACGTCACACTATTAAAAAAAGGGTTTTACAGTTCAAATGGAATAATCCTGTCCCATTTAAACATTTTTTTTGGTAGCCTGTTAATTTGTCCTACTGTATATAGTAGGGTAAAGGCCTCCTCTTGGACTCGTAAGTCTCTTGTATTCCCTGATCCGATTTGGCGAATGTTACATGCCTTCGGATGATCCTCACGATGTTTTCCTTCACTGAAAGAGCGATGTTATTAGGGAACATAATTTTTGTTTTGAAGAAAAATAAATTGGTGCGGGGTCGGCCGGGATTCGATCCCACGATCTACCACTAGACCACCACCGCTTATTTTTTTTCTTCATCATCATCATTTCAGCAGTGAAAAGTCCACTGTTGGGCATAAGCCATTGATTTCCAGATGCTTCGGTTATAAGCGACCTGCATCCACCGTTAACCCGCGGCCTTAACCAAGTCGTTCGTCCATTTCGTTGGTGGACGTCCAACGCTGCGCTTTCCGATCCGCAGTCTCTATTCGAGAACTTTTCGGCCCGGTCGGAGATTTTTTTTTCTTAATTTGAAGTGTCTATCACTTATCAACATTTAACCTTTAAACAAGTATAAATCTAGATGTTCTTAATAAAAACTAGTCATTTTTAGTGAGCAATGAAGTCTGCAATACGTAAAGACATTTTCCTTAAAGCGATACGAAATACATTTAGTTTCCAAACGAAAATAAGATGGAGACAAGCGATTTTTATGACTTTTTTCCATACTATATGTTTTGTTTGGTCATACCTCTATGCATTTCCTGTTAAATGGCAGACATTTATTTTTGGTAAGTACATGCATGTCTAGAAATCTGTTTTAATATCTATACTTAATATTATAAAGCTGAAGAGTTGGTTTGTTTGAACGCGCTTTTCTCAGGAACCGCTGTCCGATTTGAAAAATTCTTTCACCAATAGAAAGCTACATTATCAAGGAGTAACATAGGCTACTTTTGATCCCGATATTCTTACGGGATCGGGACTTACTCCGGGACGCAGGTAGTTATGGTATATAGGAAAATACTGTCTTATCTGGTACCTTATGCTTATGTCACTTAGTAGTAATAGTCGGAACGGGAACCTGGAATAACGCGCAGCTTAGGGGGTTGGATTATGTAGTTTTTGGAAAAATAGGTAATCTTGGCTATCGTTGCATAGTGCATAGAAGATACTGTGTACTTTCGGCATTTTCAGTTGGTTGTTATTAACTCTATCTAACCTAAGAAAAAGCTGGGTTCAACTTGTAGAGTTATTATGACTGGGTTATTAGTACCTATTTAGAATTAGGAGCATTACAAGAAATAGTGGTCAATATCGTGAATCAGATTTTTATGGACTAGGATGAGCCTATTTCGTATAAACTGATTTCTATATTTTCAGTACTTATTTTTTGTTTTTACCCGACTGCTGCAGGAGGGTTTAATTAGTATTTTGTTTCTGTTTTCAGTAGATTATAACCTTTGAAAATAATGTATGGATAATGTTTAATTTGTACTACTTCTTTCAGGTCTTGTATTTTATTGGTTCGGTACTCTCGGAATCATATGTGGATGTCATAGACTATTCACGCATAAGTCATACAAAGCTACTGTACCTCTGAAGATTTTCCTGGTGTTTTGCTTTGCTACTAATGGGCAGGTATATTTCTATTATTACTTATAATTAGGTTAAGATTAGGATTAGGATGAAGGAGCCTAACAAACCTTAAGTTCTCGACGTGAATGGAAAAACTGCTTGGTCCCTAGGGAAGTTGGTGTCAGGCAGGCGGCCGGCCGAAAAAATATTGCCAAATCTATTTGCGGAAGTTATGGTCAATGATGACTTACCTACTGCACCGACCCCAAATAGTTTGGGTCTAAGCGGACCCCGGGCTCCCGAGAGGGATGCAACCGGGAACATCGTTCAGATGAGAAGAAGAATAAGATTAGGATTATCCCGTCCTTAACCAATCCTGTCTGGACACCAGATAGTGTCACTTGGATATGGATCATCCCGTCCTTAACCAATCCTGTCTGGACACCAGATAGTGTCACTTGGATATGAGGCAGCAGTTCTTCTTCCTTTCTTCATAACCGAACACTAGCGTTTAGGGACACGATCTGTCTATAACTGATTCCGGACGATGCCCCTGGGAGTGGCCTGATGGTACAGTGAACCCCGCCTGGAACGCCTTGAGGCTGTCAAGTGGGGACGCTATAACATATATTGTTAGTCTAGTCGTATCAGGGGTTTATGTGAACCAATTTTAATGTCCAAACGATCAAGGGAATAAAAATATATTGAGCCACACCACTATACGAAGTGAAGAAGAAGTGCTGAGTATTATTGCTATCAATAGCGGTATCGATATAGCAACATAGTATATCTTACGATCGGTGTGAAAGGAGTGAAAAATTGTACTTTATTTTGGGGCTAGCAACATTCTGCAATATTTATTAATTTCCAGATGTCAGTTTACAATTGGGTCAGAATTCACCGCCAGCATCACAAATATAGTGACACGGCAGGCGATCCTCATGATTCAAGTCGAGGTTTCTTTTACTCTCATATTGGCTGGCTGATGTTAGAAAAGAGTGACCTGATTAAAGAAAAGAGAAGACAGATTGATATGAGTGATTTAGAGGCTGATGAAGTTCTAAAGTTTGATAGGAAGTAAGGATGACCTAATGTTATTTTTTGGTAACAAGTTACTAACCCCCTTACATATAAACGATGTCTAAGTGTATGTAACGTTTGTCTCTGTCTGTCAATTTTGTAACTTCATGTCTTCTTCATGTCACAGTAAAAGACAAACATTACATAAAGTTAGTCATCGTTTTTTAAATAAGGGGGTAAATATCTTACCAAATACTAGTGACATGGATTTTATGTAATTAATTTCTGTTGCAGGTATTCAATCATAATATTGTCTTTGTGCGTTTTCTTACCAATCCTAATACCAATCTATGTTTGGGGTGAAAATTGGAAATGTGCAGCAACTTGGGTGATATTAATCAAAAATTTAATAACGATGCATGGCGGGCTGTCTGTCAATAGTTTTGCACATAAATTTGGATACAGACCATATAACAAGTTAGTATTTTTTAATTTTAAATAGACATTACCTACTATATCATAAGCTGTTGCTACCATATCGGCCTCAGTTTATAAACACTACTAGCCTTATTAATAATCGTGGAGTAGTGACAACATGTTTGGTCTTTTTTCTGTGACAAGAACTTTCAAAGTTGACAGACAAAAACAAAAAGTGGTTAAGTTACTCCGACACTATTGCGCGTTTATTAATAAGGCTATATAAGTATGCTCCGGTTCAGCGAGAAAGAATGTAGGTACCCGTTGCTTTGAAATGCGAATGTTAGAGCAAAATTTGATCAATATGTAGTTATTTTGGAGCCCAGAATACCAACCCAAAATTATAAATTAATTATATTCATACGTAGGGAGCGCTTGACTACTGTATATTTATCTCACTGCATAAATTCATAAAAAAATCGACATCCAAGGCAACGAAACGAACTCCAAGCCGTCTTTCTCAGAGACTCGATAAAAATAGAGATTTTCATTTTACAACGAAATGGGGTGCATTGTACATTGGTTTATCCTGTATTAATTAAGAGTAATCTGCATTTCATATTGGAAATACAATTTTACCTAATTATCAATACTATTAATATTAAACGAGATTTGACTACTTACGACGCAGCGGCAGCGGGCGTCGCAACTCGATCTAGATACCGCGCTGCAATGAGTTTTAGATTATCAACGCTTCACCTGCAAGCCATGATCAAAGCTAGTGGTGAAAGATTTTTTCATGAATTGGAGCAACACAAGTCCCTGATTATTTTATATCTTATGCTATTTGTGCGGTGTTGGTCTAACGGTTGATACCTCGACTTTCATTCCGAAGGTGATTCGTTCGAATTCTGGCCGACCAAGCACCAATGTCTATTTCTTTAAGAAAAAGTTATGTGCGTTAATAAACATCGCCCTTGCGGTGAAGGAAAACATCGTGAGGAAACCCACGGTTTAGTTAGCTCCAGACGTATTGACCTGTTCTTTCCTCTGGGCATGGCTGACTAGGCTGGGCAATCCTACTCTACCTAACAATGTCCCGGGCACTACAGCGCCATAAATAGCATAGATTAAAATTTGCTTGGGCTGTATCACTGTATAATTCACCTACAAAATAAATGAAAAGGCCAATTATTATTATGCTATATACGCCCGATGGTAAGTGTTGATTCAGTGAAGACCCCTTCAAAATTCGCCAGGGTACTGTTTCAGTCAACTGATTCCAACCTCTCACAGTGCGAGTGATGATGAAGATGATGATTCAAATTAACTTACTCTTTTTCAGGCACATCGCAGCAACAGATAACTTGTTTATGACAATAGTCACTTCAGGAGAAGGTGGTCACAATTTCCATCACACGTTCCCTTACGATTACAGGAGCTCTGAACCTACTGATTATTTCAATCTCTCTGCATGCTATATCTGGCTTTGGACTAAGATGGGACTGGCATACGATTTGAAGGTAGCAAAGCCGGAGCTGGTCAAAGCTACAGTTACAAGACTGAATTCGATAGACACAGTTAAAACGATTGATTCCCCAGATAAAGCTAATACGCTATTTTAAAAGAAATATACCTATCGTTTAAGTTTAAGAACGAAATTCATTTCCTCAATCGTTTCTTTTTGACTACACGATTCATATAATTTAAGATTATTTAAATTAACTTTTTTTAGATATAAATCTTGTTTTATTTGTTTAATGTTGTATTCATTGTGTTATTATCCTTAGGTAATTTTGTTGATATTAATTTAACTGTACCAACTATGGTAGCGACTTTTTTTGTTATTACAATACCTAATTCTAAATTGGAAATTTAGGTAGTTCTTCGTGGAGCGATGTCATCTTCACTTATCTTCTCGCGGAGTGGCATAACCCGTTCATAAGGTCGGACTTTCTAGCTCTACAATGTTTTGTCTGATAATATAGTTTCTACTAACCATTAGACTAGGTTTTAGATTCCTCTTGTATTATTTTAGGCTCTTGAATTTTGATTTTTTCGTCTTTAGCCGATTCATTTAAGGGCCCTATACCTGCTAAACTGAAAATCCATGTCGGGTGCATCGAAAATTGTTGATTATTTCATGACGGAATGTCGTAGAACTTTTTTTTTGTGTGTGGATTGTAGACGACATTGTTTCCGATATTTAAGTGCAGTTTCCATATAAATATGTCGAAACGTAACTGAAGCCTATCGACATTTTAGCCAAATCAGACATTTTTTGTCTAAAATGTGGATAGGCTTTGCACCAATAGGAGGTTCTTGTCTTAAAACTACACCAAAATGTAGGAAACAATGTTATCTACAATCCATACACAAAAAAAAGTTCTACGACATTCCGTCATGAAATAATCAATAATTTTCCATGAGCCCGACAGGGATTTTCAGTTTAGCGGCTATAGGGCTCTTAAGTAAATATTGCTATAAGAATCTCAATAGAAGCCACAGCTTCAAATTTAATCAATTCCTTTAACCAATGAGTAATCAAACTCTTAAGATCTACTTTAACCATGGTTTAACCTCGTCACTAATTCGATAGCGATAAGTAACACGCAATCACTAAATCGACCCTCGGGCATAGCATTCCTAGAGATTACACGCCATTTATTCCCTTGGGAACCTCAAACGCAACCACTTAGTCTAAATAGTCGATCGGTATTTTCAATTTTACCAGACATTTGCATATTCAATAGGCACTGATGGCTTTCAGTTTTGCATAAACCACAAAAACAATGGCTTTTTTAGCTGTTAGAAAAAAACGCTTTGACGGAATTTGATCGTAGTTTCATTTAGAAAGAGAAGACACTATTAGCCTTATTAATAAACGTGTTGTAAGGTTGGAATAATTTGATCACTTTTTGTTTCTGTCTGTCAAGTTTGAAAGTTCTTGTCACGGATAAAGACAAAGTTCTCACTACTCCAACTACTCCACGTTTATTAATAAGGCTATAAAAGATTAGACAATATTTCAGAAACTTAGATAAAAAGGTAAACAAAAATCCCATACATTTGACGTAAAGTGACATCTCTTTATTTACTTTTCCTTTAAAATTGACAGTCTTTTGTTTACCTTTTTGATCTAAGTTTCTGAAATAGGTCAAAAAAAAAACCCGGCCAAGTGCGAAACTCGCGCACGAAGGGTTCCGTACCACTATCACATTTGGGTATCGAACCCTAAAATCGTTTACCACTTTTAAAATTTGATAGGAAAATGTGACATATTTAGCTTCGATTCTTACTTCCATCATACGACCACACCACTAAAAAAAAAATAAAAAAAAAACTTTGGCACAAAGACAATCTGAAACTCTTTGGTAAGTGAAGGCAGACTGGTATTTGACAGATAGGGCAGCCATTTTGAATTTCATGACCTACTCGATTCGATGTTTTTGAAACACGTTTGTTGTATGGGAGCCCCTCTTAAATATTGGTTTTAATTTGTTTTTAGTATTTGTTGTTGTAGCGGCAACCGAAATACATCTTCTGTGAAAATTACAACCGTCTAGCTATTACGGTTCATGAGATACAGCCAGGTGACAGACGGACAGACGGACGGACGGACGGACGGACGGACGGACGGACTGACAGACAGACAGACAGACAGACAGACAGACAGACAGCGAAGTCTCAGTAATAGGGTCCCGTTTTTACCTTTAGGTACGGAACCCTAAAAAAGACAATCTACCTGGTAGGTACTTCAGTTTTTACAAGTCGTTGAATCATCTTTAGGCCACATTTTCCTAAATTACAAAATGGGGTACAGTCTCTTCTCTATTCTTCTTCCTTATTTGAAGTCGGGTTTCTTCATTTAACGCCGCCAAGTTGATCTGTCTGAGATTGCCGTTATTGACAACATTTTGGCAAGCTATGCTGCTCATCACCCCAAATATTTACTTATAACAAAATTGAGGCCTTCTAAATAAATAAACAATACCAAACGAGTATTCGACAGTGTTGTCGGTCGGTCATGAATTTTACCAACCTTTTTTGAAGTCGGTTAAAGGCTCCACTCACATAGCTATATACGTTTTCATCGGCCGATAATATAGCATGCGTTATTCCGGTAACTATTTTCAGTACATTTCGTATTAGGACGGCTACGAAGTTACTTTCTGCTGCCAGCGTTTGAGACGCAATCGCAAAAACGATTTATCGGCCGGTAAAACGCTAGTATGTCCCACATAAAACAGTTATATACAAAGGCCCCTCCTTTATGAAGCCGAATGGAATGTCGAGGCGAACAACTTTCGTTCTACGACTTTTGGAAATTCGAGGTAGACCTCTAGAACAACCCCCTATCGGCTTAATAAGGTCATAGCCCACTTACACGACTCCGCTCCCAACCGGCAAAAATAATGTCATTCAAATATGGGCTTTAAATATTGCTCTTTCTTTAGATATATTTTTCATTGGCATCATAAATTAGCAGACAGCTCGCTTTCAGCGAGCTTACGGCCCGCGCCGTCAGACTGCTCGTCAGTCAGTGTAAAATATATCTAAAGAGCAATATTTAAAGCCCATATTTGAATTATATTATTTTTGCCGGGTGGGAGCAGAGTCGTGTAAGTGGGCTATGACCTAGCCCCTCCTCGGAGCACCCTGTGTACTTTGTTTTTACTATGATCAATACATACTACACAGACTCACACACCATCACACACCCACCATACCACATTTCGTTATGTGACGATTTCTACCAAATCAATATGCTCTGCCCTGCAACCAATATTTGGGTCAATTTAAAGGTCACTACATAGATATGTATAAAACGTGTTTTGTCTCGTGCCGGCCGGAACGTGTCGATTCTGCATAATGAAATCCTACCTAGTCCGGTTTGTTGTTATTATCTATATCTTCTATACTAATATTATAAAGAGAAAGATTTGTATTTTTCTGTGTATGTGTGTCTGTATGTTTGTAACGAATAAACTCAAAAACTACTAGATCGATTTCAAAAATTCTTTCACCATTAGAAAGCTACACCCGCGGTTTCACCCGCGTAAGACCCGATCCCGTGGGAATATCGGGATCAAAAGTAGCTTATGTTACTCCTCGATAGAGTAGCTTCCTTTTGGTGAAAGAATTTTTGAAATCGGTCTAGTAGTTTATGACCGTTTTCAAAAATTCAAAAACACACACACACACACAACACACAAATACAAATCTTTCCCTATACAATATTAGTTTAGATAGTGTAAATAAACACATCACTAAGTTACATAACGTTTGTTTCTATTTTTCAACTTTGAAACTTCAAGTCAAACGACAAACGTTTGTAAAAGACAAATGTTTTTTTTTTTTTTTTTTTTATAAATATTGACGTTACACACAGCGCAATCTAGCCCCAAACTAAGCACTAGGCTTGTACTATGGGTACTAGACAACGGATATACTACATATTATATATTTTTTTTGTAAATACATACATATGATTCATAGAAAACACTGAATATCCCATGTCTTCGGACCGTGGTGAGTCCTAGGACATGTTGGTTTCCTCACGATGTTTTTCCTTCACCGTAAGAGCGATGTTAATAGCGCACTTAAATTTTTCTTAAAGAAAAAGACATTGGTGCGCGGTCGGTCTGGATTCGAACCCACGACTCTCAGAATGAAAGCCGGGGTATCTACCACTAGACCAACACCGCTCTTTATATATACCTACATAGTTTATGCAGCTGTTAATCATCGATTATAAGTTAGGGGGTAGTGTGTTCATTATTATCTTAAAGGCATCCGAAAGGGAGGTTTGAAAATTCCCATAGGATCGGGACTTATGCGGGTGAAACCACGGGATAGGTAGAGAGGTACAGCTAGTATTTTTATATGCAACCAATGGAACAATGATTAAAAAAACGTCACCTACGCCACGCATGAGGAAAAAACAACATTACCTACCTACGTATGTAGTGACATTTAAACTGCTTTGCCTGCCACTGCCATTACATTGTGAATTAATTAGAACTAAAGCCGAACGTCCACCGTCAACTAAACTAAGTTAGTTTGGCTTAGCTTACCAGTTTTTAACCCCCGACGGAAAAAGAGGGGTGTTATAAGTTTGACGTGTCTGTCTGTCTGTCTGTCTGTCTGTGTATCTGTCTGTGGCATCGTAGCTCACGAACGGATGAACCGATTTCAATGTAGTTTTTTTTAGTTGATAGATGACTTTTGCGCAAGTGTTCTTAGCTATGTTTGGTCAAAATCGGTTCAGCCGTTCATAATATATGTTGGTTGAAGCTCGGAAATAAAAAACGAATGTTTTCAAATATACCCGAGTAGGGTATCAAATAAAAGAGCATGACGTTTGTGACAAGAATATGCATGTTTAATCGAAATCGGCTTAGCCGTTCAAAGTATATGTAGGGTCAAACTCGGAAATAAAAACCGAATGTTTTCAAATATACCCGAGTGGGGTATCAAATGAAAGGACTTAACTTTTGTGACAACAATATGCATGTTTAATCAAAATCGCTGTTATAAAAAGGGTGAAATAAAAAAATTAAATTAAAAATTTAAAAAACCCCCGACTTAAAAAATGTTCCAAGTTAAAACAAAACTAAACTTTAAAAAAAGGCAAAAATAATAAGCCGAAAACAAATTTCATGTTTCTGAGTAGGTATGTGGTAGGTACCTTACGGTCCCGCGTCGGGGGACGCGGGAACGTTAGATACTATAAGCACGGGTCGGTTACCATCAACTTCTGTGACACATTCCCGCGTCCCCCGACGCGGGACCGTAAGGTACCTACCACATACCTACTCAGAAACATGAAATTTGTTTTCGGCTTATTATTTTTGCCTTTTTTTAAAGTTTAGTTTTGTTTTAACTTGGAACATTTTTTATGTCGGGGGTTTTTTAAATTTTTAATTTAATTTTTTTCAAACAAGTCAGCGTAGCTGGCGCAGTTTACGGTAAACGCACATAATGTGTCACGTGAAAACTGGCTCGACTGTGAAGAGCTAAAAATAAAATAGTAGTTCCGTTGTATCCGGGTAACCCCAGCATAGAATAGGGTTACCCCACCCCGTGGGTCTCGTAAAAGGTAACTAAGATATTTAGGGGGGACTAGCAAAACTTAAGTTCACCCCGCGCGGTGGCGGATAAAGTGCTTGGTCCCTATAAGGGTTGGTGTCAGGCAGGCGGCCGGCCGTAAAAATATTGCCAAATCTATTAGCGAAAGGTATGGTCAATGATGTTTTACCTACTGCGCCAACCCTAAATATTTAGGGTTTAGCTGACCCCGGACTCCCGAGAGGGATGCAACCGGGAACATCGCTCAGATGAGAGAGAGTAGTGTATCCGTTGTCCAGAACCCATAGTACAAGCCTAGAGCTTAGTTTGATGATAGATTGCGCTGTGTACAACGTCGTGCAATATTTATTTATTTAGATTAGTATCGATACCAATAATGCGCAGCACTGCGTCTACCACTGCGTCTACCCATGGCGTGGAAGAGGAAGCGAAATACTATCTGCAACGCTTCCATATTTCACAACCCGGTGTGTACAGTACAACAAGTGAAAAATTACTTACTTTAGTCGGCGGTGAACTTTCAGCTTAGGTTTTGTTTTCAAAAAACACGTTCCTACCTAACTCGTAATATTAGAAATTTAGATTTAGTCATTTTGAGATTTTTGACAATTTTGCCGCCACGTTGAAGTAGAATTGGGCCCACCATGTCAGTCAGCCATATGCCGGATGAACTCTGGGCCAAAAGAACAACTTTCTGGACAAATGATGGTGGGGCAACGGAAGACGATTACCTGCACCCCGTCAAAGGTGGCGAGATGACCTAGGTAAGTTAATGACAGATTTCCAATCCATCGCATAAGATCGCTATGAATTTAGAGGCTTTTACCCTGCAGTGGAACCTGTAGGTTTACAGTAATAATATTGACATTGTGCCGGCAGGCGCCATAATCACCATAGTTCCTCCAGAAGCCAATCCACTACCATCACATCATTAAAGCATCCAAAGATTTCTCAATAATTCTATCCGACCTGGACCCGGTGTGTTTCTTAGTGGATGTTCACACATCACAAAGAAATGTCACTCTCCAAATGTCATGTCTCTAGGACCAGCGGTTTGGGCTCTGCGTTGATATAATATAGATCAGTCAGGACTTTGAATTTTTTAGGTATAGATAGATAAGTATAATCACCGGCTTGGTGTTGTATGGTAGTGAGGCGTGGCCATTGCTTGAGCGACATAAGCAGGAGCTGCGTGTCACGGAGATGAAGATGCTGCGCTGGATGTGTGGAGTGACGCGAAAAGACCGCGTCAGAAACTCCCGCATCAGGGGCAGCCTTCATGTCCGAGACATTGCAGACAAACTGCAAGAATGCCACTTACGGTGGTACGGCCACGTTCTACGAAAACCGGCTAGTTACGTGGGAAACAAATGTCTTGCTATGGCGCCTCCGCCCGGCCGCGGCAGATTGGGAAGACCCAAGAAGTGCTGGCTTGACGTTGTAAGATCGGATATGCGTGCTAATGGCCTCACTACACGGGATGCCGAAGATCGTGCGAAGTGGAGACGTAAAAGTAGGAAAG
Source organism: Idaea biselata (assembly GCA_958496205.1). NCBI lineage: Eukaryota > Metazoa > Arthropoda > Insecta > Lepidoptera > Geometridae > Idaea > Idaea biselata. The sequence continues at coordinate 5,901,766 of OY292404.1, forward strand.
CGGACCCCGGGCTCTCGAGAGAGATGCAACCGGGAACAACGCTCGGATGATGATGAATCACCGGCTTGGTGTTCACTTCTTAGTTTCCCAGTTGTTAAATTGTTATTTGAAAAGGGCCTCTTATTTGTTGGCTTCGGCTCCACGCACGTCTTCCAAAAGTCCGGGGCTCCATAGCCTCGGCTGGACGAACAATTGACTCTACAAATATAATAAATAAACATTGCATAAAATAAATACGTTTCATTTGTTCTGATAAACATGGTCTCGCATAAATCATAGCCTCTCAATATTTGTTTTTGTTGACTTAAATTTTATTTATTCTGCTCCTTATTTTAAGTTTTCGTGGAGGGTACTACGCTATAATTCATTTTCTGTGTGAAATGGAATCGTAAATTCTTCGAAGGCACACAGATTTAACTTTTGCATCAAGACTTATTTTTAAATTTAAATAATAAATAAGTATTTTAGACTCAGCAGAAATTTTATTACCACCATTTCCAAGTCTTTTAGGTACGTAGAGACCTGAACAGTTTAGTTGTTACGATTTTTAAGAGCTCTTTATGTGTTTTAACAAGAAGACAACATTTCGTTAATTCGTATAGTAATTATTGGATTTTAAAATATCCATTTTTTGTCGTGTAGAATGTTTAAGTTCATAAAGCCGTGACTCGGCAAAAAAACGAGTTTAAAACCCGTCCTTAGTTGCTACTCCGCGCCCCACCGATGCAATGTCCGGTCTATCACCTAACAATAAGTCTTTGTTGAAAAGGTGAACTGTAGGGTCATAAGATTTAAATTGTTTATCAATGAGTCTAGCCGTTCATATTTATGGAAATATAGTGCACCCCGTGGTTTCTCCCTCGTAAATCTGAGGTATCGAGATTAGCAGCCATGTTTCCAAACGACCCTATGCGTGGACTCGGCTTTTGTCACATTTTTGCTGACGTTGATTATTATATTACTTACAAGAGCAAGACAAAGTATTAAGCCAAGCATAGGGTCGTTTGGGAATACGGCTTCTAGCATCTAGGTTAAGGGGACAGTTTTCTTACTCTTTTCTCTATACAAACGTAGTCGTCTGTTTCCTCCCTGGATAAAGATATTAGAAAAAAATATGTTTTTGCGATATAAGCCCTATATCAGCTATGACCATGCCCCTGATGTTTTGATTTTATTCATTAGGCCACACAGAGCGAGCAGCCTCGCGAGGCTTTTGCCGCGCGAGGCAAAAGTCTCGCGAGGCTGCTCGTTCTTTCTGCTCGTGATTTTGCTCTAAGGCGCCTAGAGGCGCCTTAGAGCAAAATCAAAAGCCGACACTCGATGGCTCGCGCGCTCGGTCGCTCGCCCGCGGCAGCGCGCGCGCTTGCCTCGGCCGAGGCACGTCCACACTAACCGAGCTGCTTCGCGCGGCAAATGCCTCGCGAGGCTGCTCGCTCTGTGTGGACCCGCATATTCTCTTATTTTTTGAATTTTAAATCTATTCTAATTAGAAAATGAATGAATATATAGGTTTTATTCCATAAACATATTCGCTCTAGTGTCTTTATCCAGGGAGGAAACAGTCGACTACGTATGAATGGAGAAGCAGCTGTTGCAGAGAAGTCCCCTTTGAAAATGGGACCGGGGCCCATTAACCTCTTCTCAATTTGTTAGTGGTCAACTGGGCCCACGTTTGTTTAGGAAATGGGCCGAGTCGACCACTAAAAATTAGGTTCTTAGTGGTTGACTGGGCCCACATCGAAAGTGAAACAAAAGACTATCAAACCGGCCTGAGGGGCTGCACAAAAATTAACAGTTCTTTCACCGGCAGATATACTATCGAGTGTTGCGATTCATCAAAATCAGCAATTTGTGCGTGAATAAGTTACAGACAGACAAAACTACTTTCGCAGCTGCAATATTAGTTTTTAGATTATTCTACGATAGACTGGAAGTCTGGATTTTAATAAACCTGATATTTTATTGAGAAATGGTACATATTTTACTCTGCGTTATTTTTATTAAAGCAAACATTTGGCGAGTTGTTTGAAAATATTTAGGGGTAAAATAAAACTGAGTGTTATTATGACGGCCTCTGTGGCATGTTGGGCGAAGCCCCGATTGCAATTCAGAAGGTTACAGGTTTGATTCTCGCCGTGTGCAAGTATTAAATTAATATTTGTCTTTTTCTACGTATTATATGTACCTATGTATGTATAATATGTAGAAGGTATATCCGTTATCTGGCACTTATAGTACAAGCCTAGTCCTTAGTTTGGTAGATTGTTCAGCTTGTGTGTGTGACGTTTGTTTGGTCATGCGCAGTTAATTAATAATTACTATAAAAGTGAAACTATGTGTTTGTTGATTGTTGTTCCTTTACGTAAAAACTTCTAAACCGATGGCGATCAAACTCGGTACCTATTTAGATAGCAGCATAGAGCGGTGTTGGTCTAGTGGTAGATACCGCGACTTTCATTCCGAAGGTCGACCGCACCAATGTCTTTCTCTTTGTGAAGGAAAACATCGTCATGAAACCTCGGCTTAAGAGGAGTAACAACGTCAACGACCTTGAAACTGAAAATCCCTGTCGGGCTCATCGAAAATTGTTGATTATTTCATGACGGAATGTCGTAGAACTTTTTTTTGTGCACAGATTGTAGGTGACATTATTTCCTACAATTTGGTGTAGTTTTAAGACAAGAACCTCCTATTGGTGCAAAGCCTATCCAAATTTTAGACAAAAAATGTCTGATTTGGCTAAAATGTCGATAGGCATCAATACGTTTCGACATATTTGTATGGAAACTGCACTAAAATATTGGAAACAATGTCGCCCACAATCTGTACACAAAAAAAAGTTCTACGACATTCCGTCATGAAATAATCAACAATTTTCGATGCGCCCGACTTGGATTTTCAGATTTTCAGAATAGGGCCCTTAAAGTCACGCAAAAAGGCCCAAAGTTATAGGCAAAAAGTTATAGGGCTAAAAAGTAAAAGTAAATGCGTAGATAACATCATAGGGTACTTTTATCTCGATATTCCCACGGAATCGGGACGAATGCGCGATACCACGATGCGCTCATCTTGTCAAAACCGTTTTGGTGATGACAAATTTACCTATCATCGCACGCGCAATCTATGATCATACCCATTTTAAATATGGTAGATATGCTTAACCCTAATTGGTGCCTATTTATAAAATATAGCTGAGTCCCGCGGTTTCACCCGCAAAAGCCCCGACTCCGTGAGAATTTTCAAGAACCCTTTCTTACCGGATATTATGTCTACACCACCAACATCAATAATACGGAATCACCCCGCTGTACTCTCAGCGGTTAAGCTGTGCGTTGATCAGTCAGTCAGTAAGTCAGGACAAAGCTTTTTAAAGATTATAGAATTTTAAAGATTCCTACAGCATCAGAACCTAGGCGCATAAAACCGCGGACCACAACGAACTTACCCTACAGCTTCAACATTTTAACCAACTTCGCAGACCAATTTAAAACAATAACATTGAATTTATCAGTACTAATTGAATTTCCGTCATACGGTACCAAGTTCCCAGTTAGTTCAAACTTTAAAGTAAGAAGAAGCTAAATGGTCGGATCTTTGTTATAGTTTCTTTACGAACTCGACTACAATTGTTGGCGGAGTCAAAGGGAGCGTTTCCATAGTTAATTAGTAACGCTTTGAAGTTACGTTTCCACATACGTTCTTCGTATATTTGTTTTTGTTAAGAAATGAGGAAAATGGATGATGAAAATGGTTTTTAAAGGCTCTTGCACACTATGCTCGTAATAATTGTAAAGATTCAGAATACTTAATTCAATTTATTAAATATTTCACCCGCGTAAGTTCCGATCACGTGGGAACATCGGGATCAAAAGTAGCATATATTTATCAGGGTGGATGTAGCTTTCTAATGGTGAAAGATTTTTTGAAATCGGCACAGTAGTATGTCACACCATTTTCCTAACCAAAAATCGGGTTCCTACGATAACGAAGTGAAATGTCCAACAGAATTCTCAGCACAAGAATGACTGAGGAGGTATACAAGGAAACTTTTTAAGCACATTCATATTCTGCTCACCGTACCTACCTAGCTAGGTGAGGTACAGCCAAAATAAACATCATTCTCGGTTCAAGGAGACGGGTCGAGTGAATAATTACTAGTCGAAATTTTAACTTTACTAGCAGAAACAAAGAGTGACTTAGGGTATTAAAATAAATAAAATGTATTCAATAGGTAAATATTTTTACAAAGTAAACTATGACACTAAACATATCAAGAATAATACATATGCCTGAACTAGGTTAATCCTGTATTTCAGGCGAAAAAGGACAAACATATTTTATAAATTAAAATTATAAAATACCGGCCAAGTGCGAGTCGGACTCGCGCACGAAGGGTTCCGTACCACTATCACAATTGGGTACGGAACCCTAAAATGAACAATGACGAACAATCCGAGAACGCAATGCGAACGTTAAAATTTATTTAACCACTGGGGCCAGTATCACACTTTATCAACATCGAAAATTGTTGATTATTTCATGACGCATTGTCGTAGAACTTTTTTTTGTGTATGGATTGTAGGTGACATTGTTTCCTACATTTTGGTGAGTATAGACGAATCTTATAGCCTTATTAATAAAAGTGGAATAACGTTGGAGGAGGTTTACTACGTTTTGTCTCTGTCTGTCAACTTTGAAAGCTCTTGTCACGGAAAAAGACAAAGCATGTTATTCCTTTCCCGACCCTACTCCACGTTTATTAATAAGGCTATTAGTGATTACTTTGGCTAAGCAATGTCCTGTCAACGAAAATGTGACAGACCACTGACCTCCATGGTACAAGTCGCTGGACAGGTCATAGCGCACTGAATTTTGTGCCTATTTGATCTGCGTCATGTTGGCCGCCCGTGCAACAAATAGTTCCGTGAACGGCCACCATCACTTTCAATAGAAATCGCGCGTCAACAGCGCAACATGGCGCAAATCAAATCGGCACAAAGATCTAATGTCATTATGTATGGTATACCAATTCCAGCGTACTTGTATAGTTCCATTTCAGTGACAGACACATTAATTAGACAAGTAATGAGTTACTTAGAATTGACTATAAATACGAGCGGAAGTAAGAACTAGTCTTTATTATCTCTCATCAATGTCGAGAAGAAGTTTTAATTAGAACATTCGTAGCGACACCTGGCTGTACTTAGTTCATTATAATTCCCGTGAATAAAATGTCTACCATGAATGAAACAAAAAACAGCAGATACGTTACCTAGTCTCGGAAAATGAGACGATAAAACTGCGTCTAGCTGACGCACTAGCCTCAATCGTATGTCGAACCGTTGCCGCGTGAGCACGTGCACGTGATTATCTTTTTGAAATCCATAAGAATGCCTTTTTGCTTATTTACAAATGCCTGAATCATTCTTAGAGACAAATGTTTTTAAATACAATATTTTTATGAAAATGCATGTATATCATTTTCGAATACGCAATGTTAGAATGTACCGTATCTACTATTTTTGTCTTAATCTAAGTTTCCTACTGAGATAATGAAGAAGAGAAACAAAGCGTGAAGAAGCTAAGTTATTTGTCGTTTATTTTTCTTTGTCGTTTTTATAAATAAGTAAAGTGGATTCATTGCTATTTCTGTCTTATTTTTGTTGTCTTCTCTATGAAAAAACCGGCCAAGTGCGAGTCGGACTCGCGCATGAAGGGTTCCGTACCACTATCACAATAATATACCACCACAATAATATTAAAATAATATTTGTATTTAGCTTGGGTGCCCTCTATTTATAATATGTATGTATTTACCAAAGAAAAATAAATATACCTAAGTATAGATTTTTCTTCTGTTTTCGCGATGTTGTATTGAAATTAAAGACATTTTTCAGTCAATCCTGAAGAAAGGACCTGGAAAGGTCTCGAAACGTTGAGCGTTGTTACAATGCTAAAAGTAATAATATCCGTTATCTAGTCACCGTAACACAAGCTTAGTAGCTTACCACGGAGCTAGATGGCGCTGTGTGTTGTTCACAGAATTTATTTATGATTATTTATTATCACAATTGGGTACAAAAGCGGGCTATAAAGCGGATTCCGGGCTCTAAAGCGTACTCCGGGCTCTAAAGTGGACCCCGGGCTCTAAAGCTGACCGGGCTCTCGAGAGGGATTCAACCGGGAACATCGCTCGGATGATGACGATGCCGTGAATGCCTAAAATGAACACTGTACCACATAATTCGTGAACGCAACGCGAACGTTAAAATTTATTTTGTCACTAGCGCCAATCCATCACTAGATACTTCGCGTTGTCGTTGCGTTTTATGTCAAAATAATACGTTTGTAGTAAATATTTGTTTTATTTTGTTTTTAGTATTTATAGTTACAGCGGCTAGAGAAACACATCATCTATAAAAATTTCAACTGTCTAGCTACCTCGGTATATATTTTTTTTTTTAGTTTATTTATCTTCTAAACATGTACAAAAACAAAACAATTACTTAAATAACATTAAAAAAACCAATGAGGTTTGTAACAAATGTTATACTATCTAATCTACGACGTCTATCATATTATCTAATATCTAATATCTATATGTATCTCATATATATATATATATGAGATACAACCTGGTGACAGACACACAGAAGGACAGACTGGCAGACAGACAGACAGCGGAGTCTCAGTAATTAAACTTTGGGTACGGAACCCTAAAAACGCATTTAATAGTATGTAGATTAAGTGATTAGTGGATTATCGAAATGAATCTATAGTAATTTGTTAAATATCAAAGTAACTAATATTTAACAAAAAGTGATCCAAATCTAAATACATAACGTAATTTATCGGAAATTAGGTAGACAATCCTTTGAATGTCTGGAAAATATCACGACTTGGAAGGTTCTAATGAATTTGATTTGACTGACGCTTGAATACCTTGTCTGCCTTACAAATATTATAATCTAGGCTAAAAGGTTTCAGAAACAAAGCTTTCTTATGATTTTGTTTACATTGTATATTAGGACCGTAGATGGAGGAATAGAAATGGACGAGACTCACTTCACAACAGATAACGGAAAGAGATGGATAGATTGTTAAATGAACAAGAGGGAGCGAGACAAAGAATAAGACACATTAGTCCATTAAATACCATGTCTGCCTTACAAATATTATAATCTAGGCTAAAAGGTTTTCCGAAACAAACCAGTCTTATGATTTTGTTTACATTGTATAGAACGGAGGAATAGAAATGGACGAGACACACTTGACGAAACAAAAAAGAGCCGGCTTGAGTGTGAAATGTACAACGGGATCCCGAACGACTAAAACTATGCATATATGTTATAGCGCGTCCCTAACACTATAACCACTTTGGTTATAAATGGAGGGGTCCGCTGTACCGTCAGGCCACTTCCAATCAGTTACAGACCGATCGTGTCCCCAAACGTTAGTTTTCGGTTCTTTATAAGGAGAGCTACCACGAGCCCCATATAAAAGATAAATACTATAGTTTTTTGTCTTGGTTTCTCTCTATGTATAATTATGACGTATGTACCTATTTACAAAAGAAAAATAGTTTTAAGTATTGTGTCCATTTTCAGTTACCGCAACACAAGCTTAGTAGCCACGGAGCTAGATGGCTCTGTTATGTGTGTTGTTCACTGATTTTTTATTCCTGTACAAATAGCCGTTACCGCTATTTCAGTCTAAGATACGTTGACGCTCATCCATTTCAGTTCCTCCTTCCACGCTTAGGAATCAAAGTTCGTCACCTAATTGCAACGTTAATGGCAGCCTTGACTTTCCATTAACGTATACGGAATACTTTTAGGGACTGAGAACAGAATCAACTTTGCACAGAAAGTGTCAAGTCATTTGACGCCGTGATACAAAGGAGCGGTTGTTGTTGTTTCTTATAACTTTAAAATGTTAGGTTACTCGTATAATCAAAGCTTGCCGTTTGTTTAAAAATGTTTTTTTTCAACTGGGTGAACCATGTCTGTGGCGCGTCGGGCGAAGGCCTTACTGCAATGCAGAAGGTTGCGTGTTCGATTTCCGCCGGGAGCAAGTATTTATGCTTAAAAATAAATATTTGTGTCTGGTTTTGGTGTTTTCTATGTAGGTATTAGGTATACCTATGTACAAAAGAAAGTGTAAAAAAAATGTATATCCGTTGTCAGTATCTGTATCTGCATAATAGGTCTAGCCATATTTTGCTTTTCAGCATGCAAAAATAATATGGTCATGGCATATGTAGGTTTTATGGCATAAACATATTTGCTCTAATGTCTTTATCCCGGGAGGAAACAGTCGACTACGTTTGTATGAAGAAAGAGTAGCTAGACTGTTCTCTTATCCCGGTTGTTATCTCTGATATGAGTCGTTAGGTCGAATTAGAGGCCTTAGGGCGACCTGGAAACTCTATCACTAAGTGAGCTACATCACTACACGAACAGTAGAAGCAGCATAATGCTTCAATGTAAGCAAGGGAACCCATAAGGTGCAACTAGTTCCCCGAATAAAAGTCTTGAACTACTGAAACTCATGCCGTAAACACTTAGCTAAATGTTACGTGAAATCAGCTTAAGGCTATGCGGTACCTACCGGCTGCACAGGAAATAAAAGAAAATAGAAAAAAGATTCATTTATAGTTAAAGTAGTTAATGGTGTTTTGGAGTTACATCGTATGTTAATAATTAACAGACGTAAAAAAAAAAAATTAAAAAAAAATGTATTTATTTGTTGTGTAATTTAATAAAAAAATTGTAGGTAACTAGCTAACTGTTATTAATTATAATTTTACACCTAGGTACTTATAGCTAAAAATCTGGGTATTTTTTTAATTTGAGGTAGGTATTTAGAGTTCAAAACTATAAAAAGTTCAAATCTTATTATTTTTGAACAGTCCAATTCTTAGTTTAGGTAATATATAGTTCCTGTCACTGACTAAAGACAACATTTTGGGTTAAACGTAAACTTATAAAACTTTTTAGAAAATTTATTTTCAAGGAAAAATAGCATTCAAAAATTTTCACTTGCGGCGAGGCTTGAATGCTATTTTTCCTTGAAAATATATTTTCTAAATAAAATAGCCTTGAGCTACATACAAAAATTAATAGAAATTTACTTTTAAAACTTCTTTTTTTATTTTAAACAATTAGTTTTGAAATTATAAAAACAACTTTGAGTTTCTATTTCTCATTGAGTCTTTTAATCGAGAATTAAATTATATTTCCCGCGCACCTGGTGACATATCCCCTTAAGAAGGATGTTTACAGACCTAAGCATAACTAAGTAAGATTACAACAGCTCTCCTTCATATTTTCTGAGTTTAAGTTCATTTTGTTTTGAATTAGATATACCTAAGTAACACTATTTTATTTATAAAAATAAACTAGCTTCTGCCTACAGCTTGCCTGCTTATCATGACCCGAGGTAAGCGGGTTCGGGGAGAGAATTACGAGTCTTGTCTTGGACTAGGGCTCCGTGGAGTTGGGCATACTCGGCGTCCCAGAAAGGCTGCATCTATCGGTGGCTGAGAAGGGGACGCCCCCCAACATTGAGGTTTGGCTTCGCGGTGGTTGTGGTTTTCAGTCGCAGAGGACGACATATTTGTCTAGTAAGGTATGGTCTGTGACCGGGGTTCTTTCAGGTCGTTTAACGAGTGCACGAGGCTTGGAGTGGCCTTGAGTGCTGACCTACTGGGCACCGCACCGCGCCGGCTGCTCTGTGCCATATTATAACGTAGGTCTCTACGCTAGGGATGTCCGGTTCTAACCAGGATTTATAGGTCGCTTGGTAGGCAAATGCATGTATGCCGGGAAGTGAGCTGAGCGCGCCAAAACAGATCTGGTACCACAGTGGAGATGTGGTAGGTGGCTGATCTACCGGCTTCGGCGAGGTTGCCATTAGCTCCGTTCTGAGGTTCGAGTAGTGAGCGGGTTTGTTGTCTGGACAATTACAGATAGTGTCACTTGGGCACGAGGCCCGTTAGGGGACACGATTTATCTATAACTGATCCTTTAAAATGTTAGTAAGGATCCTTATAAAGGGCGCATTCAGGACACTTTTCCTTGTTGGATATTCACCGAAATGAAAATTACCCAAAAAAACCCACAGTTGTTAAAATTCACCCGAACAAAAGACGATCGAAATACAAGTAAGCAAAAGAAGATCAAAGTGCTAAATAAATAAAATGACAGCGCAAAAGATTGGTAAGTGGACAGTTCTATAAATCCTACCAATATTTTAAAGTGTTTGCTCCAAGAAGAGTATAGTCAGGTAAGCTCGGATGCAGGGGAAGACCGTAAGACTCAAATATCTCCCAAAATCCATACCAATATTATAAAGAGTAAAGATTTGAATTTGTGTGAGTGTGTTTGTGTGTGTCTGTATGTTTGTCATGAATAAACTCAAAAACTACTAGACCGATTTCAAAAATTCACCATGTTATTCAGGGTGACTTTTAATCCCTATATTCCCACGGGATCGGGACTTACGCGGCTAAAACCGCGGGACGCAGCTAGTACGTAGGTGATATTATTTTTAGTGTTAGCCACGATCGGTGCGGGAAACCGATCTGTGGTACCCAACATTTGCAATGTCCGATTTTGGAAGATATTTGAGTCGGTCTTCCCCCATATCCGATCTTACCTGACTTTACTCTATTTCACACGTGCTAAATTTTTTTTTATCACTTTTATATCTACGATAAATAAACCCTACTTCGATATAATCTAAGATATAAGACAATCAGTCTATTGTAACACATCCTTGACACTGCAAGTTACGGCCATGAAAACAAGTGCGTTTATTGTTCTCGTTTTATTCAGTGTAGTTTTCCCTAGCGATGGGAAGATATTTACGAGATGCAAACTTGCCGTTGAGTTGGTGAAAACTAATTTGATTGAGCAAACTTTTTTGGGCAGTTGTAAGTATTTACCTACCTATTGACCATATCTTAGCATAGGTACATACTATTATATTACGTAATAGCATAGTAACATAGATGTAAGTTTTTTGAGTTTAATCATCATTACAGACATACGACACACACTTACACAAAAGTACAAATCTTTCCTCTTTATAATATTAGTGTAGATGTAGATATTTTAATTAGAAAAAAAGTCGTAGGGGCATGCGTCGGTCATGGAAGATATAGGTTTTATGGCATAAATATTTCCCCTCACAAAGGTGACAGCCTCACTCCCCCAACTCCCCAACGTCTCCACGGCCTATATCTTATAAGTGTTACTATTTAACTTAGATTTCTAAGTATTTACTTTATTTATAGCAGCAAAGAGATTGAGATAACATTGATGTTAATTTAAATTGCCCATTTCAATAAAATTATACCTACGTATTACGATAAGCAATAATAGTGGTTTAATTGACCATTCACGTAGATTTTCAAGTGACTGTGGCGACGCGACGGCGGGTGCTTCGTCTTGAGTGTTCGGTTCCCGTCTCGGGGACAACGTTAATTTCAAAATGTATTGTCAGTTTAAATGACAATAAATTGAAATTTTATTAGTTTAGTAGTTTTTGCGTGCCGTGTAGCCCCGGCATAGAATAGGGTTACCGCATCTCTTCCCGTGGGTGTCGTAAAAGGCGACTGAAGGATTTCGGGAGGACTAGCAAAACTTAAGTTCCCCCCGCGCGGTGGCGAATAAACTGCTTGGTCCCTAGGGTTGGTTAGTGTCAGGCAGGCAGGCGGCCGACCGTTAAAATATTGCCAAATCTATTAGCAGAAGGTATGGTCAATGATGACTTACCTACTGCACCAACCCCAAATATTTGGGGTTTAAACCCCTGCGCTCCCGATGAGAGAAATGATAATAAATTGAAATAAGTTTAGTAGTTTTTGCGTGATTGAATGAAACACAAACATTCAAATTAACAAACTTATGTCTAAACTTTCACATTTATAACATTAGTGAGATAATATAAATAAAAACAACTACAGAAGCAAGAGATAAGAAAGAAAACAGGTAGCTTAAAACTAAGTCATTAGTAATTTCCAATTTAATTTTATCAAGCCCAAAGACTAAAGGTTCAAGACAATGTATAAGGGGAAATACAGAATACAGACATTTTTAAATATTGCTAATACTTTTTTACTAGGTTTATTTAAAATAAATTATACATATTTTACGATGAAAACAGAATTAGGTATCAAAAATCTCCTCCCACAGTCACAAATATTTGTATTACAATAAAAATATAAAATAATACTTTATTTATCTACAAGTTTTGGCCATTTGGGTACGGGATCTTTTTAGGATCCCGTACCCAAATGGTAAAAATGAGACCCTTTTACTAAGACTCCACTGTCTGTCTTTCTGTAAACTGCGATAGCTAGGTAGTAGAATTTTTCACAGATGATATTTTTTTTCTGTTGAGGCTATAACAACAACTACTAAAACAGAATAAAATTAATATCTATTCAGTATATTATTACAAATATTATTAATATTATAGGGTATTTACGATGTTTAAATTAACGTGAACAACAACGTGGCATGCTTGTGTACAAGGCAGGTGAAATTACTGACGAAATATTAGAGCTCCGTTAAAAAGCAAAATTAAAACAATACCTCGTTAGGTAAGTTTAAAATCATATATTATTGTCCAGTTAGCGTCTAAAATACTTAGGTACCTACATATTTCTTTTTCTTCATATTTTGTTCTCAATAGTCGGCTGACTATCGATCGGCCAATCGAAATGTGTCTCATCATGTTTTCACCTTTAACTACCACAACTATCACAATACATTGACATTGACATTTAAACCTCACAAAAACACTACAAGCAAAAACAAACCTTAACCCTATCTTATTTAAGTCATAATTCAGTTTACCACAAAATTGACAATCGGAAAATCATGATAGCAAACCAGTCAGGATAAATTCGACCTTAGTGTAATAGCTTTAAGGTAGAAATCAAATTGTATGAAGAACCAACTCACACGCATATTGTTTGTTTTGATACAGTAGTATCTTGTTAATAATGTGCGGTGCACGTGTTTTAATAGTTTTAATAGGTTTAACATTAATAGTGGAGTCAAAAAGATATGAAACTAGATGTAAATTAGTACGTGATCTTGTTAAAGTTGGAATACCTAATGATATTTTTCTTGGACAATGTAAGTTTTTAACAAACTATATTCTTGAAATTATACTATTTTAGGGTTCTGTACCCAAAGGGGTAAAACCGGGACCCTATTACTGAGGCTTCGCTGTCCGTCAATTTTCACAGAAGATGTATTTCTGTAACCGCTAGGTACAACAACAAATATAAAAAAAAATATAAATTAAATATTTAAGGGGGCTCTTATACAACAAATATGATTCAGGGACGGAAAAACGCAACGATACCGCGATGTATTTTGACTACTAACGCCATCTAGTGATGCGAGTGATAGACTTGCGCTGGTAGTAAAATTAATTTTAACGTTTGCGTTGCGTTCACGGATTGGTTGGTCCAGTGTTTATTTTAGGGTTCCGTACCCAATTGTGATAGTGGTACGGAACCCTCCGCGCGAGTCCAATTCGCACTTGTCCGGTTTTTTATTTACTGTTTTCAGTGAATAAAATATGCCTTTTTGAGTGGGAATGGTATAATGCAATTTTTTGGTCAATTGAATGTACTTAGATATGCTTCAACAAAACCTGTTTAATTATTGTTGTTAATCTATAAATAGGTTAACTTACTTAACTCGTTTTGTTAAAAGGTAACTTAACATTTTTATATGAAACGAGTTTTTTGTTACACATAATTGTTTAAGAAACTCTTTGAGATAATGATGAGAATTAAACAACTGATTTTTGAGTGAACATAACGTGAGCAAGTTAGAATAAATAGTTCGATTTTCAATAAATCGTACAGTGTAGCTTCTGTACTTTTACTATTTATGTATTCTGTGGTAGAGGGCCGAAATTCAGAGAGTGAGTTTTGTATATGATATAAGTTTCCGATAAGAAAAGATTTTTGGAAAACAGTTAGAGGCCTTAGGGTGACCTGAAAACTCTAACACTAGGTGAGCCACACCACTATACGAAAAGAAGAAGACTGGGTTGGTGGTCTTTCTACACTCCATTTCACTTTGCATTTTTGTCGCCACTCTAAAACTTTGACTCCCCAACGGTTATTAGTCCTTCGAGCTATAGGCGGGCCCTATACTGAAAAACTGAAAATCCATGTCGGGCGCATCGAAAATTGTTGATTATTTCATGACGGAATGTCGTAGAACTTTTTTTTGTGTACAGATTGTAGGCGACATTGTTTCCGATATTTTAGTGCAGTTTCCATACAAATATGTCAAAACGTATTGAAGCCTATCGACATTTTAGCCAAATCAGACATTTTTTGTCTAAAATTTGGATAGGCTTTGCACCAATAGGAGGTTCTTGTCTTAAAACTACACCAAAATGTAGGAAACAATGTCACCTACAATCTGTGCACAAAAAAAAGTTCTACGACATTCCGTCATGAAATAATCAACAATTTTCGATGAGCCCGACAGGGATTTTCAGTTTCAAGGCCGTTGGCGTTGATACTCCTCTTAATAACGAAAGAAAAACGTCATCGATATTTCATACTGCAGGCATCATTTATATCGCAAAGCGTCGCAAGCAGTATTTCATAGTATTCATTAACCTCAGCTTAACCTATTCGACGTATTAAAAACATTAACATAATTAATGGATGCCGAACTTAAATAGTTTCACAAAACACGCGAGGCAAATTATTGTAAAAGCCATTGTTTTGAACTCTCGACAGCATTTGAGTAATGCGGTTCACTTAAGAGGATAGTCTCCATTCTCTTTCTCCATACAAACGTAGTTTAAATTTTCCTCCCTGGATAAAGACATTAGAGCAAATATGTTTATGCCATAAAACTTATATCTGTCATGTCATGACTATGCATCTACCTTTTTATTTTTTTAATTTTATTATTTTTTTATTTTTTATTATTATTTTAATTAGAAAATAAAAAAAAAATAAAAAGGTAGATGCATTGTCATGACAGATATAAGTTTTATGGCATAAACATATTTGCTCTAATGTCTTTATCCAGGGAGGAAAATTTAAACTACGTTTGTATGGAGCAAGAGAATGGAGACTATCCTCTTAATAAAATTACGATTAGGACTAATGAAAGAAGCATTGACCACACGATTAAGAGGACAGTCTACCAACTCCTTTCTTCATACAAACTTTACAAACGTAGTCGATTGTTTTGTCCCTGAAAAAGATTTTAGAAAAAAATATGTTTATGCCATTTGTCCTATTAGAGCAGCCATGACCATGCCCCTAAGTTTTGTTTTTTTTTTCTAATTTTTAAGAGTTTTATTTCTTTATGACAAGAAAATGAAAAAAATCAAAACGTGGGGACACGGTCATGGCTGATATAGGACTTATGGCATAAACATATTTTTTTCTAATACCTTTATACAGGGAGGAAACAGTCTTCGAAACGTAGTCGTTTCTATGGAAAAAGAGTAGGTAGACTGTCCTCTTAACATAGCGGCCAAAACCATGGGATAGGTACACAATAAAATTGCATTACAAAATATATTATTATAATAGCTGTGCTCCCGGTTTCACCCGCGTAAATCCTGATTCCGCGGGAATTACGGGATGAAAGTTACCTATGTCCTTCTCCGCAAGGTCCTATCTATATCTACACCAAAATTCATCAATATCGGTTAAGAGGAGTATATACGCCAACGACCTTGAAACTGAAAATCCCTGTCGGGCTCATCGAAAATTGTTGATTATTTCATGACGGAATGTCGTAGAACTTTTTTTTGTTCACAGATTGTAGGTGACATTGTTTCCTACATTTTGGTGTAGTTATAAGACAAGAACCTCCTATTGGTGCAAAGCCTATCCAAATTTTAGACAAAAAATGTCTGATTTGGCTAAAATGTCGATAGGCTTCAATACGTTTCGACATATTTGTATGGAAACTGCACTAAAATATTGGAAACAATGTCGCCTACAATCTGTACACAAAAAAAAGTTCTACGACATTCCGTCATGAAATAATCAACAATTTTCGATGCGCCCGACATGGATTTTCAGTTTTTCAGAACAGGGCCCTTAAGCGTTTTAGGCGTGAAAGCGTAACAGACAGACAGAGTTACTTTAACATTTATAATATTAGTAAGACACAGGTTTTTGGAGATCATGGAGCAGCTGCTTTTATATACGTTGTTCTACACGTCTAGGCGAACAACTTTTTAGTAGGCGTAGGTAATAAATATTGCGGTATCAAATAAAGCTCATCAAAATAAACTTTTATTAAGGCAGGGACGTGAACAAGCCGCGGATTAAATCTAGTCACAAAAAAAACCAGAAAGAATAAGAAAACTTCTTCATAAGCCGTTGAGACAAATCACTTGATTGGACCGAACAAAGTTTTATTCTGTACATGTTGTGAATGACAATTTCAATTCGACAGATTGTCCGTAGTTATAGATGTGTAAATAAGAAAGAAGCGGCCAAGTGTGAGTCGGATTTGCGCACGAAGGGTTCCGTACTATTGTCACAAAGAAATCTGAACCGAACACACTAGCGTTTGTGGATACGCTTGGTAGTGGAGTGTCAGTACAGCGGGCCCCTCCTGGACGTTAAAATGTTTTCCATATTTGTACAGTCAGCAACATTACTGCCTGCCCACCGTAAAGTCTAATATCGCTTGCAAGGTAAATTTAGGTTAACTTAGTAAAGATACCTACGACTTTATTGTTAATTGTTACCTACCTACTACCTATAGTCTGCTTACATGCGACACAGAATACTACACAATAATTATTGACACACATTTAATATTTATAGATATACCTATATCAATGTGTGTATAATATGCTTATTCCACGCTCGATGCTCGGTTTAAACAAAGCTTTCGGCTAACTGGGTAGCCACTTTTGTTGTTGATAGTACTTGTATATCAGCTGTTTCAGGGGTCGTCACAAAGAAATCACGTTTGTGATATTGTGGGAAGAAATTAATATATATTTTTAGTATTTTTTTGTTATAGCGGCATCGGTATCTGTAAAAATTTCAAAAGTCTAGTTGTCACAGTTCATGAGATACCTCTAACCTAGTGACAGACAGACAGACATTGTAGTCTAAGTAAAAGTTTCCGGTTTTTGATAAGATATTTTTTCCTTCTTTTTGATTAAAATAAAAATGAAATCTGAAAGCAACTATAACTATGGACCTTTTTTATTTACTTGTTATGTATAATATCTAATATTATTGTATTTGAGAAAAGGACTTTGTAAAAAAAAATGTTTCTTTTGTTTCGTTTCACTTTAATTACCATGCCATAAATAATTAAAAAGATAGAAAAGTTTGTAATGTTTTATTTTTCATAATATTGCTTTAGGCATATTTGTAATTAATAATGGTTCAAAGTATTTTTTTTAAGTGTTTACCACAGTTAGGAAATGCTGTTTTTAAAAAATGCTTCCAAAAATAATCGTACCCGGCTAGATGCGAACCCGCGACTACTGATAATCCGAATTAGCGCGTTTGAACTCTTTTTCAAAAACAGTATTTCCTTAGTGTGGTAAACTCTTTAAGAAATAAAATTAAGATAGTTACATTTTCCCGGGTCTTTATCGCGTATTATTATTTATTTTCTTACCTCGACGTTTCAACCATGTTACAATGGTCTTGGTCGCGAGGGGACTGGAGCAGCAGCGGGCGACGTCTTCTTATATACTACTGCTTGTGGACCGTTGGTGGAACTACCCACATTTTTACTGTAACTGTAACTGTATCTTGTAAATGTAACTTCATAGTTCATAAAAAATGATTACAAAGTTGAGATGATGCATTCCAAACATCTTAATTTTAACTTTTTAAATACACACGATTTGTTAATGATAACAAATCGTGTGTATTTAAAAAGTTAAAATTAATTGTTAATGATAACAAATCGTGTGTATTTAAAAAGTTAAAATTAAGATGTTTGGAATGCATCATCTCAACTTTGTAATCATTTTTTATGTAATAGAAAATTGTAGTGTACGAAAAATTCATGATTAAACGAACTTACCTGTACGTGAAGTTCTATCATAATTATATGAAGTGTTACATCCGAATAGGTAAGATAGATAGATAGACTTGTAGTACCACATAGTTTGCCCACTTTAGTCGTAAGTTTTTTGTGCTGGTATCCCTTCCTACTTCCCGCTCATCTCTAGCGTCCGACTTGGCTTCATTAAGTCTGGAGACCTTTTCTGTGATGTTTCTGCCTAATGGGGTTTACCGGGATGGGGGGGACTTACCTATTCGGATGTAACACTTCATATAATTATGATAGAACTTCACGTACAGGTAAGTTCGTTTAATCATGAATTATATTCGTGTTACATCCTTCTAGGTAAGATAGATAGATAGACTTGTAGATGTTGAGAGTAGGTATATCTAAGGAAATATCACAATGAAAAGGATTACCCTTTAATGATCTTTTATTTATAGGCATAACCTATCATAAATAATCTTTACTAAACTATAATCACACTTATAGAACTTAAGTTTAACTCTTATAGAACTTATACAACCTTTATAGGAACTTTAATTATTAGGTAGGTCTGATACCTACTTACTTAATACAATAAGTAAATTTAATCCATGAAAAGAGGATAACATCTTAATCAGCTTAGCTTTAAGTATTATTTACTTGTAATATACCTAGACCTGGCTAAGGTCTGATTATAACAAATTAATGCTAACGTATCGTTTTGACTTAAAATTAAGCAAACACAGGATATACCACTCCATTAATACATAATCTTGTTTATTGTAAAATGACAAATGTTCGACCCCTGGGTTGATTTGCACTCTATGCTTAGAGGTTTAAACAGATCAGAACGTTTAGTTCTTACTCTCTATTTGGACTGATTAACTACTCCTACTATGACTTAGACACTGTACTATTACTGTACTATTTACTGGGATAATAGTTCAAGAGAAATATATATATATTAAGGTATAGCAAACGCCAAATACTTTATTGTCATTAATGTATTGTAGTTATATTCTACGAAGAAACCCTATTTTGTAAGCACCTTTACAAAGTCTAATCATTATGTCGAAAAGTGTTAGCCCGCGGTTTACAAAAATTATAAATTTGGTACTTCGTCAGGAAAAATCACCTATAAGGACAGGACAGTGTCCAGTAGATTGATAATTATTATTATAAATATCGCAAAGACTCCTAGAATAAGATGGTCTAAATGTTAAATCTAGATCCAATTACCTATTATTGCTAGTTTGTTTACAATAGTTGTACTAGCGTAGGTATGTAAGAAATATCGTATTACTGTGGGGTGTAACCTTGCAGCTAGGCCAATATGCCTATGTCAATAAATGCCTTAGGCGAGATGCTTTGTTTTAGCATTGCCGTCGTGATAACTGATAACCCAATGGTTACCCTCGAAACATACATACACTAATGTACGTTTGAATGTTGCGATTGAAAACTACCGTTTCATTAGAATACCGATAACTTAATTATTTATCTTAACACATCAATTGAAGTAAGAATTAAATTGATAAAACTCAGTAGTCCTCGATACGATTAGGGGAGGTAATTAATTGCATAACCGTTGAGGGATCACGGTTGACTAGTACCTCATATTTATGGTAAGGTACCAAGACATCTATTGCCTTCTGAGACATATATATATGTATCTATATACTAGCTGACCCGGCAAACGTTGTTTTGCCTTATAAATTATAGATAGTAGCCGATTCTCAGACCTACTGAATGCGCATGTGGAGTTTGGTGGAGATCGGTAACTAACATTGTGACATGGAAATTTTATATATTAGATATGTATATTTTAATCTTAAAAATCATTTAACAGCAGTAAAAAGAGAGCCTAAAAGCTTCTGTCTAAGGCCACATTATTAACATAAAATGTAAAACTGTCATACATTTTATTCGAAATATTTGGTATGAAAAGATCTTACGTGATTTAAACTGTCACTGTCAAATCTCGTTTCAATTATATTGCTACGAATACGGGGATATTGGGCATCCTTCGTGTGATTGATACAGCATTTAGCTGCGTTACGTTGGGTTGTCAATACTACAACTTTTAGCTAAAGTTTTAGAACAAAAACTGCTGCCAAACGTTTTAATTGGTTAATTGCAAATGAGATTAATTTTTAGACCACCGCCTGCTCAGGCCCGGCCCGCCGCCAAGGGGTCTTTCGATATTACAGGGCACACCCAGCAGTTAAGAGTTCCGATAGTATATACTAATTATCTCTAACACGTAAGAACCAACTCTGATTGATAAATGAAATTAGAATTACTACAGGGAATTACAAAGGACCGTGGAGTAGTCATGTAAAGTTGATCTCTTAAAAATCCTACTTTATGTTTCCGTTGATTACGTGAACCTGTAATCATCTTTAGGTCTTTATTCTACTACCAGGTACTTAGGAACTAGATATTCTATTGTGTATTTAGGTTAGCCGTTAGCGTATCTCCTAATTTCTACACGATTGCCCTAGCAACGTTCCTACTGAGAATCAATGGCGAAGACAATTACCGTTCGATCGTACCCACTGATAACGAGTGGGAATGTAAATCTTTATAATAAGTATCTCCAATTATTCTCATCGAATAAGGTTAAGTACTTTAGAGCTGATGTACTAGGCGTCCATTAGTTACCTATGGATGGTGTAAAACTTGCCCATTCATACTTTACTGGTTAAGGAGTAGGAAAAGTATTCACCTTTGTATCTAGAATGGGACAAAACGGACAAATAGTGCAAACAATTGTAAATAATATTTTAGGAAAATACATCCTCAGAAATTCACTGGCTGCTAGGTTTGAACTCGGGTCTTTAGGTCAGTACCCCAATGTCTTAATGAACTAGACTATTGTACAATTTGTACATTAATTAAATATATGTTTCTGGTAACTGTAAAGTTAGCAATACATATAAAGTACGTTTTTTACAAACATCTTGTAAAATGTTGTATTTTGTGGATATATCTAGACATTGAATCTAGTTACCGGTAGGTTACCGGAACACGAGGGTACTTACTAGTCATTAGTAGGTTTACTTTGTGAATTTACCTTGTATTTTTTGCCTTGGCTTTATCAATGTACGATTTGTGAACCAATCGAACAAATTTTTATTTATTGGGAACCTAAACCTTAAACCAAGATAAAATATATCGTGGCGTAATTACGGAGCTCCGAACACTATAAAATTAGGCAAGTCTACCAGCATAGCGTAGGTTTCACGTTGGGCTGGAGGCTGTGTAATCATTTGTGATAAAATCCCTTGAAGCGATGCACTCGCTGAGGCGCTTGGGTCATCGGAACCCCGCTGTTGGTTCGCGAACAAATGTATCTTCTAGACTTTGCTACTTCCTAGTTTGTTGCCATATTTTTAGCTCAACTTCTGGATATTGAGGCTGATTTTTAACTCTCATGTACTTAAATTTTTACCAAATAAAATATTTATTATTTTGTTTTGAGTTATTTATTCACCAAAAAATAGGGTGGAGTCACTATTGACTAAGGAAATTGACGTTTTGTGAGTCAAACAACAGATGATTTGTTCATTATAGCGCGGAAACCCGAAGGGCTTGAGAACAACATGATTAGCGAGCAGAATACGCCCCATGTAGAAACGCTCATGAGCAGAAATATTAATCACGTTACTCGCCATGCGTAGATACCTACGATATATAGGTAGATATATATCTAACTATATTCATTTTAGCGAGACCAGCGCGAGCGTGTCGTAAAAGAGGCGAGAGGAACAGTGTAGCCGCACCATTAGTTTTGATTCTGTACAAATACCTAGTTAGCACGTGGCAACTGGTTGGAAATAACTTTCCATAAAAGCACAATAATTGGTTACTGCCATATTTCGTTTCTGTCTACCCTCGATAGATCTGTCTCGTAGTTATTCGAAATTACCGTTCTAATTTCGGTATTCAGCCTAAGTGCTGAGATTACACAACAATTGCTTGATATTTTAAGCAATGTTGTTGTTGTTTTTGAAACAATTACTCGTTCCTAAGCTTTATTTCTCAGTGTTAACTGACACATAAGAAAAATTGTTTTGAAAAATTATTTGCAATTTTCCGTAATTGTTTTTTTTTTTTTTTGGCACGTGGTTGTGAAATGTGCAAATCTAGACGTAGATTAGCTTTTAAAAACAGTTCCGGGTGGAATTTTACTGATATTATTGGACATACTACAAAATGATGTAGTAATTCGGAATTTGGTTCGCCTAAATGAGTCCATCCTTGCTACGGATCGGTTGCTGGCGCAGCGATCGGTTGCTGGTGTAGCGATCGGTTCCGTGGCGGCTGTTGGCTGAACAGCTGGCACGTCTGAATCAGACGAGATTTTTATCGTTATCCCTGGATACGGACCCCGACTCGGGACACTCGGACCCCGAGTGTAAAAAACGCCGTTAGCGTTAGTGCATAACTGCAGAAAAATTGGTTTGAGAAAAACAAACAATTTGATTTTGGTTTGAAAAAACCGATAGTGTAGGTACAGTGTAAAGACACTGAGAGTGTAAAGACACTCGCTATGGGGCGAGTGAGAACTTGCCCCATAGGATAGGTACTCATGCGGCGAAGAATCCTACAGATTAATCTGATGCATGATACACTGAATGTGGAGTGTGAAGACACTCGCTATGGGGCGAGTGAAAACTTGCCCTATAGAATAGGTACTCATGCGGCGAAGAATCCCACAGATAATTCTGATGCATGATACATTAAATGCGGTGAAAAAGTCTCTGAGACTTATCTGGTGCATTTATTAAAAATGTTGGTAGGTACGAACCACGTTTTCACTGTCCGGAAACGGCATGGATCACGAAGAACTTTAGTGCTGCTTGATGATGTCGAATCTTGCTGACTATTTCACTAGATTTCTTCTTTATTTTGCTAATATTCTTTATGCGCGCGTTTCGATTATATTTTATTATTTTTTCAATCGAGACCGCAGCGCACGACTATCGTGGAGGCGCACTAAAATGCGAATGAAGCCAAGCCGGACGCTAGAGATGAGCGGGAAGTAGGAAGGGATACCAGCACAAAAAACTTACGACTAAAGTGGGCAAACTATGTGGTACTACAAGTCTATCTATCTATCTTACCTAGAAGGATGTAACACGAATATAATTAGCTTACATCTCACAAAAACTATTTAAACCTACATTTTTCTGTTACAGGGGTATGCTTGATAGAGAAAGTGAGCAAAAGGGACACCAGCGCGTTGGTTGTCTCACCCAGCGGGAAGAAATCATATGGTTTATATCAGGTAGACATCTAAATATAACTATGTACCTAACCTATATCCTGAGGAATGTTACCATAAAACTAAGCGCTTTGTTCTTAGATATTCGAAGGAAAACAGATTGACCTTCGAAGTCCACAGCTTAAAAAATCGCGCAAAAAGGGCCCAGTTATATGGCTAGTTGTGTTGACACACACAATTAACACTTAAAAAAAAACGCGTGGCACTCGGGGACTGCCACGTTAAAGCTATTGCATAGCATTTTTATCAACTTATGCAGTTATAATTATTTTTTTATTTTGTATCACGTTGCCTTGGTTACCATGTAGCTTGGCCGAGCTACATGGTAACCATGGTAGGCGGAGTAGGGGTTTTAGGTTTTTTTCGTTACGAAACTTCTTCATTCAAAGCTCAAAGCCCGCGATTTTAAAGCTATGCAATAGCTTAACTTTGATTAATTTCTCGATTTTCAATCTTTAGGTGTGAACTTTCGGTTTATATTACCGAAAAACACTGTACCTATATGATGTTTATTTCAGATACCGAGTCCAAAATGGTGTAAGGAGGGTAAAAAAGGAGGTGACTGCAATATTGCATGTGAATGTGAGTAGTGACCGCATTTTGTCGTTGCGTTTTTTAAATATTTTAATAGATTTATGCTTTTGATATTTCTTATACATAAACTTGTCGATGTCTGAACAGTTAAGTTTAGGCGCTTGAGCTATTATAAATGAGGAGGTTAGGAACAAAAGGTAACAATTACGTATTTGGTTATTTTTGTTTTTTTTTTAATCCGGCTCACTAGGTTGATTTTCATCCGAATCTGAAATAATACAGATCAAAAAAAGCTCATTTCTCATAGAAAAATCCACTCGTTAGGCTGCTTCCGGAACAAAAAGTATCATTTTTATTCAACCACGGTAGGGCTTAAGATTTCAATATCAAAGAGTGTCATTTTTCTCAAAATCATTTATTTCACCGAATTCAAATTACATTAAAATAAAAACATTTCATTACATTTTTCTTAGTAAATACGTTCGATGGCATTAAGTCCTAATAACCTTATATTTGTGCGCTAATAACATCGCTCTTACGGTGAAGGAAAAACATCGTGAGGAAACCAACACGTCCTAGGACTCACCACGGTCCGAAGACATGGGATATTCAGTGTTTTCTATGTATCATATGTATGTATTTACAAAAAAAACGTATAATATGTAGTATATCCGTTGTCTAGTACCCATAGTACAAGCCTAGTGCTTAGTTTGGGGCTAGATTGCGCTGTGTGACGTGGTGCAATATTTATATTTATTTTATTTATTTATTTAATTTCTCAGCACTCCTAGACGACGATATCAGGGATGACACAGCGTGTGCGCAAACTATATTCCACCGGGAAGGCTTCAAGTACTGGCCGCAGTGGACCACCCGGTGTAAGAACGACTACCTAATCACCAACGAGATTTATAAGTAAGTTTTAAGAATTATATTTAACTAACAATAAATCAGCTCACATAATATAGTAATTTACTATGGGGAGAAACAATAACTTATCAAATATAAATTTTTAAAAAACTTAACTTAACAAAACAAAGAAAAATAAAATCACCAAAACTTAAATAATCCATCCCCAAAGCTGCCCAAAACGCTAACAGCATTTTTTAGCTACTTAGTTTTAAGTAGAAATATTATCAAGGAATTATCGAAATCGGACTTCATATTATTATGGTGGAGTACGGCCGGCGTGAACATATTATCCACACACAAACAATATACGGGTCGAATCGAGAAACGCCTCCTTTTGAAGTCGGTTAAAAATGCATCCTCCTGTGACGGGTTTCGAACCTGTACCCCTCGTTTGGCTGGCGAGTGCTTTAAACACTTTGTATCGTTGCTTTTTAACAGACTTCAAAAAAGGAGGAGGTTTTTAAATTTAGGATCCGTTACCTAATTATTGGATGAACGAAGCGGCAACGATGCAGCTAAAAATTAATTTGTATGTCCATGAGCTAAAGAAAATTTTATTTTCTTTAGATTTTTTTTTAAAGGAAAAATACGCATTCAAAAATTTTTAGGTCGGTACCCAAACGTCTATTCCAACTAGACCACGCAAGTCCCTAAGTATTTTTTTCTAAATAAAATAGCCTTGAGCTACATACAAAATAAAAAGAAACTTATAAACATTATTTCCTAGTGTTAATCCACACTTAGGAAATACTGCTTTTGAAAAAATGCTTTCAAAAACTTTAGTAGGTAGGTACCCGGCGGGATTCCCTACCCTACCCGAGGGCTACGCGTTGGTTCGGATTACCAATAGTCGCGGGTTCGAATCCCGCCGGGTACTAAAGTTTTTGAAAGCAGTTTTCAAGAAACTTATGTTAATTTTCTTCAAAAAATAACTTTTTTTTAACAAAGTTCGACATAACATCATATCAAAAAGCATCACCTACTATCAATAACCTCCCACGAGTGATACTTATCTATCACGGACCCACTTTAGCATACAAATATACAACAATAGTGATAAAAACAACTTTTCCCAGTGTTTTCGTCGTCCAAACGGCTACCTTTATGGTAATGCGTCCGTTTTATAAAAGCTTTACTAAACAAATAAATAGGCGGACAAAAGGGTGATAAAATCACAGATTACAGCGATAGTCTGTATTACGTAGATTGTTTGATTTTGAATCCCCGATCTTTCATCTTGATGATACTTTCTACTTACTTTTTAAGGTTCCGTACATACATTTATTTACTTACATGATCGAGCTTTGTTGTCTCTTTCTTTTTTTTGTATATTGGTAGAATCAGATATAGAGGGTTATTCCCTTATCTACTCTCCGTTCCTCGACTACTCCGAATTCCAAATTGTAAAACAAAATGATAATTCAAAAGCCAAAAAATCAACATAGATTTAGAATTAGATTATCTAAGACTTTACATGATCGTTTTGAATTGTCTTACTTCAACTTAGTGTGTCTTCGGAACACGATATCCAATGAGAAGATGAATAATTAAATAAATAATAAATAAATCCAAGAAGACACAATGGCGGTAAAAAGCCCCATGGGCTTTCAAAAAAGCAGAAAGTTCTCAATAAAATTTGACCCGTACCTACCTAGTTCTAAGCCGATTGTATTGATATTGTTCAAAAGATTCTGTAATTAAAGTAATTCACTACGTTCTGGGATGCTATTCTGCTCATCATTCCGACTGTTCTCAACAGATATCAAAACCAACTCAAAACTTTCGTACCTTGCAAAAAAAAAAGTAATTAGGTATCCAAATCTGACTGCATAATATGCCGGTGTACGGCGTGAACATATCCACATATAAAC
Source organism: Idaea biselata (assembly GCA_958496205.1). Lineage (NCBI taxonomy): Eukaryota > Metazoa > Arthropoda > Insecta > Lepidoptera > Geometridae > Idaea > Idaea biselata. The sequence continues at coordinate 5,928,420 of OY292404.1, forward strand.
ATACTCTCGAAAAAGACGAAAAACATAACCCTCCTTCGGCAGTCGGGTAAAAACAACTACTAATGATTTTCTTCGAAAGCGTTTCTTACCGACCATTCAAAGAATACTTAAGCTATAATAAAACTTGAAACCTTACAAGCAGTAGTCTGCTGTAGTAAGCAGTATCGAATATCGGTTACCATAGAAATTGGATTTATTTTTTAAACTTCCTCGTTTTCTTTGTTAAACAGAACCTTGTTAGTTAGGGTTTCATAGTTAATAGGGAATCCTTACAGCTTTGCTATGTCTACAAGTTTGTCTGTAGTTAGTAGGTACAGTCAGCTTCAAGAGTCGATAATCACATTCAGATTTTCGATCGCTATACATCATAATAATTGTTGGGTTTCAAAACAGGACAGACATTCTGAAGATAACTCTAGATCGTTTCTTTTATTTAGATTTTTAAGCTATTGCATAGCTTTTATCGCGGGCTTTGAGCTTTGAATGAAGAAATTTCGTAACGAAAAAAACCTAACACCCCCGACTCCGCCTACCATGTAACCATGGCAACGTGGTACTAAATAAAAAAATAATTATAATTGCATAAGTTGATAAAAATGCTATGCAATAGCTTTACCGCGGCAGTCTCCGAGTGCCACACGTTTTTTTTTCTTTTTTTCGCGATGTTCTGTCTCTTTTAAATCGAAATATTTGAAATGAATAATAATAAATAAATGAATATTGCACGACGTTATATTCAGCGCAATCTAGCCCCAAACTAAACATTAGGCTTGTACTATGGGTACTAGACAACGGATATACTATATATTATACTTTTTTTTGTAAATATTATTAACGTTTATTAATTAATCAAAATACATTATTTAAATTCAATCATATACAATATTTTTTGTAAATACATATTATCTACTTATATTACCTACCTACTACTTCCTAACCTACCTTACTACTACCCAACCCCACTACAACCCTATTCCAGTCTTAAAAAAATATGCTTTCTCCTGGTTCTAAGCTAACTCCTCGCCACATTTTCAGCCAAGTCGGTTCAGCCGTTCTTGAGTTATATTAGAAGTAATAGGGTAGAGTAGTATTAGGGTAGAGTAGTATTAGGGTAGAGTAGTAGTAGGGTAGAGTGATAGTAGGGTAGAGAGATAGGGTACTAAAGTTTAGGGTTTTAGGTTTTTTACTCAACGGGCAGGAAAACGTCTGTCGGATCAGCCAGCTGATTATATATTTGTCTTTTCAGATGTCCTGACTTGATGTCCCCGCGATCCAGCCCTGAGCGAATGTCGTACAGCGAAATACTTAGGTACAGAAGAATGATTGCTGCAGTATCTCGGTCGAAAATGGCAGCCAAAGCAAAGTGATTAAAAATAAATAGAAATAAAAAAAATGTGTTACCCATGTGGATTGTTTTTTTAGGGTACCGTACCTTAAACCGTAAAAAAAGGAAGGAACCCTTATAAGACTGCTTTGTTTTTTTTTCGTTACTTACTATAATTATTGATTTCTTCTTACTTATTTTTATTGTTGACAAGTAGGTCAATATTATTGTATGATCCGAACAGAGAGGTTAAGAGGATAGTCTCCATTCTCTTTCTTCATACAAACCTAGTTTAAATTTTACCTGGATGTCTTTATCCCTTCCTGGATAAAGACATTAGAGCAAATATGTTTATGCCATAACACCTATATCTGTCTTGACAATGCATCTACCTTTTTATTTTATTTATTTTCTAATTAAAATAATAAAATGTAAAAAATAAAAAGGTAGATGCATAGTCATGACTCATGACAGATATAAGTTTTATGGCATAAACATATTTGCTCTTATGTCTTTATCCAGGGAGAAAAATTTAAACTACGTTTGTATGGAGAAAGAGAGTGGAGACTATTTTAGGCATTAGTAAAGTAATCATCGTGAGGAAACCGACATATCCTAGGCCTCACCACTAAGTGCGGAAAAGGCCCAGCGAAACTAAGTTACTTACTAGTCTTTACTAGTTAGTTACTTAGTTTCGCTGGGCCTTAACATCATTGGTATACGTACATTCCTTTGAATGTACGTAGGTACACCAATGATGTTATTATAGGAAAAGAGACTGTACATTCTAACATTGCGTAGTCAAAAAATTTGCTAGAAATCGCAGTGTCGTCACACTGCGACCGTTGTCACGTGACCACATACGACTGAGGCTAGTGCGTCAGCTGACGTAGTTTTATCGTCTCATTTGCCGTGGCTAGGTACCGTATCTGCCCTTATTTGTTTTTATCTAAGACGTACACCGTTAAAATGTAAAAATCTTGTCAGATTACTGTAATCGCTTACTAAAAATAACCTTTCTTTTGTAAAGACATTCGGAACATTAAACCGAAAGTCTTTTTAGGGCTTAATCCGTTTCGATTCGACGAAACAAAGTGTTACCTCGAAACGTTTCCAATTTGTTACAAAGGTGAGAGGTGTCTTGGGTTGGTTGGGAGTGGAGGATTATCGATAGTTGGATCGCTATGTATGTATTGAGCAGTGAACGATTTAGTTCTTCTCCTTCTTCTTTTCGTTTAGTGGTATAACTCAACTGGTGTTAGAGTTGTCAGGTCGCCATAAGGCCTCTAACTTGGATATACCTATAGTATTTCATTTGTTTTAATTTGTTTCTAATTTATAAGTGCTAATTTTAGTTTCTATTTTTTGCTATTCTCGAGTTTTGAGTTTTGAGTTTTTGGAAATAAATTTATTTAAGTATTGTTATTTATTTATAACTTGACCTAACGACTGCTATCACAAATAACCACGAGGACCAACTGCTTAACGTGCCGCCTCCTCCTTCCTGACTCACTTATATTTTATTAGCAGAGTCCCACGGTTTCGCACGCGTACGTCCCGATCCCGTGGAAATATCGGGATCAAAAGTAGCCTATGTTACTCCTCGATAATGTAGCTTTATATTGGTCAAAGAGTTGTTGGAATCGGTTCAGTGGTTTTAGAGATACCAAAAAAACCCGAAATTTCCGGAGACCCGGAAAATACATACATACGAGTACCTACTTACATAAATGTTGCCAACGTTACCTCTTTATAATATTAGTATAGATCAACGCATAGTCGAAACACAGAACACACACAGATAAAACCGTAAAAGCTTAATTTAAATTGAAAAATAAATATTTAAAATTAAAGACATTTTCCGGTTTGAATCGCGTGGTTTTACCTTAAGAAGAGACCTGGAAAGGTCTCGAAACGTTGAGCGTTGTAACAATGCTAAAAGTAATAAAAACCACGCGATTCAAACCGGAAAATGTCTTTAATTTCAATACAACATCGCGAAAACAGAAGAAGAATCTAAATAAATATTTTTTATTTTCTTTTCAAACTAGAGACATGAAATATTTAGAGGGTGTGTTTTTTTTTTACATAGAGAGATAATAATAGGACGTTTTTTTGCATTAAAATCAACACATAATTACATTGTAGTTATCCACTAAGAAAGGGTTTATGAAATGTTCCATGGGATCGTAGCTTGCAGGTCAAAGAAAACTTTGCCAATTAAACTCTTTACCCAGCCCAGTAAAGGTACGAGTTGGCAACGGGCGACATGAGGCGGCAGCGGACGACGTGTCGCGGCGACACTACTGGTTTTCTATGTATTTCTATGAAACTCCCTACGCTCGCTCGACGACGCGTCGCTAGCTTCGTGTCGCTGACTACGTAGGGACTTTCATAGTATAATACTAGCTGACCCGGCAAACGTTGTTTTGCCTTATAAATTATAGATAGTAGCCGATTCTCAGACCTACTGAATACGAAAATAAAATTTCATAAAAATCGGTAAAGCCGTTTCGGAGGAGTACGATAACTAACATTGTGACATGGAAATTTTATATATTAGAAGATATAGAAACCACTAGTGTCGCCGCAACACGTCGTCGCAGTCCGCTGCCGCCTCATGTCGCCCGTTGCCAACTCGTAGCTTAAGGCTTGAGTAGAAATTCACTTTACTCTCACTCACTCACTCAAAATGTCTAAGAACGTAAGTTTCTCAGCAGAAACTATAAACACCATACGCTACTTCCTCATAAACGGCACAAAAAGTAAGCTTAGTAATTATCTGCAAACGGTTTGAGTGCAAGGGGGTACGGAAACACAGATGCTGCCGTTTTAACGCCCCGACGAATCCTTGTGCATTTCAAGGAATTCCAAGTAAAATTTTCCAGTAAAATTCGTTTATCTTCTTTGTGAATTTATGTTTTGCAATTTTGAACTTGTAATCCGGGTCTTAAAGGGAAATTAAGGGAAAGATTACCTTATTAAAACTGCTCAATTAGTGAAAACTAAAGAGTGAAAGAAAATGCGTTTATTTCTACCAAAAAACGACTTAGCGTCACCGTCCACGGCAGCGTAGCGAACGCGTCATTTGCAGCTCGGGGTGCACCGACGTGCAGCTTGCATGCAGTTTTCATACAAAAACAAGAAAGTGTGTCCACGGCGGCTGCAAATGTCGCATGCACCCCGCGCTGCAAAATACGCCTGGACACCGTCCACGGCAGCGTCATTTGCAGCTCGGGGTGCACCGACGTGCAGCTTGCATGCAGTTTTCATACAAAATCACGAAAGTGTGTCCACGGCGCTGCAAATGTCGCGCGCGCTGCAAATGTCGCGCGCGCTGCAAATGTCGCCCGAGCTGCAAAATACGCCGAGCATGTCGTACGCCGGGCGTAGGCGTATTTTGCAGCTCGGGGTGCACGCGACATTTGCAGCGCCGTGCGTGCATATACAGGGTGTTTCGACGAGGGGGTATTAAGCCGAAAGGGGGTTGTTCCAGAGGTCTAGGCGAACAACTTTTATTCTACGACTTTTGGAAATTAAAACTTTTTTTTCGAATATTTTAAAGTTGTACCTATTACTAAATAAAACAGGTGTTTTTGTAAAAAAAAAAGGTAATTAATGTTAAGATTGTAGTGGTCCAAACTAACTAAAAGGGCACCTTAAGGCCAATTACCTCAAACTCTAAAAAACAGCTGATTTTCATGCAAACTTTTAACTCAAAATTTTCGCGTAGGCGTAGTTAGCTTAGCTAGCTTAGCTTAGCGTAGCTTAGTGTAGCTCAGCGTAGCTCAGCGTAGCTCAGCGTAGCTCAGCGTAGCTTAGCTTGCTTAGCTTAGCTTAGCTAGCTTAGCTTAGCTTAGCTTAGCTTAGCTTAGCTTAGCTTAGCTTAGCTTAGCTTAGCTTAGCTTAGCTTAGCTTAGCTTAGCTTAGCTTAGCTTAGCTTAGCTTAGCTTAACTTAGTTTAGTTTAGCTGGCTTAGCTTAACTAAGCTAAACTAAGATTAGCTAGCTAAACTATGTAAACATAGTTGTATGCCAAAACAACGCTTTCAACGTTCGACGACATAATTGAAAACGGTCGCGTGCATCCAATACGCCCATGCAGCCCAGGCTGCATTTTGTGACGCCCGTGCACCCCAGGGTGCACGGGCGCGTCACAAAATCGTATGAGGACGCGCCTCGTTGACGGGGTTTCGTACGCCCGTGCAGCCTAGGCTGCACAGGCGTATAGGCGTATTTTGCAGCGACGCTGCCGTGGACAGTGACGCTTAGGCTCACTTGCATACATCCTATTGAAATCGGGTTAACTAACTAGTGCGGAATAGCTAGTCTTGAGCATTCGTGAAGTTGTATCAATATATCAATGTATCACCGATGAAAGTCGTGATCGGTGATACATATCGACGGTTAAAAGGCGACTTGATTCAAGCGCCATTTTGAAAACTTTACAGGAGAGCGATTTAAAAATTTAAAAATCCGAAAAACAGATACTGCATCAAAACTACTTGACATTTCACATCCAAGCTGCTGAATATTAAAACTAAATGAAAGCTGCAACGATATTGTGCATAGGCTATTATCATAGTAGTTTTATTTATTGAGTAAAATGTTACTTAAGACATAATGCATTATTTTCTGATCAAGGCGAATTGATTTAAATACTAGAAACTACATTACTGGATCACGGTAAAATGATTGTAATGCTGTAATTATTATAATTGACTGAAGGCGAAATGACTTATGTCACAAAGGGTTGCAATCATACATACAATATGAAAGATCTAAGTATAAAATTTATTTTCCATAGATATGGGTAGAGTGATTTAAATGCAAAGGAAAAATGTGTTTATCAAAGGAAAAAAATCTGATAAGACTTATTAACTAAAAAAAAGGGATTCATATCCTTCAATTTGATTATTTTTGATAATGTTGATCTTTGAGCTATACGCTTGAAAAATAACAATGCAAAAGTAATCGCTAAAAAGTAGAGATCTTTAATTCAATTTTGATCTATTTTTATGATTTAACTAGCTGCGCCCGGCGGTTTCACACGCGTAATTCCCGATCCCGTGAAAGTTTCGGGATAAAAAGTAGCCTATATGTTATACCTGGTCACCAACTACTTACCTACCAAGTTTCATCGCAATCGGTTCAGTGGTTTTAGCGTGAAAGAGTAACAAACATCCATACATCCATACATCCACACATACATCCTTACAAACTTTCGCGTTTATAATATTAGTAGGATAAATAATAGATAAAATAAATGCTTTTGTTTGATTATTGAAATACTTAAATTAACTGTTATTTATTAGCCTCTTAATTACTCTTTAGTTTCTTAATTCACTTCACTAAAAATTGTGTCATTCTTCTAATCAAATAGTAGTAGTAGTTGTGTCAAATAGGTAGTTTTAGTTCGTTTCATTCGTTTTCCTCATATTCCGAATCCTCTATGTCAGTATCAATCAAAACATCCCTACCGTTTCCGCATGGTAAGCTCAGATATTCTCGGTGGAATATTTTCGGGATGACACCAGTCTCGCACAATTTTTTCAAATCATTGTACTTACTTTTTGTTACTGGCAATATAGACTTGTATAAAGGTTTAGCAACAATTGCTCTCTGCTTCGAAATAACTGGGATAACCTCTTCTGGCGATCCATCCTTCATGGAGAATTTGATTTTTATGTTCTGCAAAGCAGATTTTTTGAATGTGGCAATTCGAATCTTACTTATTTTGCCAGTAAGGTTTCCCTTATAATATTTTTCAGAAAATTCTTCGTAATTTTTGAAATCAGTGTAATCTAACCATTGGACATGGTAAGGAGAAACTTCTTTTCTAGCAACCTGGCAAACTGTTAGCCATTGAGAAGGAGCCCATACTGTAGTGTTTCTAACAGAGTGTTCGATAACAGAGTGCATGCTATCGACACTCATCTCAGTATGACCTGGTAGCAAATAGTTTAATTGAATCGACTCAAGGTTTTTTGATTTTGACAGTGCATTATGCACAGCGGCCATGACAATCCTGTTTTTGTTTTGTCCGGGACATGAGTCTGAGTAGAGGATCAAATGTTTGACAGTACCTCGCATATCCACAGTAGAAATGTATTTTTCCAAAATAGTGGACACTTCATTGCCTCCTCTTTTAGCATCAGATTCTCCCCAAAGGTAACAGTAGCCCTCTCTTGTGACGTTTTCATAAAAACAGAGATTATACACTGCATATTTTCTTGTGTAGAAGAGTAGAATGCTATTTCCATGAGGCGTATTTAAAACTTTTTGCAGATCGAATGAAGTGCATAGTATTGTTTGGTTATCCTTTCCCAAATCTCTGTGGAAATTCAGTCTAGTTTTCGAAGCAAGTTTTTCGTCCAGGTGTTCTTGTTTTTCTTCTACGAAATCATTTGGGTTTGTTTCGAAACGCAAACATTTCACGCATTTGTCCTTTTTAGGTACATGGAAGCCAATATTAAATTCTTTATTGAATATATCCCTAAATATATTTTCGCTGACGACATCCAAACACTGACTTGTTCTGTCTTCTTTGTAAATTCTGTAAACGTTCTTTAAGTTCTTGTTTTCAACTGGTAGGTACAGCCTCGTGGTCTCTTTCCTGCAGTAGTGAGATGGTAAAGCCGGAAGATTCTTTATGTATTTTATTACAGACTCTCGAGTGGCAGCACTTGTCTTGTTTGCTGGGATTGTCTTCCCTCTACCATCTTCCTTTGACAACCCATACGTCGCATTGGAGAGTGTATAGTACACATACTTCTGGCTGATGTTAAGTGTCTTTAAAATAAATTTAAGGCACACTTGACGACGGCCTTCTCCATCGTTGATGAAGTATTCATAAGTATTAGCCCGATATCCAGAATCTTTAACACGTTTCCTCTTTATTTCTAGTTTATTGCTCATTGAGACTAGCCAATCTTTCCGTTTGGAAGAAGATAAATTCCAAAAGAAGTTAAATAAACTTGATCTTTTTTCTTCACTGACCTCTCTACAATTATTGCCGCATTTCGTTCCGGCACATGGGTTTGCTTGCATTTTTTTTTCTGGTACTATAGTCCCATCTTTTTTAACGAAACTTTTGCCTCTCTGTCGAGCTTCTTTTTCTTTCCGTCTTTTATTTTCCTTTCTTTTCTTCAAGCCTTTATCTCCGACTTTACCATCGGCTGACCCCTTATCATTTTTTGACTTTTTACGCTTTTTTTTCAAAATTTCTCCACTGGATGTAGATTCCTCATCGGTATCTTTCCATGATGTTGAGTCCCAGACAAAATCTTCCTCTTCTGAAAGAAAATCAGCGTAATTCTTTTTCAGATTCGTAAGTCGTTTTTGTCTCTTCTTTTTCTTTGCATCTGTATCATTTTTCTTGTCAGCATCTGGCAATGATATTTCATTGTTTTCTTCTTCTAAAGATTTTCGGATTATTTCCATCTGTTCATCTGGAATAATATCTGTGATAGTTGCTTGCAATTCATCACTTTGTGTTCGAGTAAATACTCCTCCCTCATTTTCTTGTTGTTTGAAGTTTTGTAAATCATTATTTTCCGTATCAAATTCTTGTACAGTGCAACAAGCATCGGTATTGGGTTCGTGGCATTCTTGTAACAATAACGAGTCTTCTGCTTCGTCTCCCTAAAATCAAAACTCAAAATAAAAACACAGTAGGTATGTATTAAAAATCGATTAAAATATTTATTTCTGTTTATCTATAAAATAAGTTAAGCAAACCATAATAATACATTTTATTTATTATACCTTTTGCTTGTTGTATCTTCGAGTCATGACTTTATTGTATTTACTTTGAGAAAAGTATTCACTTTCTGTTATTTGAATTGTTTCAGCAAATTCCGATTTTGCGTGTGGTATTATGTCGTCACTATCCTGTTCTTTGTATAAATTAATTTCATTGTTATCAGCCTAAAATGAAGAAAAAGGTAACATTAATTTGGATAAATAGAATCAAGTAATAGGTACACTTACATCTTATCTGTCTTTTTTTTTGTTTTGATTCTATGTTCTTCGCAATAAATCTTACCTCTATTTCTTCCAGCTCAATAGTGATTTCACAATTTTGTGTTTTTAATGAACTTTCTGTATCAATTTGATCATTCTGTAAATCAACAAAACAATAAGTAGGGTAGGTACGTAAAAGTTTAAAGTACTTAGGTAAAATTAATAAGAAGTAGGTAGGTACTTTTAAATAATCTAGGTCAAGGCGTAAGAATTATAGCACCGTGTAAGTAGTTACTTTAAATTGAATCTTATTGTAATCAATTACTTACAGGTTTTTTAATATTGAGGCTTGGTTCTGGATGAACATCCGCTACAGTTACCTCTTGATTCGACTTGCAAACAGTATGTTGGTCCTCGATCTAAAAAAATCAGTAAAATATTTTTAGACCTTAAAGACAAATGTTATGAAAGACGTAGTAAATAGAAAATGAATAAAAGATAAAGTTATCTAAGCACAAATTACAGTAATCTGTTGGGTTATTTATTAGTGTTAAATTACTTACTAGCTGTGCCCCACAGTTTCACCCGCGTAAGTCCAGATCATGTGGGAATATCGGGATAAAAAGTAACTTATGTGTTATTCTAGGACTTCAACTATCTACGTATCAAGTTTCATCGCAATCGGTTCAGTACTTTTTGCGTGATTGAGTAACAAACATCCATACATCTAAACTTTCGCATTTTAAGTAGTATAAGTAAGATAGGTATTATTATGGAAATGTAGGTACTTACTTTAGTCGAAAACAGTTTTGAATTCTCCTTGTCAAGACTAATAGTTTTAGTTTTCTGAAGTGCTTCTTTTTTCTTCCATTTTACTTCGGATGTACATTTATTGATCATGTCCTTAAAGTACTTTCGCCTTTCATTATCCATTTTACGTAGGAACTTGTTACATACACAGTAATTTTATCTAAAACCACAATAATGACAGCCTTTAAAACAATTATTAAATTGTAAATAGGTAAACTACAAGTAAGCATACAAAATACGAACCGTTACGAAACCTTCCTCGACAGTATGCGTGCGTTTTTTTAAAAAATCACCGTATCCGTCCGTCACTTTTCGCTGCTCGCCGATGACTGACAGTTGTGTTGTGACTGAATTGCCACTCGAAATTACTGTCCTGTAGTAGGCACGTGGCTCAAAGTACTGAGCATTTGTTTTGTTTAGATTTAAAAGACATACGAAAACATGACAGTTGAAACTGTCGGTGCTTCAAAGAGCTTACTTTCATTAGTCGGTATAAAATTAAAAACGCCTACAAACCATTATCATTTTGAATGTTGTGCTTAAGCGTAAGAGTTGCAAGTAATAGAATTTGTATAAATGGTATAAATGCTTGAAATGTTTTTTTCATTATGAAGATGATCGATTCAAGCGACATTAACAACATTACTGGTCATCTGATAAAACGCTCAAGCGCCATATTTTACCAATATAGTTCAGGGTAAAAAGAATGAATCGACATAGATAAGATTAATAATTCAAAGTAAAATGATTCAAAACAATACTTGAATAAATATTGATCAAAGTAAAATGCTTCATAATACAATGTCAATTCATTTTAGATTTGGTAAAAATGAATGAAAAGACAATTTAATTAATAAGTGAAAAAAGTAAATGGATTCAAATGACAGATATCTGTATTAATGCCTCATTTAAATTGACTCATAAGCATGGTTTAAAAAAAAGGATAAAATCATGTCGCATAATACTTTGTTGATAAAAATGACCCCCAAATTGGTCATGGAATGAAGCGCCAAAAAAGTGCTCCGATTTGCACCAAACTGGGCTCAAAAGACGCAGAAAAAGATGCTGATTTCAAATATATAAATAACTCAAAATCGCACAAAGTGGCGGTTGAGTCAAGTCGCCTTTTACCCGTCGATATATTTAAAAAAAACATACTTAATGTGAATACCTACGTCATGAAATACATTTACTTACTTTTTCTATTATATTGTATAGCTGTGTCCCGCGGTTTCGCCCACGTAAGTCCCGATCACGTGGGAATATTGAATCAAATTTATTTATTTACGAATTTAATGTCCCTACTTACATGATATTTTGTGACGTATTTACAAAAAGTTCGTTTTTTTTAATTTTCTTACTACCTATGCCTAAATGTATTCTCATTTGCTCCTCCGTTTTAGCTAATCCGGATTAGTTAGTTCTGTGCAATCCAGCCTAATACAAACTTAGGAACTAGTGTAGTTCTGTGGATAGCAGACTTCAAGAGCATTTTATTGGAAAGACCTTCATTGGTATAACGCACGGGTATTACGTAACTAAATTAAACAAAACAAGAGTTATTCCAGTGAGGACTTTATGATGTAAACGTAGTTCCCGGAGCGCGTTTACGTAGAAGCCGAAAACTGAGCTATTTATAGAGTATTGATATGATATAATATAAACTTTTTAAATTCACACGATTTGTTATCATATTTACATTTTCCCGGGTCTTTATCGGGTATTATTTTTTTTCTTACCTCGAAGTTTCAACCATGTTACAATGGTCTTGGTCGCGAGGGGACACACGCGCGTAATACGCGATAAAGACCCGGGAAAATGTAAATATGATGACATAATATGTCGTCTAAATACTCTAAATGACTCACTCACACAATAATTTATTATTATATCCTTTTGATACTAATTATGTCAAATTATTATGCTTAGAACAAAAAGACAGAAATCGTGTAAGTTTGTAGTATTAATAAGATAAGGATATTTAGTCGTTTTCGAAAGTTAGTTACATTTTTCCGGGTCTTAATCGCGTTTTATTATTTATTTTCTTATGTCGACGTTTCAACCATGTTACAATAGTCTTGTTCGCGAGGAGACTGACCATGGACCAGTCCCCTCGCGACCAGGACCGACCATTGACCAGTCCTCTCGCATTTTCCCCACATTTTCCCGGGTCTAAATCACATACGCGATTAAGACCCGAGAAAATGTAACTATGATCAAATAATAGTTTTGGGGAGGCCTTTGCCTAGCAGTGGGACAAAAATATGGCTAATATTACTAATAAAAATAATGTTTTTAAGCCTGCATCCATGTTGGTTGGCACCAAAGGACACACTTTTCAAGCTAAATCTCCGAAACAAAGAATTTTTATAACAATTCCCTCACAATAAGATATACAATTTCGCACCGACAAATACCTACTTACCAAAGCAAATTCGCACAAAAGTAGCTTTTTTCTCTCCATTGACAATCAACATAGGTAAACAAAAACTATCTTCCTCTGTAGATATTATAAAGTCAAATGTGACACAGGTGTGGAGGCAAATTTAGCAAAGGAGATCCCTGGAGACTGCACCGTTACACCCATTTACGGCATCTAGTCGGGGCTTGGGAAATATTCGGATTCTTTTCCGAATATGTTTGATGATAGTATAGGATCCCACTATATTACGACCTTCACCGAGCTGGTCAATGGATGAAAAGTATTTTAATATTTGATTAAATATATCAATTAAGGGGACAGTCTACCTACTCTTTTTTCCATACAAACTTTACAAACGTAGTCGACTGTATCCTCCCTGGATAAAGATATTAGGAAAGTATGTTTATGCTATAAGTCCTATATTAGCCATGACCATGCCCCTACGTTTTAATTTTTTTCTATTTTTTTTTAATTTCATTTCTATTCTAATTAGAAAATGAAAATAAACCAAAACGTAGGGACATGGTCATGGCTAATATAGGACTTATAGCATAAACATATTTTTGTTTTTGTTTTGTTTTATTTTGTTTTCATGTTTTTGTTTGTATAAACTTGTAATTTTCTTTTTTGGATAAATAAATGTATTTGTATTTTTGATATATGGCATAAACATATTTTTTAAAACAGTCGACTACGTTTCGCCAAAGTATGTATGGAGAAAGGAGTAGGTAGATTGTCCCCTTAATGACTGTTTTATGATGCTAGTATTTCCTAGCATCTTAAAACAATTTATCAAGTCATTTATCAAGAAATTAAAATTAGTTGTGGGGTAATGAAGAGGCTACACTAAAATTATCGCATCTGCAAGTTAAAACGAGGTTAAATTGTAGATTTTATTATAATCATTGAGATATTATATTACTATGATTATAATATATACCTGAATTTCCATGAAATCTCTCCATTTAGTCGGGCATTAAATGATTTGACTGAACTATTGTGCCAGATAAGTCACGGCTGGGTGCCCCGATTCGATATGACACAGTCTGGAGGTTATTGTAAGAAAACTCTCTTATTGTGTGCGATACGACTTTTTAAATATATTGTGAAATTGATATTGTGTGATCGGTTGGCACGGGAAGTTATGGATGGCAATTACAGAAAAACTTCTACCAAAATAGATAATTAGATAATTGTAAGAAGGTACATAAATATGTACCTTCTTACAATTATCTATTTAGGTACCTACCTACCAAGTTTTAGGCTTCGGTACCATTATCACAAAAACGACGTTTGTTATATGGGAGCCCCACTTAAATATTTATTTTATTCTGTTAGTTTGTTGTTGTATATCTGTTAGTAATCTGTTAAATAAAATTTTTCATTTCACAAATGCTGTATTTGTCTAGCTATCACGGTTCATGAGATATAGCCTGGTGACAGACAGACAGACGGACAGTCAAGTCTTAGTAAAAGAGTCCTGCCTGATATTACCATTTGGGTAGGTACAGATAGTTGATTCCGTAAAAACGTTGCAAATGTCATTTGGATTGAAACAATAGAAAAGTTTCATGTTTCATCATTTTCCGATTTTGTATTCCCAATTTGACAGTTATATTTAAATTGATTTTTCTAATCAGCAACAGTTTTGAAACGGCCCTCCCGTTTCAAAACTGTTGCTGATCAGTAAAAAAGTACAAAATCACCCCACAGAACTCCCATTAACCACCGCCGTACTATAAATAGTACACAACTTTGCCCTAAGATAAAACATACAATGCGATGCATTTTTAAATCGAGCAACACATTTTACCTATCAGAAACATAAAGGAATTCTTATATGACTCTTGCTTGTCCGTATGTATGTGTGTATGCCACCAGCCACCACCGATTTTCATAGGAAAGGAGAAACCTTCGTGCGCAAGTCCAACACTTAGCCGGTTTAAAAAAATATGCGTTCATATCGGATACCTACTAACTATCTTTCTATTCGTGAAGTGGTGTGGCTCACCTAGTGTTAAAGTTTTTCAGGTCGCCCCGAGGCCTCTAACTTGACCTAACGACTGCTATCAGAGATAACAACCGGGACCAACTGCTTAACGTGCCTTCCGAAACGTGGAGGAGCTCGAGAAAATTATTTTTTGTGACACAAATAATTTATTTAATATTTGTTTATATCGGACGTTATAAAAACAAGTTTGTTGTGTAACGAATATTCATTCGTTTGCGATGTTTAGTATTAATTTGTATGCTTGATGAAAGTTCTTGTGAATAGATAATGAAACACAGTTATTTAGATTTAATTTAGACGTTTTCAATCATGGCCTTAATTGCTATTGCAATTAGTGATCTGTTAGTATTTAGTAATCTGGGTACTTTTCATAATTCATAAATCATTTACCTATTGCAAATAATATTATGTAACATCAAATATGTACTATTTGATGTTACATAATATTATTAGATCACCTTACGTAGCCTAATACACAGGGCATGAAACAATGTTTGCAAAAAGATACATTTTAAGAGGATAGTCTCCATTCTCTTTCTGCATACAAACGTAGTTTACATTTTCCTCCCTGGATAAAGACATTAGAGAAAATATGTTCATGCCATAAAACCTATATCTGTCATGACAATGCATCTACCTTTTTTTTTCTAATTAAAATAATAATAAAAAATAATAAAATGAAAAAATTAAAAGGTAGATGCATAGTCATGACATATATAAGTTTTATGGCATAAACATATTTGCTCTAATGTCTTTATCCAGGGAGGAAAATTTAAACTACTCGTTTGTATGGAGAAAGAGAATGGAGACTATCCTCTTAATATTTTATGTCTAATTATGCTAAATACAATATTTCAAAGATAATTAAGAGAATGTCATTTAAATCATATTGTTATTATTAGAGTAGTCAGAAATAAATATGTCACAGAGAATAAAGTTAGTCAGTTTATGATTTGGTAATCAATAACTTTTAAGTAATAAGCACTAACAAATGCCTCTCAGATTTACCGGTACAATGATTCTTTAATCCTCGTACGAGGGTACCTAATCCTTCTGCGACCTTGACATTTTGTATCTACTGGACATTATGCAACTTGGACATTCTGCACCTAATATACGAATCCTACTACTATGGCATACGCGATGTTCATGTCTACATTAGGCGAGCGATGAATCGTGTCACGTTGACGCGATACATCATTGCTCAGTTTATTGTGCAGCCGAGACTGAATTGACGCAGGTGTACTTACTCAAGCGAAACATCGTCTTCCCCTTTATACTTTGCATTGCAACCCGACCACATACTTAAGGCGCTTAAGCACGAATATTCTCCGTAGACCGGTAATCAAAGACAATAGAACCAATTGACTCCTAATACCGCGAATTTGTGTACAAAACACAACTCACTAGGGCATCCGCCATATTTCCAAAATGATGGGGTGGACGGCCCTCGGGGTAACTTATTTACGTAATGAAACCACTACTTAGAGTCTTAAATATATTAAATATTTTATATTTAACACATTTTTATTGTATTAAATTCGCTTTTTTTAACGATATCTAAAATCCCAGTATCAATCCCGGGATCCCGGGATTGAGCTCTTAATATCGATATCGCCCCGGGATTGAAAACCTTCCGATATTGCATGCCCTACAACTCACCATTGCGGGCAGGGGGTAAGGTTAAAATCAAACCTTGTGATTGGCCGATGCGTTACCTATCTATACTTAGAGAGTGAAATAGTGATGCGGTACCTTCAGTTACTACTACTAACACGACGTACCATAAGCAAAAAGGTATTCTTATGGATGTCAAAAAAATAATCGCAGTGTGACAGCACGAGCTCACGCGGCAACGGTTCGACATACGACTGAGGCTAGTGCGTCAGCTAGACTCAGTTTTATCGTCTCATTTTCCGAGACTACGTACCGTATCTTTAGTTTTTTGTTTTAATCTAAGACTTAGCCTCACAATTGGGCCATTGTACGTGATTTCTTAGAGGGTTAAGCAGTAAGATGCCACGGGATCCTACTCCGGATTGGGGAATGTCCCATACCTTCGGACCGTGGTGAGTCCTAGGAGATGTCGCTTTCCTCACGATGTTTTCCTTCACCGTAAGAGCGATGTTATTAGCTCACATAACTTTTTCTTAAAGAAAAAGACATTAGTCGGCCCGGATTCGAACGCACGACCCTCGGAATGAAAGTCGGGGTATCTACAACGAGACCAAAACCGCTCTCTTATGAGCAGTCAATTGGTTCTATAGTCTTTGCCGCTAATGAAGCCCCAGGATTACAGATAATTTACTTACAAAACTTCAGACAAATAATTCGACATGAACAAAAGCATTTCTCGCACTCTGCCAACGACATTTCAATAAATTATATGGAGCTGTCAATGAATAATACCATATTTCATAAAACAAGAGGTTCGAGAGAAAGTTCGAGAAGGATCAGCTCTCTATCAATCAATGTCTGGAAGTTGCTTAAAAGTCGACTGATGAAGCGGCGGGGTGATTACGTGGCTTCTCTGTGTTCTAAGTGTATTTATGCTAGGTATTTACGCTTTGTTTTTAGGGTTCCGTACCTGAATGGTAAAAACGGGACCCTATTACTGAGACTCCGCTGTCTGTCCGTCCTTCCGTCCGTCTGTCTGTCACCAGGCTGTATCTCATGAATCGTAATAGCTAGAAGGTTGCAATTTTCACAGATGATGTATATCTGATGCCATTCCAGTCTCCATTCTCATTCTCCATACAAACGTAGTTTAAATTTTCCTCCATGGATAAAAAGACATTAGAGCAAATATGTTTATGCCATAAAACTTATATCTGTCATGACTATTCATCTACCTTTTTATTTTTTTCATTTTATTATTTTTTATTATTATTTTAATTAGAAAAAAAAAAATGCAGATGCATTGTCATGACAGATATAGGTTTTATGGCATAAACATATTTGCTCTAATGTCTTTATCCAGGGAGGAAAATTTAAACTACGTTTGTATGGAGAAAGAAAATGGAGACTATCCTCTTAAGTGGGGCTCCCATACAGCAAACGTGATTTTTGACATAAAACGCAACGATACTGCGATGTATTTTTATCACTAGCGCCATCTAGTGATAGACTTTACGTTCGCGGAACCCTACGTGAATTTAGACCGATGACGATGCGAAGTTCGCCGGGTCAGCTAGTATCAAAATAGCATAAAATAAGTAATGCTGAAATTAATGACACATCAAAAACATAAAATTTAGAGATAAACCTCGCACAAATTATGCAAACAACCGACTAGAAACACTGTAAATGTGTTTTGTCATATCTACTGTTATAAAGATGAGTTTGTCTGTGTTTTCGTTTAATATTATTTTAATTTAGGCGTAAAATTTGAGGCTTGTTTTAGTTAATTTTATTTTTATTGTGTTGATAAGCTTTTGTTTGCGTTGGAATAATTGGTTTGAAACGAACTTTAATTTTAATATTGAGGTCAGCATCATTTCGTATAGTGGTCTGGCTCACCTGGTGTTAGAGTTTTCAGGTCGCCTTATGGCCTCTAACTTGACCTAACGACTGCTATCTGAGCTAATATTGAGGTAATTTAATTTTCAATTTTGACCTAAAAATTAAAAAATTAACCAGTCAAGTGCGAGTCCGACTCGTTCTCCTAGGGTTCCGTATAGCGCTGTGCAAAATAACTGCGTAATCGACTTAGTTGTTTACGCAACAATGTTATAATTTTTATCCCGATTCTTCCGCGGGATCGGGACTTAAGGGCCCTATACTGAAAAACTGAAAATCCATGTCGGGCGCATCGAAAATTGTTAATTATTTCATGACGGAATGTCGTAGAACTTTTTTTTGTGTACACATTGTAGGCGACATTGTTTCCGATATGTTTGTCGGTCTGTATCACTATTCACAGGCTCACCAACATACACGTAGGCAGGTAAGACGTCCACTCTCGCCCGTGGCTCTCGTGACACAACGTTCACCCCACTACAGGTATGCTTGAGATTGCGTATACGCAACTGCCTAGCTATATACCTAACTTAGCTAGTAGACACAAACACTATTTGGATAGGCTTTGCACCAATAAGAGGTTCTTGTCTTAAAACTACACCAAAATGTAGGAAACAATGTCACCTACAATCTGTGCACAAAAAAAAGTTCTACGACATTCCGTCATGAAATAATCAACAATTTTCGATGAGCCCGACAGGGATTTTCAGTTTCAAGGTCGTTAGCGTCGATACTCCTCTTAAGGTGAAGCATTGATAAACTAAAAACCCCGCGGCCGCGCGATATTTAGCTCGACAATAAGTTTGTAAGTGCCAAAACAGTATTTCGCGTTAAACTTTAATTATTATTGCTAAATAGGAAAATCTGTATTACCAATATGAAGTGCAGATTACCACTTTACAGGAAAAACCAATGTTCAAATATATTCCGTTTCGTTGTAAAATGAAAATCTCAGTTTTATAGGGATTTTACTAATCGTAAAAACAAAACTACCAAAAATGAAGGCAAAAGAAGGATAAATTTAGTAGGTTTAAGCTACCAAAATATGGTTTCCGTATGTTTTGTCATTACTGAGATATATTGACATCCAAATATATTTACTTACTTGAAATTTACTTGTGATTTCCGTTATTGGCTTTCACTTTTATATATTTTTTTTTACTTTGTGTTTGTAGCTGTGGATGTCCTTAAATAGATAAATAAATTAATACTAAATCTTCAAGTCGTCACCTTAACCGGGAGAAACCGCATGATGCACCTAGTTTTATAATAATCTAATTGCGTCTACGTATACATACCTACTTACTTATCTACTCTATTTTCATTTATATACCTGTTATATTTGTTTACTTTCTGGAACACATTTTAAAATAAAAGCAGACCTGCAGATTTTTATCGGCCGATAGATGAAGTCCACGAATCGTCATTTGAAATTCGATAAGTAATTCCTGACCCAACGAGTGTAATAAGAAAAATACCCTATATTATACCCCTTAACGGGCGAGCGGCGGGCGGGCGGGGATGAGTGGTGTTGGTCTAGTGGTAGATACACCGGCTTTCATTCTGAGAGTCGTGGGTTCGAATCCAGACCGACCGAATGTCTTTTTCTTTAAGAAAAAGGTATGTGCGCTAATAACATCGCTCCTACGGTGAAGGAAAAACATCGTGAGGAAACCAACATGTCCTAGGACTCACCACGGTCCGAAGACATGGAATATTCAGTGTTTTCTATGTATCATATGTGTATTTACAAAAAAAAGTATAATATGTAGTATATCCGTTGTCTAGTACCTACCCATAATACAAGCCTAGTGCTTAGTTTGGGGCTAGATTGCACTGTGTGTAACGTCGTGCAATATAAAAAATCGTGCAATATATACCCCTTAACAGTCTTCGATTCTGGTGTTTTTAACCGACTTCAAAAAAATTATTTGTATGTATGTGGATATGTTCACGCCGTATTCCGGCATTCGAAATCCGATTGCGATATTTCTTTTTTATTTGGAAGGTGAAAGTCGTGGCTGGGTAGATGCAATTTGTAGCCACACTACAAATTTGATCTACTCATGCAGTTAAACTGTCGGCTTAGCTTACATAAAGATAAGTCGATGGCATTGTATTTAGATTTATTTTGTCCTTATTATTTTATTGTGTAATTAATTACTAATTATAGAGGACTAGAAAAAATGAATTTTAATGACTAAAAGCAAGTTGTACAAGCTGACAAAAAAATCCCCAGTCTGTATTTTTAACTTGAGAAGGAACAAAATCTCTTAATGGCCACTTTCCAGAATTAAGTACGGCCCGAAGTCATCTTTACTTTGTTAAGACTCCACTGTATATAATAATTTCGGTGTAAAAGCGTAGATGACTTTTTTATTTCCGCCTTTCTAAATTAAAACGTTAGAATTAAATTTTGGGGGATGGAGTAAAAAAAAAGAAAGAAAATAAGTAGGTTTGTGATTAGAAGATTATTAAATCCTAGACTAGCTTGGAGCTATGGTTTTACCTTTTTTAAATAAAAAAATGTTTTAAGTATTTGTTGTTATAGCGGCTAAAGAAATATCTATCTAAATAAAAGAAATAAAATCTGTGAAAATTGTAACTGTCTAGCTATCACGGTTCATGAGATACAGCCTGGTGACAGACAGACAGACAGCGGAGTATCAGTAATAGAGTCCCGATTTTACACTTTGGATACGGAACCCTTAATAGTATTTGTTACTAGATAGGTAATGTAACACTTAACTGTTTCCCAAAAGTTAGTCCATTATTTGACTAAGGCGTTTGGTTAAGCCCATTTTCCAATTTTACTCTTAAATACATTTTGAATAATTAAGTATAATCCTCTCTCATTATAAAACTACTCGTAAATCCTTTGATAAGCCGATTTTCAAATGGATTACACCATTAAATAGAGAGATTTAAGAGGAAGGAGTCGTGAAGGAAGAGGAAAGAAATATGACAATAATTGTTGAAATAATTACTTAAACTTATATTTTTTATTACATTTTGTAACAAACGAACTGGGTTCCATTTTCAAACTTATGATAATCGGGCGCCAAGGAGTTTAATCATTTCTGTCTAGTATGTAACGAAGGCATTGTATTGTAGTGCTGCCAGGCCAGTATTAAACTTTTCGATTGCGATACGTAGTTTGACCGGGTCACCAAGTAAAAAATAATAAAAACAGCAACAATGAATTAAGAACTTTTCTTTTTTAAAATCGTCTGAAAAAAAGGTCGAATTAATTCTCGTTCTATTCGAACGCGGAGACTGCACTTTGCAACGGCAATGCCCGAAGAGGCTACGATCCGGCGCGCTACGAACGAACTTCGGCAAACGTCAGTATTGCTTTTAACTTCATAGTAAACGCACGTCTCTACCCCGCGCAAAACGTAAAACGTCCCGTAATAAATTGGATTATCGTGTTAAATTAAACAATAAAAAACAACAAGTTAAAGTAAAAGTGTTGAGTGATAATGTAGTGAAGTGTTTTAGTTATTTTTTAAAGGTAAGTGCGAGTAAATTAGGGTTCTTTCAGGCCTGAAATTGTGAATAACTTTTAGTACTAAATCTTACGTGTGACGTTAATTAAATGGATCATTATAGTAATGTATGGGAGTAATAATTACTGGAGCTACCATGCTGCCTTGATAGCGTTGTTAGATAGTCAAATGTTGTAATTTAAAATACTTATTACTGAAATTTATTTTAAAATATCTTTATTGAAGGGGTTAACAAGAACTTAACTAAAAATGCCTGTCGGTTTCATCGAAAATTATTGATTGATTAGCATTTTCTGATGCAATGTTTTTGAATATTTTTGACTTCTATTCTATGTATTTTATATTCGTATACGTATTCTGCAACTCCAATACCTCAACAATATCTCAGCATTGTAAGATCTTTCTCTAAAAGGGTCAACAATTTAAATAAATTTCAAGAAAGAAAGTGTCGCTAAATCTTTTGAAACACAACTATCGCTAATCCGTTTTCGAGGAAAATCTCTGAATGTTGAATGTTTAAAGAAATATTTTACGTTAATAAAAGAATTGTTAATGAAAATTCAAATTAAATTTTTTATCAAAAATTGTTATTATTAGAAATTTTTTACAAAAATAAATGCATCATGAAAAAATCCCCCGCGACAGGATTCGAACCTGTGCCCCTCGGTTATTAGTAGTTTTGTAAAATTTTGCAGAAGCTTTTGGAGTGTTATCTACTGTGCTTTTATGCAAACTATTTTGTGCAACCATTTTAGAAAACAATAACTTTAAAAGTCTGCCGGTTACTTCTCGCATTAATTCAATGAATGCATTAAAACATAGCCCGAGTCGAATTTAAAATCTAGTTTTTAAGTATTTTAAAAATGAAAAGAGCCATATTTTTGACTAGCAGTGTCCCGCGGATTTTACCTGCGCAATTCTTGATCCTTTTTCTGCGATCTTGCAAATCCCTAAAACTCCTTTATTATCGGATGCCTCCATCATCTACATCTACAATTATATTATAAAGAGGAAAGATTTGTATTTTTGTGTATGTGTCTGTCGTATGGTTGCACACTCAAAAACTTTTGGACCGATTTCAAAAATTATTTTACCATTAGAAAGCTACATTCACCCTGAGTAACACAGGCAGGCTTTTGATCCCGATATTCCCACGGGATCGGAACTTACTCGGGTGAAACCGCGGGACGCAGCTATATTATTATAAAAAACACTCTCTGTAAATTTTAGCTCTTAACGTCTTTACTATCTGCGGTTTAGGGTTTGCATTGATCAGTCAGTCAGTCAGGATAAAGTATTTTATGGATAGGTCCTGGGAAGGCATAGATAAATAATTGATCAAAATAAAAAAATAATTTTTTGCTCAAATAAGTGTTTAGTAGGATCATTCCCACTAGATCCATAAAACTGATTTTGTTTTAGTTTCGATAAGTTATTTTTTCGATCGTCTTTTTTTGTTTATTGGATCTAGTGGAAATTTTATTCACAGTAGATCCATAATTAGATCCCTATTTAACATATTTAAAAAGTAAAGGCATAGTTGATATATAAAATACCTGCTTTGAAATAGGTGACCACGCGTTAGTTTCTTTAAAAGTAATATTTCCTAAGTGTGAAAACAATTTTAAAAATAATGTTTATACTCGTCGAACCAGTGTTTTTTTGCGCCGTTGTATTTGATAAAATATAATTGGTTAATGTTAAAAGAAAAATATACCAAAATTGATAAATTAAAAATAACTGCCAAAGAGTAAACAGTCTTTCGACCTTTATAAAAAGCTCTTTTGTACCTTTCCAAGAGCTTTTGTCTTTATTTAAAAAGGTTCTACGTAGCTTAAGGCGTTTGAACATTTTTCGCATCAATTTTAATGTTTTAATTGGCAAGATGTTGACTTCTCAACAATTTTATTATTCTTTCCTTCTATTTTTGTTTTTCAAAAAGTATAATATTTTCTTTGTAAAAGGATTGAATTATTAATGTGACAAAGGGAAACCTTTTTGAGTTTTAATTATGAATAATCTTAAAATAATTTGTAAGCTACTGTAGCGTCTTGCAGTACATCAAATAACATGGGCCTATCATTTAAAATTAAAAAGGCCCAAACAGGAATGAGCTAAGAATTTTTTTTTACCCAAACGGTCTAAATTCTTTTGATAATTTTACAAAACTTGGCTATATGACGTTACTATCTTTGTGGCGCGTCGTGCGAATGTTCGACTGCAATGCAGAAAGATTCGGGTTCAATTCCCGTCGGATGCAAGTCTTTATGCTTAAAAATATATAATTGTTTCATGTCCGTGTGCCCCATGTATAATACGTATGAATTTCCAAAAGAAAAATAAATTTTAGTATTTTATCCGTTGTCTAGTCACCGTAACACAAGCTTACTAAGCTTAGCACGGGGCTAGATAGCGCTGTGTATTGTTCAAAGAATTTATTTATTTATTTACAGCTGCATCCCGCGTTTCACCCGCGTAAGTCCTGATCCCGTTAGAATATTGGATTAAAAAGTAGCCTATGTTACTCAGGGTGAATGTAGCTTTCTAATGGTGAAATAATTTTTGAAATAGGTCCAGTAGTTTTAGAGTTCACTCATAACAAACATACAGACGCAACGACACACACACAAATACAAATCCTTCTTCTTTATAATATTAGTACAGATATAGATTTTTATTTATTTGTTTTTGCCACCCACGTTTACAGTTCGGTCACCCATCTAAGGCATATCAGCCTTGGACGGGTGATCGAAAACAATAAAAAATAAAATGTGGGGCACTCGGGACTGCCGCAGTAAAGCTAAAGCGGAGTGGGTGGTTAGAGGTTCCATTTTCGTTACGGAATTTCTTGATTCGGTCGCCGCGCTCAAAGCCCGCGATAAAAGCTATGCAATAGCTTAAAAATGAACATTTAAAATTCTCGACAGATTACCTTAATGGGTCACTCGTCACTGGGTCGTTTCCACTGACACTCATTGTCACTGTGATTGTAATTACAGTCAATGTGATGATTTAATTAAATTGTTATGCTCCTATAGTTTTATTTCTTATATTGCTGACCGTAATAATTTGAAGATTGAAGATAAATTGGCTTTATATCATTATTTTTAATTTACGATTATTATGGTACCTACCTATGATATAAATGAGTATATTTTTTAATTATGTCATAATATGTGTTACCGCTAGCTGTACCCCACAGTTTCAATCGTGTAAGTTCCGATCCCGAAATGGAAATTTTTAGGGTACAGTCAGCATCAAAAGTCGATGACCACATTTAAAGTTTCAAAACCGCTATACATTATAATATACCAAAATTGATTAACATAACAAGCGCCATAATAGAATAAACATTTCTTAAGTTCAAAACTTTCTGAACACTACAAAGTCAAAAATCTCTGAACATCTCAATGTCAAAAATTACTTATCATTATAATTTGCAAAAGTATCCTAACATCAAGCTTAACAAAACTGACTGATCAATAGCAAATCTTTGTTCCGGTCGGATATCTAGTGTAATAATCATTATAATGTTCAAAAATAACTTAACATAATAAATGAACCCAAGTAACTGAACATTAATTTATTTCGGCTACCTAGTATGTAAACCAGGGGTTTCCTAACTTATTTGAGACGCGCCCCCTTTCAGTCATAAAAAAAAATCCGCGCCCCCCATTCCTCCAGTCCAGATTATCAGGTCGGAATAAATATCAGTAATAGGATCCCGTTTTCACCTGTTGGGTACGGAACCCTAAAAAGGATTCGATTACAAAATAAATTTTATTGCTCATTAAAGTTTTACAAAAGGTATTTGATAAGTATACCAAATACGTTTAATAGCTCCCGTGAGGTTGGCGCGGGGTCAGTCTAAAGGCTGTTATGGTTCTTATTGTTCAGAAATTCGCCCACTAAAGAATCAATATTATGTTCTTGACATAGGCGTTAATTTCAAATAATTTAATTGGTCGTATTAAACAGTCTGAAATGCATTTTCTCAGCGATCGTAGGTGGCCCGCGCCCCCCTGTAAAGGTCCTTGCGCCCCCCCTGGGAGGCGCGCCCCCCACTTAGGGAACCCCTGATGTAAACGTTTGAATGTAGCTGAACTGGGTATTGAAAAATCAGCTAGTGACTATTTTCCGATTTATCTAAATACCAAATTACGTCAATTATGGTTATAAATAAATCTGAAATATACAAAGTTATTTTTGCTGTGGATAAAATAAAAAAAACGTGTTTTAAAATGTCAGTTTAAAATCATGTGGGTATTTGGAAAGCAATGTGCCAAATATATGATAAAATAAATAGATGATTAAATAACCCGCAACCGCAATGGATATCCGATATACATAACTGACAATTTAGTGGAAATATTCTTTTAACATTCGTGGGTAAATCTTTTTCCAAATACCCACAATATTTTTTTTATACCTGCACAATATTAGTTTAATCCACAGTCAATTTTTTTTTTGTTTATTTAAGATTTACTTACAATAATAATTTACATAATTATGGTATTTAGATGAATTTGAAAATAGTTGTAACCGAAATAAATTAATGTTCAGTTACTTTTGTTCATTTATTATGTTAAGTTATTTTTGAACATTATGATGATTATTACACTAGATATCCGGCCGGAACAAAGATTTGCTATTGATCAGTCAGTTTTGTAAAGCTTGATGTTAAGATACTTTTGCAAATTATAATGATTAGTAATTTTTGACATTGAGATGTTCAGAGATTTTTGACTTTGTAGTGTTCAGAAAGTTTTGAACTTAAGAAATGTTTATTCTATTATGGCGCTTGTTATGTTAATCAATTTTGGTATATTATAATGTATAGCGGTTTTGAAACTTTAAATGTGGTCATCGACTTTTGATGCTGACTGTACCTCTCCTACACGCATTTTTTTCACAAGTTGTTTTAAAATCGTTGTGTTTTCAAGAACTATTTTTGTATTCATTTCTGAGTATTTCTGTGCTTATCAAGTGTGTACTTGCATACTTCATACATACTTGATAAGCACAGAAATGATAAAGCAAAATATGCAAGAAAAAATACCTATTATAATTATAGAAAAACAAAGGTACATAAAATATTTATTTTTGAACCTTTATATGTTTACCATTATACAAATTACCCTATTTCAGAAACTTAGATCAAAATGGTAAACAAAGAGCCGTCACTTTTTGTTAAAAGTATGGGATTTTTGTTTACCTTTTTACCCGACTGCGCGACGCAAAGAAGGGTTATGTGTTTATCAGTCTATGTATGTATATATTTGTTTTTGGTCTAAGTTTCTGAAATAGATTACCTATTTCAGAACTCTTTTCTGAAATTAAAATTTCAGAGTCTAGTTGCTTAGTTTGGGACGCTACTGAACTATCACCACTGTATACTTCCATCAGTAAGCTGATCATTGAAAACCGTGGGCCACACTCGGCATGTGCAAGCTAGACTACATTGTCACATATCACTCTTTATAAAGTGACAGTAATTTTCCCTTTAGTGCTATAATTTTGATTTTGATTTTGAAATTATAATTTTGAGTTTCCCAAAATTTTGAGTAGGTATCCGCAAATGATGAATTCCTCACAATGTTGAGTTTTCCAAAAAGTTGAGTTTCCCAAAACCTTGAGTTCCCCAAAATGTTAAGTTCCCCAAAATGTTGAATATCCAAAATGATTCAATTATCCCGGTGTCATAGGTAAATAACGAAACTAATAAACAATACCAATTTATACCACACAAGGGGGTGACATATCGATATAATTTTTCAAGACCTATTTTTTCCCACATTTCTATATTCTTTATAGCTCCCAAAGTAATTGAGGCTGTAGAAAAAACAGTTCGGTATGCGCCATAACACTCTACCCTTTGTAAAATAAGCAATAAATAAGGGTGACTACACATCTAGCGGTGTAGGGTTGCCATGACTTGTGGCTTGTTGGGAATTCTTAATTTTTAACCGACCTAAGATTCAGATGAAAGTCTAAACTATTATTTCTCCATACAAACGTAGTCGACTGTTTCCTCCCTGAATAAAGATGTTATATTAAATATTATGTTTATGTCATGAAACCTATATATCTGCAATGACTCCTGGTTTTTAGTTATTTTCATTTCCTTTAGAATATCTTTATATGTGTGCTGTAGATGTGGTCTGTTTTTAACCCCCGACTGAAAAAGAGGGGTGTTATAAGTTTGACGTATCTGTCTGTGTGTGTGTGTGTGTATCTGTCTGTGGCATCGTAGCTCACGAACGGATGAACCGATTTCAATGTAGTTTTTTTTGGTTGATAGGTGACTTCTGCGCGAGTGTTCTTAGCTATGTTTGATCAAAATCGGCTCAGCCATTATGTTTATGTTTAAAGATTCTTTATTTCTCATAAGATTTAACAATCGCTTACTGAGAAACATGTTTTAACTTAATACTATTGTTTTATAAGCGAGCGTATAGGTAGGTATTTACTTACATGCAAAGTATCACTAGTCTATCCACTCATATTAGATTCAGATTACACTGATTACATTCGTATTCACTTAGCGGAAGTAGTATTTACTATTGATTTCATTACATATTTACAATTACATATAAATAAACGAAAGAATAGCCATTCAAAGTATATGTAGGGTCAAACTCGGAAATAAAAAACGAATGTTTTCAAATATACCCGAGTGGGGTATCAAATGAAAGAACGTAACCTTTGTGACTACAATATGCATTTTTAATTAAAATCTCTCTTACAAAAAGGGTATAATAAAAAAAAGTTAAAAATTTAAAAAAACCCCGACTTTAAAAATCTTCGAAGTTAAAACAAAACTAAACTTTTTTAAAAGGTGCCCGCGGCCCCCGACGCGGGAACGTAAGGTACCACATACCTACTCGAGAGACATTAAATTTGTTTTCGGCTTATTATTTTTACCTTTTTAAAGTTTAGTTTTGTTTTAACTTCGAAGATTTTTAAAGTCGAGGGTTTAAGGTATAAGTGTCAGTGTAAGTTTAGTGTCATCGTGTAGTTTTAGGTTGAGAAAATTTTAATAAAATACACATGTGTGTGTATAGCACTGCAGAATACATAAATGAATCATGTAATACAACATTTTGCTAAGATTTTCATAGAAAATGATAATTTCAAAATTAATAGTAGGTATTAGCTTCTGGTGACCAAAGGGCTGGCGGCTACTTTGGCCAACAAATAGGTATTGCTATCCAAAGGGACAATGCAGTCAGCCTTTTGGGTACCATACCTAGGAACTCATTTTTGGGTTTTTAATTTTAATTATTTAATTTAAGATGGTGTACTATTATTGGTAATCCTTTTTTGCACAACAATAAACCAATTTTTAAATACAAATTGACCCCGAAAATGTCTCACATTTCCTTTAAGCATGGAATCTGTACTGAGTACACGAATAAACGTTTTTCCCTTACCAACAATATTTGTAGGTATTGTGGAATTGTGTGTGACATAGGCAAGGTGATTTAATACTTTAATTGTTGGGGAAGTTAAATTTATGTTGAAGGGTTAATACAGGACGAATGAAATTCTAGATTATTTCGCTTAAATTCTAAGAATGTAGGTGCTGTAATATTAATTCTCTTACTAGGAAAATAGATTAAAAGGATTTATAAACGACGACCTCTGTGGCGCGTCTTGCGAAAGCGCGACTGCAATGCAGGAGGTTGCGGGTTCGATTCCCGCCGGGTACAGGTATTTATGCTTAAAAAATAAATATTTGTGTCTGGTCTGGGTGTCCTTATATGTATAATATGTATGTATTTACAAAAGAAAAATAAATATAAGTATTATATCCGTTGTCTGGTCACCGTAACACTAGCTTAGTCGCTTTCCACGGAGCTAGATGGCGCTGTGTGTTGTTCACAGAATTTATTATTATTTATTTTATTATTATTATAAAGGACTAGCTACTGTCTGCGGCTTCTCCTACAGGAAACAGGATTAGAATAGAATGACGACAAGATTGGGATAGTATTAGGATAGGATGGTTACGGGTTCGATTCAGGCCGTGTCTAAGTGTTTATGCTTAAAAATAAGTATTTGCTTCTGGTCTGGGTGTTTTTTGAGTTAGAAGTTATTGCCATATCACCGTCGATATATTTTATTCTATGTAGGTAGGCACGTTACTTACAAAAATATTATACGGCCGAATTAAGAACCTCCTTCTTTTTGTTGAAGTCGGTTAAAAAGCATTACATGTATAGCCGTTATTTAGTACACGTAGTACAAGCCCAGTGCTTGGTTTGGGGCTAGATTGTGCTGTGAGTAACGTCGTGCAATACTATTTATTTATTTCAGTAAATGCGAATATTTTAAGGAAAAATTTGTGACGTCAACGAAAAATATGAATATAAAATTCTATTGTGTATATTACCATGTAAAGTATGCTAGCTCATCACTTTTGCCGGACACATTCTCTGCAAAATATGGCATTTTATACATAGGTACCTACTATACGTACGTAGGTACCTATTTATGCATAACAATGCCTTTCAAAAATCGCTGACACGTCATACATATGATTATACTAGCTGTACTTTGGGGGTTTGCACGCGTAAGTCTTGATTCCACGGGAATATCGGCAAAAATGTGGCCCATGTGTTAGTCTTTAACAGCTAGCCGAATACAGAATCGCCCCTATAAATTTGAAGCGTCCTTAAATAATTGAGCAGCTTAAATTTAAAAATAGTATCTATGGGATGTTTTTGAATTTAAGAGGTGCTTAGTTGTTTAAGTAGAACTCGAATATTGAGTTGTATTTCTGTATTCAGCCGTTAGTCTCCAGTTATCTGCATACAACCTATATCTGTCATGACCATGACCATGCCCATTTTCTAATAAGAATAGAAATTTAATTAAGTAAAGATTGAAAAATGAAAAAAAAACGTAGGGGCATGGTGCTGAATAGTGCTGTTATAGGTCCTATGGCATAAACATATTTTCTCTACCGCTTTATTCATGACTAGCTGCTTTCCGCAGTTTTCCGCGTAAGTCCTGATCCCGTGGGAATATCGGGATCCAAAGTGTTACTCAAGGTGAAAGTGGCTTTCTAATGGTGAAATATTTTTTTAAATCAGTCCAGTAGTTTTTGAGTTTATTTATAACAAACATACATACGCACACACACACCACACACACACGCATACAAATACAAATCTTTCCTCTTTATAATATTAGTATTGAAGAAAACAGTCGCGTACGTTAATTTTGTATGGAGAAATGAAAAGGTAGACTTTCCCCATATGTCTGTTATTCTGCCACCGCTATATATCTACTTGCTTAGTTTGAGACTAGATGGCGCTATGTATTGTATCATGCAATATTTATTATTAAAGCTATGTTCTAACAAAACTACCCCTATTTCGTACCAAGCGCATTGGACGAGGTAATTTTTACTAAAAGCGCTATAACTTATTCATTACACATCGTAAATCGACTTTTACCGCCTTTAAACGTAAACACCATTTCCCGAGTGATTAGATTTAACGTTTAGTCACGTTTTTGTTAACTTTAATGTCAATAGTAAAAGCATTAAACTACTAAAAATAATATTGTTATAAGATTACATATTTAAAAATTGATTGCAGTATTGTATCTAGTTTTTTGACACGAATGGGAAAAAATAGCACAATCTGAAATAAGCCATCTCTACAGCTACTCTGTACAGTGTACGTATTTAGTTATTAATCCTATAATCGGCCTCTGTGGCGCGTTGGGCGAACCCCCGGCTGCAACACAGAAGGTTGCGAGTTCGGTTCCAGCTGGGGACTAGTATATTATTTATGCTGACCGTAAATGTTTCTTTGTCGTTCTGGGTGTACCTATATCTATATATAATATTATCCTAATCAAAACAAATCTGCATTTGATGGATACGATGATGATGATGAGCGTGATTTTACCTAATATAATATCACAAAAATCTTATACTTTTGAGAGAGATGTATGTATTCTAATGTCGGCTTTCTACATCGAGCGGAGCGGAGTTAAAAATGTGTCAGTTTAACATCCAACGATTGTTTCATAGCGCGAGAGAGTTGTATGACTATGAAAACAACCGTCGTATGTTGAACTGACACATTAATGACTCCGCATAAGGATTTCATATTACGAGGAACAAAATATTATAAACCCACAAAGAACACTAGTTTCGCGAATCAATACTGTGAGTGTCGTATGTCGAGTACAGGATCGAGAAAATAGTGAACTTAGTGACAATAGTACCAGTGCTAAAGCGAGGCACGCGAATTAGAAAGGAGGTAGTTCGATATGGACGCCCCTAACTGTCATCCATCACTTACTTGCAATCTCCAGTCATGGTAAATACCCCGTTATTTAATAATATTTGTAGTGAAATCAACCATGTAAGTTTAAAATCGTAAAATATTATAATTTCCTTCAAATTTTTGGACAAAAGCATGACATTTTCATATTCATAACTGGCTTCCTAGAGCTTCCTAGGACCGTTTATTTTCAAAGTTGTCGAACTGAAGTGAAAAATGGAATTTTTATTCCGGTTTCCGCCGTTTTACTTTGAAGTTCCACTAAGTTTTGTGAGGTGTGACTTCTTAATTTTTCTTGTAAGTTCAAAATGATTTATAGCTCGAGATAAAAGGGGCTTCCTTTCTTGATAGTAATTACTAACCTTTGGTAATTTTAATCTTGTGAAAGCTTGTATAATGAAAGCTGTAAAAAATATCCGAATATCTCTAGTCTATCTAGCGATGTTCCCGGTTGCATCCCTCTCGGGAGCCCGGGGTCCGCTAAACCCCAAATTGTTTTTGTTTTATTTGGAGTCGGCGCAGTCAGTAGGTATGTCATCATTGACCATACCTTCTGCAAATAGATTTGGCAATCTTTTTACGGGCGGCCGCCTGCCTGACACCAACCCTCTTAGGGATCAAGCACTTTATCCGCCACCGCGCGGGGAGAACTTAAGGTTTGCTAATCTCCCTCAGCTCCCTTAGTCGCCTTTTACGACACCCACGGGATGAGATAGGGTAACCCTATTCTATGCCGGGGCTACACGGCTATCCGAATGTCTCTAGTAATCTCTTCTTATTATAAACCAAAGTCTTCAGCCGCATCTGTCTGTGAGCTTGTTTGTAAACGATAAACTCAAAAACTGCTGAAAGGATTTTAATGAGATTTTCTCTAAAAGATAGAGATAATCAAGAAGAAACGTCTTTGAAACACAAACAAGACCAATATTTGTTAGTTTTTTTTAAATGTAACAATAAATGTTAGATTTATCCACGGGGCTAGATGGCGCTGTGTGTTGTTTTATTTACAAAACAAATATAATAATATGTAAGTAGTGGGTGCAGCTGTTATCCCTGATATCAGTCGTTAGGTCAAGTTAAAAGACCTAGTGCGACCTATTAACAACATAACAACATATATAACAGTTCTGACACTAGGTGATAAGGCCTTACATATAGGTACTAGAAGGAGATTGAAGTAGAGTCCGCCCGCTGTCCGTTTATTTATACTGTTATATAAGAGTACAATTCAATAATGTATGTATATGTTATAGGCAATGTGTATAATCCGGCATTGTATAGAATGCCTAGGCATTGTATACATTGCCTAAAACGTTCAGGCAATGTGTATAATACGATGCATTTCATACATTGCCTAGGTATTGTATAAAATGCCCGAAGCGCATTAGGCAATGTGTATAATGAACGACGGCAGCGGTCGCCGAAGCGCCTAATACTATAAATAAAAACATTATTAACATTTATTTCATATAGCAGGGCCCCGCGGTTTCACCTGCATAAGTCCCGATCCCGTGGGAATATCAGGATCAAAAGTATATAGCCTTCCTCAATAAATGGACTATCCAACCACGAAAGAATTTTTGAAATCGGACCAGTGGTTCCTGAGATTAGCGCTTTCAAACAAACAAAAAAACAAACAAACTCTTCCGCTTTATAATAGTAATAGAATAGATACAGTGCGATTTTTATACATCACGCCTTTTTTATTTACAGAATAAGGCGCTTTGGCGACCGCTGCCGCGGCACGCTCGCTTCGCTCGCTCGCCAAAGCGCCTTATTCTGTTTAAAAAAAAATAGGCGTCATGTATAAAAATCGAAATGCTGTCTACGCAAAAAAACACGTTACATACATTACCTACGCGTCAACCGGCATTCTATACAATGCCTAGGTATTCCATACATTTCCTAGGTAAAGTGTAAAATAGTTTGAACATTCAATATCATTTCACACATTGCCTGGACGACCCCGGCATTCTATACAATACCTAGGAAATGTATAGAATGCCTGCATTATACACATTGCCTATAACATATACATACTTAGTATACCTATCGCCGTCTGGCAGCGACCCAAAACAAGCCTAATTCAATAATTTCAAAAATTTGGCTTGCAGAATACCAAGTTAAGTTCACAAGTTTAAGAAAAGTTGACTGGAACTTCACAGGTTTCATTCTGGTTTCTATCTAGAATCGATATAGAATCGAGATAGAATCGATCGCTGTTTTTAGTAGAATAGACGCCCTCTGGTTGTTATCTCGGATAGCAGTCGTTAGGTCACGTTAGAGGCCCCTGAAAACTCTAACACTAGGTGAGCCACACTAGTATACGAAAAGAAAAAGAAGAAGGCTTTCATTTTAGTATCTACGTCCATGTTGATCGTCTTGCGTTTCTGTTTCGATTTTATATAAACGAAAACAAAAGACGACCGCAATAGAAGCAAAAGAAGATGCTTCTATTCTGTCGTCTTTTGTTTTCGTTCTGATCATCTTTTGTTCTTACATTTGAAAAAAAAATATAGGTGAACCAATGAAAACCAATATTTGTTTTCTTTTTTTTTTCTAAGAAAATACCAAAACAAATAAAATTCATAGCGCCAACCGAGCTCACTTTAAATAAATCTGTGATGGTCCAATACTTTTTCCTAATACAAGCAGTATGAATTGCTGTCACGTATCTTATATGTTGTTAGAAATTCTATCTATCGCAGTCTATGGAGTGCCCAATCGGGTGGTGCGACCCTCCTTACGTGGTAAAAATTACTGATAGGTATCCCTTGGCAGAGCATGTTTGGTATTCGCTACGAGGTAGGTTTTTGTAAGTATTTGTTTAAGGAATTAAAGAAAATTCTAATTAAGAGCCTCTACGTATATTATGCTTTAGTTTTTAACCGACTTCCAAAACAGAAGGACAATAATTTGACCGTATTATTGTATGTTACCCGATATGCTAGATAGGTTCCTTAAAGATTGTTGAAGATCTGGCCCCTGTTTCATAAAGCCGACAATCCGACTTTTATTTCAAGAACTGACTTATTTGTCAAATTGTCACGCTTAGGCTGTTTCATAAACAATTATGTCAATTTTACAAATATGTCAATACGTCACGACAATTTTCTGTTTCATAAAGCAGAATTGTCAAGTTTTTCCCGACAAATTGTCACCTGTCACCTGTCGCACAAAAAGATTTATGAAACAGAAAAATGTCAAATTGTCGCGACAATTTGACTTATTTGTAAATTTTCCACCATGACAATTTTGTTGCCTGTCGGCTTTATGAAACAGAAAAATTGTCAAATTGTCGGTTCTCGACATATGTCGCGCCTGTCGGATTGTCAGCTTTATGAAACAGGGGCCTGATGAGAATCCGCGGAATGATGAGAAGAATTTATTATTGTACCCCAGTTGCAGTACCTATATTACTATTTATACTCGACTACGGCGAAGTCAAAAGCAAGGGTAGTGTTTTTGGCCGGCTATGAATTTTTGGACTTTTATCTGGTTACTAAGATCTAAGAAGACAAGTCCCTTACTACGCTGGCTCGTAGGGGCTGACATGCGTGTAAATAGACTCACTACACGGGATGCAGACGATCGTGCGAAGTAGACACGAGGGCTGAGCCAACCCGGGTTTTCGGAATTATCAGTCTGAAGTGGCAATGGGCTTAGGCAGGCCATATAGCTCGAAGGACTGATAACTGCTGGAGTAATAGTCCTCGAGTGCCAACCGTTTCACAATGCAATGCGAAACGGAGTGTTGGAAGACCATCTACTCGGTGGACTGACGACATATTGTAGCGGTCGCGGGAAGTCGTTGGATGGAGATCGCTATTTGTGGCGTCAAATGGGGAAGATCTATGTTCAGTAGTGGATGTATAAGGGTTGATAAAATGCTGATGACTATTTATTACCACACCGGCTTGACCGATCAAACTATTTCAAAGCACTTGTACATTACATGTACTGGTTATGTCAGCAATTAATCAGGGTTTACATTGTTGACCGAACTGTTTAGCCACTATTTGCAAATTAGACGGGCTAACAGCGAGTACATTGTCTCGTGTTTGCTATTTGTAGCGTCATATGGGAGAGGCCTATCCTATGTTCAACAGTGGACGGACAAGGGCTGAAAAGTCGTAATGACTATTTATTTCCATACCGGCATATCCGATCAAACTATTCCAAAGCACTTGTAATTATATGTACTGGTTATGTCAGCAATTAATCAGGGTTTACACTGTTGACTGAACTGTTTAGCCACTATTTGCAAATTAGACGGTCTTAGACACGACGCTTAACTGATGAGAATCATTGAAATGGTGAGGAACATTCACTAAGTAGGTGGATCGACGACTTTGTAGCGATCGCAGGGAGTCGTTGGACGGAGGTATCTCAGGGTCGCTATTTGCGGCATTAAATGAGGGTAGGCCTATGTTTAGCAGTGGACGGACAAGGGCTGATAAAAGCTGATGACTATTCATTACCACACCGGCTTGACCGATCAAACTATTCCAAAGCACTTTTACATTATTTGTACTGGTTATCTCAGCAATTAATCAGGGTTTACACTATTGACCGAACTGTTTAGCTACTATTTGCAAATTAGACGGGTTTAGAGCGAGTACAGTTGGTCGCAGAAGTGTTATTTGCTTTGGACATTAGCGGTTTGGGTTTCGATAGCCGGTTGTTTATTTGGGTGCAGTGTTATTGGTACCTTAATAAATGTCCTTTTGATGGTACAGTGGCTGTGTTATGTTCTTTGAATAGTAGGGAAGGAAGTTATTAAGAGATCTGTAGATTTATTAATGAACTAAATCCTTGTAAGTACTTTCGAGAACTATTTGTGTTTAATATTTAATTGTTTTTTCAGTTTTAAACGTGTTGCTTCTAATATTTTAAACCTTTTTAATGTTCGACTTTTTGAGGTCTTTACAGACCTCTTGCTCACGAGTTGACTAAAAATAAGACTAAGTACATGGGTGGTTAATTTTTTTTTTTAAAACATTTAATTTTACTGGTCCTGTCATTTTCTAAGTTAAACCGAAATCGTTTATGTTCTTGCAAATCCACTAGTAAGTCAGATTGCCGTCTATTATTTTTTCCAAGTCTGTGATTGAAATCACAGACTTGGAAAAAATAATAAGAAGAGGTCTGTAAAGAGCTCTAAACGAAGGGCATTGATAAAATGCTAATAACAAAAGCAACACGATTAAAACCGGAAAAAAATATTGTGAAATTTCAATATGTTTTTATTAGAATTTTAGCTTTTAGAAATGAAGAAGGTTTTAGGTAGGTACCTAGTGTTAAAAAAACCGGCCAAGTGCGAGACGGACTCGCACTCGAAGGGTTCCGTACCATTTTCACAAAAATCACGTTTATTGTATGGAAGCCAAACTACCATATTTACTTCATTTTTAATATTTGTTGGTATAGTAGCGGCAACAAAAATACATCATATAGGTATGAAAATTTCCAACTGTGTAGCTATCACAGTTTATGAAATACAGCCTGGTGACAGATAGACAGACAGAATGACAGTGAGGTCTTATCCCCGAATTAATAGATAAGTCAAGTAATTACTTTGGCTAAGTAATGCTCTTGTTAGTGATTTTCAACGTCTGCGAAAATGTGACAGAGATTTTACTTAGCCAGAGTAATTAATCGATTTGTCTATGGGTTAGTAAAAGGGTCCCGTGATGGTTCGGGTACGGAACCCTAAAAACGGTGGAAGTAATACGGAAAAGTTCGTTCACATCGCTACAGAGGTCGCTCATAAATAAAGCCTACGCCAGGCTTTATTCAAATACAGCTCGAATTCAACGAACGAAGTAAATTAAAGAAATATGAGGTTAAAGATTTACTTACGGACCTTTTTTAACCTGATTAGTTTTAAGAGGAAATCTTGTTACGTCGGTAAAATTTAGGTTTTTTAATGTGTAAATTCAAATTAAGGGTACACAGAACCTTTTTCAACGTAAAAATAGACCAAAAATTGTTTGATCGAAAGTGATTTCGCATTTGGCCTGAATCACAAAAATGGTCCAAAATTTATTTATATTGTGCAGATTCTCCCAGGCGCACGCTAAAACGCTTGAGGATCTAGAAACATTGTTATATTTTCACATTTTTATTATAACTTATATTTAATTACTAACCTAGACTTACTTGATATTGATCCCATGATCCCATAGAACTGACTGGTCTCTATTAGACACTAGAAGGTAAAAGGTCGCCTGATAGTGATCCGTTTCAAACTTGTCTCTAACGGACGAACTTCACCAGTTCAAACTTACTGAAGGCGGCAGATTAGTTGAAACAAAATAGCAGACGCGCAAAAGTCGATTTTCCATAGAAAGCGCAAGTGTAAAATGTACTGCGCGAACTTTCCCCTTCCACGACAAAACTTTTCAACTTATCTGCCGGTCACTATACTCATCTTTAAAAAGATGGATCAATCAATTTTGATCCATTGAACGTTGTTGTTAGAATACCCATCATCTAAGCTTGATTCTTTTCCATTTGCTTTAGATTTAGAAGTGTATCTCGCTATCTCTTCGTAGACAAGTACCTACCCTATTTTATTACGTAGGTACTGATTTTGTTTTTTATTTGGATAAAATTCGTTTGTTAAATTCTACTCTTCGAACTAGAGCCCCCAAGGCGCAATTGGTTAGCGAGCCCGTTTAGAGAATTGGATTTTTCATCAAAAGCTAATTGTCTCTAAATACAAATTTCTGCTTAAGTATGGGTAACACATAAAATAAAATCTTGCTAAAAATTAAAATTTAAAACTATTTTCTACTTTTCTACTAAAGAGGTAAAATTTAACTGAGAGATTTAAAATGCAAAAGTTCTTTTTACAAAGCATTTTATTCCAGACTCAAAGCAGATTTCATGCTTTAATCCGACCCGATCAACCTACCCGGTACCGGAACGGATGAGACCTGCCGACTTACCGTAAAGGTCTCATCATTCCTTGGTTAAGTTATTGCGTATTTTATCTATGCCCTTACACTGTAGTTTACCAAGCGACCCGGTCATCCTTCCGGTATCAGAACGGACCTACCCTAAAGGTCTTATCCATCCCGGTAAGGTTCGACTTACCAGGAAGATCTCCATGAGAGATGACGATGATGAGATGATGATGGTGGTGATGATGATAAGATCCTTTATTCTCCCTCTGTCAATATATTGCGTATTTTACTTACAAAGTCACACTGTGGTTTACTTCAAAAATCTACAAGGAACAGATTACGAAATGAAACTCTTCAAATATGTCTGCCCGTAGGGAACCGAATTTCGTTCACGACTGTACGCGATGAGGCAATGTTACGGCCCGTAATTTTCAAGGATTAAAACTTTCATTCCGCCGAACCGTAACTATTTTACTAATGAAGAAACTTTGGAAGAGATGCCCACAGAGTACGGAACCTAATCGTGTTTGTTACTAGATTGTTTTATGAAAAAGTCTTTTAATCATACCTGTTAGAAAAATATCGATTTGTTATCTAGGCTGCATTTCCCACAGATGCATAGCATTCGATGTATAAATATTCATATTCATTTATTGGGTGCTTTATGAGTATTACAAGTTATAATTATAATCAATATAGCACGTGCATGATGCCCGTTGGGCTTAGCAAATTGTAGTTAATAATTACATTTCAGATTTATTATATTATATAACGGATTTTGGCTCGGTTCTGGGTTTTTAAAAAGGCCAGAGCCGTTGGCACCCTGTCTGCCATCGGCTCTGTCATCTGACCCTTCCATTCTTTTGAATTTAATCTAACCTAACCTAAAATAGGAAATCTAAAAACACTAATAAATAAATCTAGGTGAAACTTCAATCAACCTTTACTTCTTTTAAAATAAAACAAAATAATCAATAGCTTAGAAATAATTAATAAAACTTAAGACTTCAATCAATCTTTACTTATTTTAAAATAAAACAAAATAATCAATAGCTTAGCTTAGAAAAATCTAGAAAAATAATTATTTAAAAACTGAACAAAATTATTATGAAATGAATAAAGGAACAGCTTACGACCTTCCCAGCCGGAGGCTCACGACCAAAGTGAGTTCCGCCTGATCAGACCGAACCGAAGCACGTGCGCGCCCCCACCCGCATCGGTCGACATCATTCGATATCGCCCGATGTGACGTAGCATTGCGCGCGCGTTTTATTTAACATCGTTTAGAATCTACTTAAGTAAAAACCTAATTTCTAATACAAATCTCAATTGCATAAATCATTAAAATTATTTAAACAAATTACGATAATCTTAAATTTTGATAAATTAATTATAACAAAAATAAGGACAAACTTATTTACTTACTTCCTGCGTCAAAATGCCATCCATTCACAATAATCACAATAATTTGCAATATTAATTAACAATTCGATTTGTTAGACTATTATTTGGTAAATAATTAAGTTTAAACATAAACAAAATAACGTAATAATATGAAGAAAATATTTGAACATTTTATCGTTATCCATAACAGTTGGTAAACAAATATTTTAAATAATTTGAATAGTCAAAATCGGTTACTAGAAATATTTCGATAAACGATCAATAATTAATTATGGATAACGGTATTACATTTAATAAACATGAGACTTACGTGCTAAACCTTAACTAACTTAATTTTAGTTCGGACGTTTCGGCCTTCGCGGCGACATATATGTATAATATACTAAAACCTGAAGAAGAGACCTGGAAAGGTCTCGAAACGTTGAGCGTTGTAACAATGCTAAAAGTAATAAAAACCACGCGATTCAAACCGAAAAATGTCTTTAATTTCAATACAACATCGCGAAAACAGAAGAAAAATCTAATATACTAAATCTAAAATTAATTTGTGATTGTTAAGAACGAATAAAATTACTCCATTTACCTAGCCTCGATCCGCTAAGCCGTTTTTACTGCGATTTGCGCTGACGCGAACAAAACAAACGACGATCTATGAAGAAACAAAAGACAATCGAAGTAGAAAATAAAATATGATCAAAACTGAAACAAGGGACGATCGTAACTAAAACAAGAGACGTTAGAAACTGAAACAAGAGACGATCAAAACTTTAACAAAAGAAGTTCGAAGTAGAGACAAGAGACGATCGAAACTGTAGCAATAGACGATTGAAACTGAAACAAGGGACGATCGAAACTAAAACAAGAGACGTTCGAAACTGAAACAAGAGACGATCGAAACTAAAACAAGAGACATTTTAAACTTAAACAAGAGACATTCGAAGTAGAAACAAAAGACGGTCGAAACAGAAACAAAAGGCGATCGAAAACAAAGGACGGTCGTATTTTACGTGACATTTACAAGAATCAGGCACTTCCTCTACCTACTTTGACCAAACGAAAATATGTAAGTCTACATTACACTTATTACTATACACAAATTTTGTGTTATAGACACAGTTATATAGTAGGTATTTCTGCTATTGTAGGCACCTAGATATTTTTAGTAGTATCTTGCCGGAGGCCCGGAATCTTCGATGTTCAATGAAATTTCATTTCGTCTTAGGTAAGGGATAGAGTACAATACCTACATTACAAGACGACGATTACATTACATTACAACACGCGATTATGACCCGGGAAAACGTAACTATGTTAACAAATTCTTGTTAATGTTGTGAATGAATAAAAAGACGCATACCTGTTAACAATTCGTAAATCGTAATCGAATATAAACAGTTTATTGTCTTGTATTTTATACTAAAAAATATAAATTTTATCTATTTTATAGATAAAGTAAAATTAGGTTTAAATAACGTTTTAGTTCTGACTTTGACGAGCGCCGTGGAAGACACAGCCGGAGTGATTAATCGCTAAAGACTTTAATACCTACCTACTTGATAAGAAAATTACTTTAGTTTCTTACTTGCTCTGATGAACAATATAATGATTTACGGTTCTACTCTAAAACGTAGCTAAACCGAAGAACACACAAAAGCGGTAAGCAGGGCGGCAGCGGTCCGGTAGCGGCCTCGTAAAAACTACCGCGGCGTGTACCCCTAGAACAGGACATAGATAAAAATCTTGTCGATCGTGTACAGCTATATAATAGCTAACTAGCTACGTCCCGTGGTTTTACCCGCGTAAGTCCCTATTCTGTGGGCATATCGGGATCAAGTAGCCTATGTTACTCAGGGTGAATGTAACTTTCTAATCGTGAGAGAATTTTTGAAATCGGTCGAGTAGTTTTTAAATTTATTCATAACAAACATACAGACACACACACAAAAATATATATAATCCTCTTTATAATATTAGTATAGCTATAGAAGTGTAGATTAGTATAGAAGACTAGTATAGATTGCGTATCTCTGTTGCTAACAAATCTCGATTGAAAGAAATTGAAATTGTTGATTATTGCGTTTACGGATATACAATTTCACAGATACAGTCGCTAGTTTTGCAACGATCACGATTGTGAGAGCAGAATCTCACAATTGTATCTCAATAGAATGTCGATAGAATTGTAAATTGCCATATTTGACGTGTACCTATTTGATACATTTGGTAATCCTAACGATGGATTACCCGAATTTCCTCAAAAACGCATGTAGTCAGATACGCATTTCATTATCTCTAAAAAAGATCCCAATTTATTAATTTTTCTCTACTACCATGTCAATAACAAAAATTGAAAAGCTAAAATAAAACACCACGAAACCTTAAAAATCACACCAGCTCTTCCAATTTTAAAAACCATTCGTAGAAACGAGGGAAGCTAAAAATACTCGCTTCCTGAAAACACTGCAGTAACATTTTAAAATTCAGCCTCATGTTGGCTCCTTGCAGTCGTGAGTTCGATGCCTGGAACGGTATTAGCATATTAATGAACCCGGCTCTGCTGAAACTAACGTTCGTAATTACTTTGTAACTTCGTACTGTTGGTAGGAATTTTTGAAGCTTTTCCGTCCGAATTTTTGAGGCTTGAGATTTAGTTTTTACTTTTCAATGAAGGTAAGTGTGGGCCAGTGGAGCAATGAGATTAGTGCGGCTTACTGTTATATGTAAGCCGCCTTCGTTTTTAAATGAGCATAAGGGCCCTATTCTGAAAAACTGAAAATCCATGTCGGGCGCATCGAAAATTGTTGATTATTTCATGACGGAATGTCGTAGAACTTTTTTTTGTGTACAGATTGTAGGCGACATTGTAATGTATGTAGGTCGTTGGCGTATATACTCCTCTTAAAACCAGTGAGATATTAGATACTGTAGGTACCTACTCGAGGTGATGTAATGATGTTTCAAACATGTATCATACATGTAATGATATTCAATATTTAAGTGGGCTCCAATACAACAAACGTGATTTTATTTTGTTAGACATTGTACGGAACCTTTCGTGCGTGAGAGCGACTCGCACTAAGCCAGTTTTTTGTAACTTTTGAGGTAGGTAGGTACCTATAAAGATCCGTTCACAAAATAAACATCTTCAGTTCAGTTCAGGACTGTTACTAACTATATTATAGGAATACAATAAGATCGAAAATAAAAACATTACGCCCAAATTCCAGGAAATTGTTACTAAGTAAGTAAGCACTAACCCACAATAAAAAAGAAAATTATCTTGTTCAAAT
Organism: Idaea biselata; assembly: GCA_958496205.1. Taxonomy (NCBI): domain Eukaryota; kingdom Metazoa; phylum Arthropoda; class Insecta; order Lepidoptera; family Geometridae; genus Idaea; species Idaea biselata. The sequence continues at coordinate 5,971,888 of OY292404.1, forward strand.
ACTGCCCTATATTTGGCCAACAAAACCTTCGCCTACATTCTACATCAGCAGAAGTTTTCTTTGAATTAACAAAAGGTAGGTATTCAATGAATAGACGACTTGGGAATAACAATAGCTATGAAAATACGTAATAAACCCCCTCAGGCTGAATACACTTTTGGTCGGCCGATAGTTTTAGCAGATATCACCGCAGTATATTCGTTGAAATACAGATGCAAAGATTCAGTGTTTAATTCACCGATGCCAGTAGATTAATTGATTAACAAATTTGAGGCGTACTTAAATAATTGAGCAGCTTCTAAATTTAAAAATAGTATTGGAATTTTGGAATTTGAGAAGTGCTTACTTGTTATTCGGCCGTAAGTCGTTGCTCCCGAATTGAGTAAAGAGACCGCTGTTGACCATGCAAGATTAGGTATTAAAAAAAAATAGAGTACCTATGTTCGTTTATCTTTACCATAGTAGATGTGTAGGTCTACTCTATCTATACTTCTATACTAATATTATAAAAACATAAGATTTGTATTTTTGTGTGTGTGTGTGTGTTTATCTGTATTTTTGTTATGAATAAACTCAAAAAAACTACCGATTTCAAAAGTTCTTTCACCATAAGAAAGCTACAGTCTTCCTGAGTAACATAGTAGCCTATGTTACTCAGGAAGACTGTTTGAAGACGTTTGATCCCGATATTCCCACGGGATCGCGACTAACGCAGGTGAAACCGCGGGACGGACCGATTTCAAAAATCATTTTACTATTAGAAAACTACATTCACCCTGAGTAACATAGGCTACTTTTGATCCCGATATTCCCACAGGATCGGGATTTACGCGGGTGAAACTTCGTGACGCAGCTATTATTTAATACATAAATTGTTAAAACGGAACTATCGTTCACTGTCGGCCGATACAAATATCTGCAGTCTTCGAAGGTTCAGAATAGCTACTGGCGCTCACTTTTCCTGACTACTTTACTTTGTGCCCGTTTTCGTTACATTTTCATGATAATAAAAGTATCGTTTTCAGCTCAAAATGCGTGGTCGTTTAACCTCTACAAAGTCCCTTACCATTCTGTACCCTAATACTAAACTGAACATACATATCAAACTAAAAACTGGATCACGCAAACGTTGCTACTCACTAATCCATGACAGTCAACCAGGCCAGTAAGCCAGCAATATTTGAACTAAAAACTGTACTATTTACAATGGATCACTCACACGTTGCTGCACACTTAACCATGACAGTCAACCAGGCCAGTAAGTCAGTAATAATTGAACTAAAAACTGTACTTTTTACAATGGATCACTCACGCGTTGCTGCACACTAAACCATGACAGTAAATCAGGCCAGTAAGCCAGTAAAAATAACCTATAAAAAGTCCCTTACCATTCTGTACTCTAATACTAAACTCAACATACCTATCAAACTAAAAACTGGATCACGCACACGTTGCTACACACTAAGCTATGACAGAAAGTTAGGCCAGTAAGCCAGTAAAAATAACCTCTAAAAAGTCCCTTACCATTCAGTACCCTAACGCTAAGCTAAACATAGCTATTGAACTATAAACTGTAGGTACTATTTACAATTGATCACGCATACGTTACCACACACTAAGCCAGGCTAGTAAGCCAGTAAAAATAACCTCTAAAAGTCCCTTACCATTCAGTACCCTAACGTTAAAAGCTAAACTCAAAACTGTACTATTTGCAATAGATCACCCACACACTAAGCCAAGACCGTAAACCAGGCCAGTAAGACAGTAAAATTACCACTAATAAGTTACTTTTCATTTTGAACCTTAACGCTCTGTAGCACTACCTATCTACCACCTATCTACCTAACCTATTGAACTAAAATTGAACAAAACGATTATGGATCATAATAATTATGATCCATAATCGTGTTTCAATGGATTCTCAATAGTTGTCAAAACTCTTAAGACAGGCTGAACTACATAATTTATTTAATTTAATATCTGGATTGCTCATACTTGTAATTCGATTATTACAATCCGTTTGTAATCCCATTTCTAGTATTTTTCCGGCTGTTGATTTTCCAAATTTCTACTGAAATCATTAAAATAATTCTATTTAAATGGTAAACCTAAAAATGTAATATTACGCACAAACAATTTCCGTAAGGCCTCGTCACGTTTCAAACTTTATATTTGTTTTTGTAACATCGCAAAAATAATCTACAACGAGCTGTTTCGGTTTTGTTATTTTTCCACGAACATTGTATTCAAAAGAGATATCCAATTAAAAGATTTAGCTTGGATTTAGCATATTTTTATCGGAAAAATAACATCCGTGTAAAATTACTGAAAACATTAGTAGTTCGAGGAAATGTTTTGTTGTACGTTTTGAATTGTGGTGTTTTTTTTCTTTTTATTCGAAAAGTATTATTATTTATTTTGCGTATTTTTTTTTAATGTATCTATGTTAACAAATCGTGTGAATTTTAAAATTTCAATCCAACTAATATTGTAAGGGTGAATATTTGTGTGTAACTAAGTATGTTTGTTACTCCATCACGTTAAAACTACTGAACCGATTGCGATAAAACTTGGTATGCGCATGGCGACATTTGGACGGGATTGGGACACTAAAACGACTCTGCTCCAACACCGCTCCCATCCAACACTGCCCTAAACTAAGACAACTGCTCGCAGTCTACGCGGCGACAGCTAGCAGGCAACCAGCAGTCCACGCGGCGACAGCTTGCAGACGGCCAGCTGTCCACCCGCCTTTACCGTACCGAACGATTTAAATCGTACGGTTGGCAACACTCCGCGACGACGGCGCACGCGGCGACTGCTAGCAGTGAGCGCGTGGGCAGCGAGGCGTCAACTCCCGAGCAGTCTGACGGCGGTAAGCTCGCTGAAAGCGAGCTGTCTGCTTATTTATGATGCCAATGTAAAATATATCTAAAGAGCAATATTTAAAGCCCATATTTGAATTATATTATTTTTGCCGGGTGGGAGCAGAGTCGTGTAAGTGGGCTATGACCTTTATGCCGGTGAAACCGCGGGGCGTTGCTAGTAACTAATAAAATGCAGGTAATGCCATTGATTTACATTTCATAGTAATTCAAACAAATAATAGAAAATAAGCAGATTACATAATAGATAACAGTTACAAATGATGTACATCATAATATTACTGTATTAATTCATATTAGTACCTAACTATAATCTATTTTAGTATTTGGTTGTTAATTGATTGATAACCTAGATTCGGGGAGGGCTCATTTACAAGTGAACTTACATGGTTTATGCATATCTATTGGCATTAGTATAATATCTAATTTAGATGATTATCTGCAACACAGATAATTGCATTGTGATACTTACTTCTTTTTTAAAAAGGTATTATTATAATAGGTATATCTTTTTATTTTCTTTGCTTAAGGGCTTTGTACTATCAATATTTATCAAGGAGAAATGTATAATCAAAAATTCTCCCATGACAGGAATTGGACTCGCCCGGCAAGCGAGGGGCACAGGTTCGAATCCTGTCATGGGAGAATTTTTGATAACACATTTCTCCTTGCAAAAGATGATAAGAAAAATACCTAAGAGACTAAAACGCGGACGTGGATACAGATTAGCTCTGACGTTGTAGGAAGACCAAACTGGCAATTCCAGACTTACTAAACGCTTACAAAATCTCAATAGGACGCGTGTACGAGTAATTGCTAACGCTATTACAAGTCATGGAGCCTTAAACAAGCACTTTAGACTTAACAGGCAGCAACTGTGCAGAACTTAAACGAACCTGCGTGGAGGGGCGTTCTTTGACGGAGACTGCGCGTTCTTTGACGGAGACTAAACTGCACTAGGAACTATTGGTGACGTAAAAAGCCTCCCACAAATAAAATAAAAACATATCTAGTGCCATAATTTATGGCTGAGAGAGCTGGACTAGTTTTCCCATTGACAAAATGAACCATCACGCAAAAAGGACCCAGTTTAAGGAGGTATATTTGCGGAAAACGAGCCCGTAAAAAATTATAATTAGGCCTGATGTTGATATAGGTAAGTAGGTACTTGACGATTCGGTTTTGGAATATTTGATACATTTATTTTGTCATTGTCAGAATATTTAGTAGCCCACTCGAACGATAAACCGAAAAGGGCATCGCCTCTAAAGTGGCCAATTAGGTCTCCTGATCATAATAACTATAATATGGGTGCACACTGCACGGTGTGTCTCTCTCACCTGAGCGTTGCCAGTTGCATCTCTCTAGGGACATCGTTAGGTGCATCGGTTGCATCGCTAAAATCCCAAATTGTAGGTAAGTCATCATTGATCAACGATCTATGGAATCTATTTGCAAAAGGGGAGACTCTTTGGGAGCAAACAGTTTAGCCGCCAATACGCGGAAATAATTCAAAATACGCTAGTCTCCTCCATATCCCCCAGTCGCCTTTTTCAGATACACAGAGAAGAAATGCTATAGCCCAATCCTAAGCAGGGGCTTTGCGGCAATACTGCATAGTGTGTATATATCTGAAATCTTTATCGATTGTCGGAATATTTTACGTTCTTACTGTACTGAGGATGGATATGGAGATAAAATCGTCGTATTGGGAACAGTATACTGCACTCTGAATGAGATATGAACAGTTTATATTGTCAATGTAAAGTTATTGCTTAATGGCGTTTGGTTTACGATACGCTTTAACTTTAGCCGATTTCATTGTACTGATAAATCAGTAACTTACTTGAATTCATACTACTGCACACTTTTTAAGAGGAGTATCAACGCCAACGACCTTGAAACTGAAAATCCCTGTCGGGCTCATCGAAAATTGTTGATTATTTCATGACGGAATGTCGTAGAACTTTTTTTTGTGCACAGATTGTAGGTGACGTTGTTTCCTACATTTTGGTGTAGTTTTAAGACAAGAACCTCCTATTGGTGCAAAGCCTATCCAAATTTTAGACAAAAAATGTCTGATTTGGCTAAAATGTCGATAGGCTTCAATACGTTTCGACATACTTGTATGGAAACTGCACTAAAATATCGGAAACAATGTCGCTTACAATCTGTACACAAAAAAAAGTTCAACGACATTCCGTCATGAAATAATCAACAATTTGCGATGCGCCCGACATGGATTTTCAGATTTTCAGTATAGGGGCCTTAAACTTACACGATTTCCGTCCATTATTGTTATTAGAAACACGGGTCTAAATCGCGTTGTAGATAATCATTGTTATTAATTACCTACGACGCTGCGGATGGATCACATCGGCATTGGTCGTGAGAAGACGATATGTCTCTATATGTCGAGGTAATTAAAATTTCATAATTTACACAAGAGCTCTTACCTAACTTAATAAATATGTACAAATAAAATTATTAAAATGATAAATACCTACTACTATCCTATCTATATCTATACTAATATTATAAAGAGGTAACGTTGGTAACATGTACGTATGTATATTGGGGGTAATCTCCGAAACTACTGGACCGATTTCAAAAATTCTTTCACCGTTAGAAAGCTACATTCACCCTGAGTAACATAGGCAACACATTTTGATCGCGATATTCCCACGGGATCGGGACTTACGCGGGTGAAACCGTGTGAATCTTCTAGTCACATAATAAACCTAAACACAGATTATTTTGCATCTTTCTTCACTTCTTGTTCATTCAAAGGTTGCCTTTGGATGAACAAGAAGTGAATTAATTAATCTATCTAACTACCTATCTCAAAAAAAATATATCTACAAATCCAGTAAACCCAACCTGCTAAATAATTTAAGCAACATTTTGATCCTTACTACAACACAATAAAGTACGGGAATCGAACCCGAAACCTCCTCCGGAACGCTCACGATGCCGCTAGGGTCGTCGTTGTCATGCTAAACAATCATAATTAACTTCAAATTCAGTAGGTAATTAATGAATACCTATCTCAATTAATTTAAACAATTAAGGTACAAGTTGGTAGCTGGTTGCAGAAGGCAGCGACGACGACGGTTACGTGACGTGTCGTTGTGATAATACAATAGTTTACGAATAAAATCTAGTCTATATTTTTTTTATTGTAGACGATGATTTAACACATCTTCCTGAAAAAAAAATGTCACAGACAAAGAACTAAAACTTCAGATTATAATCTGCAATTTAAAAAAACGTACCATAGGCGATTTATACAGCGCAAGCAACTTAAATCCAAGCTATTTAAGGCGTTGTAGTGTTCGGAACATTTTAGGTGGAGTATAGACTTGCCCAGCACTTGACCCCAGTTTTGAACATAATGAACGATGCCCAGATAAAAGAACTGGTAATTACTTCTAGAGCCAACTAATCCGTGGGTTTCCATAGGATGTTTTCTTTCATCGATTAAATTCGCAGTAACCACACTAAAATCATAATTTTAAGACTCGACATTTCAAAATGATCATGTATTTGTTTGTATACACGTTCTTAGTGAATTAACGATTTTGACTTTGACCGTAATAGCGCTGTCAATAGACTTTTCATTTTTAAGGTCATTCCACTTACCATTGTGTTCCTAGCGATTAATACCCACATCATGCACTAAGCATTAATTTTCTCAAAAGAGATTGTGAGGAAGACGGAAAAACCTGACTGTAGGCGGCAGCAATACCACCTGCAGTTAGAATCTGACTCACAACCACACCGACACATGACGACAGGTAGCGTGCAGGTGTGGCAGGTGTGCAGACGGCAACAAACTGGTACCTTAAGAATTTAGATGCAAAACACGTACGTACGTTATACGTGATCCCATTGCATATTTAATTAGATAAATGTGTAGGTACGTACTAATATACACACGAGTCAGTGTCATTGAGTTTAATGTGAGTTCATTAGTGTATTATGGAGATAATTATGTCATTGGTTTTAGGTGCTTATACTGTGCTTGATTTTGCCTGGTTTATTTACTAATATTAAGCAACCCTCGGAGCGGTCATTACTTGGACGGGTGACTGATAATATGTGTGGCACAAAGAAACATTTTCTCGAGTTCCTCCGGGTTTCGGAAGGCACGTTAAGCAGTTGGTCCCGGTTGTTATCTCAGATAGCAGTGGTTAGGTCAAGTTAGAGGCCTAAGGGCGACCGGAAAATTCTAACACTAGGTGAGACACACTATACGAAAAGAAAAAGACTGATAACATTTAAGTCTTAGCGTATTTTTTTATTAACCTCTTGACGACCTGTGTGGCGCGACGTGCGAAAGCGCGACTGCAATGCAGGAGGTTGCGGGTTCGATTCCCGCCGGGTGCAGGTATTTATGTTTATAAAATAAATATTTGTGTCTGGTCTGGGTGTTGTCCCCCTATGTATATGTATTATGTATATGTATGTATGTATTTACAAAAGAAAAATAAATATAAGTATTATATCCGTTGTCTAGTCACCGTAACACAAGCTTAGTCGCTTACCACGGGGCTAGATGGCGCTGTGTGTTGTTCACAGAATTTATTTATTTTATTTATAAAGGGGGTGTGGCATCGTAGCTCACGAACGGATGAAGCGATTTTGATAAAGTATTATGTTTGGATTATTTATTTTGTTTCGTTCTTTACTTTTGATCTCGATATTCCCACGGGATCGGGACTTACGCAGGTGAAACCGCGGGACGCAGCTAGTTTAAAATAAAATCTTCTCATCCGAGCGATGTTTCTGGTTGCATCCCTCTCAGGAGCCCGGGGTCGGCTAAACCCCAAATTAATTTAGGGTAGGGTCATCTTTGACCACACCTTCTGCCAATAGATTGGCAATATTTTAAAGGCCGGCCTGACACCAACCCTCCCAGGGACCAAGCAGTTTATCCGCCACCGCTTGGAGAGAACTTAAGGTTTCCTAGTCTCCCTCAGATCCCTTAGTCGCCTTTTTGGACACCCACGGGAAGAATTGAGGTAGCCTTATTCTATGCCGGGGCTACACGGTAGTTTAAAATAAAATCAATTTAGCCTAATCTTAAAAATATAAAATCCTATCACTAAACAGCTACAAAGATCAGAAAGATACCGACAACTGTTTTATAGTACGACCTTTTTCGACAAAGAGAATAGAGTTGTTTTAGACAAATCGGGTGTTTTGCGCGAGGATCAAATCGTTTTCAGAAGGGAAAGGAGGATTCCATTTACGGGCAATGGATAGTAGTGATATGGTAGGAAATCTTTTAGTTACGGGGGTTGTTTTTTCGGACGATTTATTTGGATTTTATGTGTAGGTAGGTAGATATCTTATTATTATACTTTATTCTCATCCGAGCGATGTTCCCGGTTGCATCCCTATAGGGAGCTCGGGGTCCGCTAAACCTCAAATTGTTTTTTTTAGGGTTCCGTACCCAAAGGGTAAAAACGGGACCCTATTACTGAGACTTCGCTGTCTGTCCGTCCGTCTGTCCGTCTGTCACCAGACTGTATCTCATGAACCGTAATAGCTAGAAGGTTGAAATTTTCACAGAAGATGTATTTCGGTTGCCGCTACAACAACAAATACTAAAACCATAATAAAACAATTATTTAAAAGGGGCTCCCATACAACAAACGTGTTTCAAAAACTACAAGGGAATTCTAGTAAATTCATAATGGCTGCCCTATCTGTCAAATATACTAGTCTGCCTTCACTGACCAAAGAGTTTCTTATAAGTTTCAGATTTTGTCTGAATCAAAGTTGTTGTAAACCATTTTAGGGTTCCGTCCCCAATTGCGATAGTGGTACGGAACCCTTCGTGAGCGAGTTTCGCACTTGGCCGGGTTTTTTATTTAGAGTCGGCATAGTAGGTAGGACATCATTAATATGGTCAATGATGACCTACCTACTATGCTTCTACAAATTGATTTGGCAATATTTTTATGGCAGGCCGCCTGCCTGACACCAACCCTCCTAAGGGGAACTTACGGTTTGCTAGTAGTCTTCCCAAGATCCCTTAGTCGCCTTCTACGGGAAGATTGGTAACCCTATTCTATGCTAGGGCTACAAGGTTTAATTATTATTCATCATTGTAGATTGAATGTATCTTTTTTCATTGCTCAAGTCATTCTACTGCAAATATTATAACATAACAGAAAAAGGCTTCATCGAAAATCCTTTAAATATCTATAAATAACAATGAAGTCGTCACCGTTAATTAACGAAATAATTTTACTTACGTCAACGTCACGTGATATGGAGAGCTCATTAAAATACCCTCATTTATCGAAATTAATAGGCTTTTTTGACCAATGACACTTCACAGTCCACATACTTGTTGTCGCGTGACAGAGAATTTCACAATTACAGTGAACATCTCATTTTAACGCTGATTAACAGCTGGACAAACTATGATTGGTTTGATTTTTACTGTGACATGAGGTTTCAAAGTTGACAGACAGAGACAAACTTTACAAAAAGTTAGTCATCGTTTACAAGTAAAGGTAGGTACAAGTTGGCAACGGGCGACATGAGGCGGCAGCGGACGACGCGACGTGTCGCAGCGACACTACTGGTTTCTATCTATTTCTATGAAATTCCCTAAGCTTACTCGACGACGCGCCGCGACACGTCGTCTGCTGTCGCCTCATGTCGCCCGTTGCCAATTTCGTACCTTAAGGGGGTTAGGCGCTACTGTGAAACATACATACATACATAGACTGCCAAAAACATCACTTCTCCTTTAGCTTAACCGTAGTCGGGTAAAAAACTATAAACTTATAATAAAGGAAGACCGGACAAAAAGTCTACTTGTCTTCAATAAAAAATAAACAAGGGAACAAACCGATTGTTACAAAATAAATAGCAATCTATATCGTATTTCATCACGACCATCGATAAAGCTAAGTAGAAAACTGTTTTGGAGAAATCGTTCGATTATCTCTACGTTTGTATTGGGTAAGTCGACTTAGATTTGACACTTTCAGTTGGCCGATAATTCGTGTGGCAAAAATTCACTTCTGAAAACTCTAACACTAGATGAGGCACACCACTATACGAAAAGAAGAAGAAGTTGGCCGATCGTTTTTACCCGGCTGCAAGGAAAGGGTTTTATTTTTCACGCCTATCTTGTATGTTTGTAATATGCTTTATTTCCTGGTATCTTCCAAACCACTCAACGGATTTCTTCAATTAGGTATCGTTAGATTCGTCTCATCAGTCCAATGGTTCTCAGATACGTGACATAAAATAAAATTTAAATGGCGACCACCAGACGCCATATTAAAAAAAGAAAATTTGACTGACTATGTCGAGTAGGTCGTCGAATAGGTATTTAAAAATCATTTTTAGGTTTCCTTGGTCATTTTTCATTCAATTTAACTATTTATTTAAGTAATTTACTTAACATTCTTTAGTTTTATTGTTCTGGGCATTCTCCTATACAAACATTTTATAAGCAAGTTTAGCAAAATTAACCCTCTTACTAATAAGTAAGGGGGTAAATTTTTCGATAACGATAAACGATAATTAACCATTGTCTAAATTATGTCCCTACATAATGTTTGTCTCGGTCTCTCAACTTTGAAACGTCATGTGACATTGTAAGGCTGAGAACGCACTGCGATTAAACGCCTGCGTTTTTCCGCAGATCGCAGATCCCAGTGCGCGGTTTCAGATCTGTGGAAAAACGCAGGCGTTTAATTAGATCCGTTCGTTCTCAGCCTAAGACGTAGTAATTAATGCAGCTGTTGATAATCGCTTATAAGTAAAGAGGTAAATAGTTAGCGCACTCACTTTACAGTCGAGGGGCACGGTTTCGAATCCTGTCACGGGAGAATTTTTTGATGATTAATTTCTTCTTGTAATTCGTTCCAAGAAAAATATATAAATTTCTAAAGGAGATCGGCAACTCTTCATAGAACCTTGGGCGGAAGGTGGACTGAGATGAACAGTAGCAGTTTGGAATCTAGATTTATTACTAATTATACAAATATCTGTTTTTCTAACTCAAAACTCCGGAATAGTGAGATATTTGGAGTTTTACTTGATCAACTGATTGTCAATTTAATAACCTTAATTAATGTAATAAGTATATCGTTCAAGTTATCCAAACCAAAATCCAGGAATGCCAAGTTTAGTCGTGTAAGCAAGATCAATCAGTCCGTAAACGTAGCACTAGGTTGTCGATTTGAAAAAAACTCGAAAAACATACAAAAATACACCGAACACAAAATCCTCAAAACAGAAGCTAAGAGAATGACAGAAAGCGAGCTGTCAATCAAACACTCGAACATCTGCCACAGATACAATATCGATCTGACATCGATTATTAAATCGATTTTTATTAAATTATTAAAACATTTTCTCATAATTCTCAAGTCATTTATTCATTGAGTTATTATTATCAAATCCAATAAAACGTCGTTCACAAATAGTTACGATAATAATTAAAACCAAAACAAAGAAGACAACGGATTATTTAGGTACATTATTATTGATTCAAAATCATTCGATTATCGACACAGCAATCGTTTAAATAAATGGTAACTTTTGGAATATTGCCATATCTGAAAGGACCGAAAATGGTAGATTTTTATTGAGGTTTTTTACGATTTTATGGTAAAAAATCATTCCGTAGTTGTAGAAAAAATCTAAAATGCTCATAAAATAAAGAAAAATACAAAATATTTTATGAACATATCGAATAACTTGTCTATCTCCGCCCAATTCGGCCGACCTCCTTTGTCCGACAGTCTATGTACAGGTTTAAATCAACCGATCATTTTGTCTGTTGTCTGCTTTCACCTTTGGTTAAATTGTTTATGGGTAGAACCCTGATAATGGAAAAACCGTATAACCGTTCGACGTATATTTCTTTAGCTTCGGGGTTCTGCGGGACGGGACGAAAAACGGTAAGGAATTTTGATTAAACCAATAAATTCTGTATTGTTGTTGTTGGTTGATGGAGTGTTTTCTTATTAGAAAGGTTGTTTGACATATTGGCTGGAGGTAGGTAGGTATTTCCCAATATCTGGAATTCATACAAAAGATGAGCGGGTTATTTCGCTAAATAGCATTTTTGCGTTTTTCGACATCAACCCCTTACTTATAAACGATGACTAAGTTATGTAACGTTTGTCTCTGTCTGTCAACTTTGAAACTTCATGTCACAATAAAAGACAAATGGCGCATATTTTAGACAGCTGTTAATCAGCGTTTATAATAAGGGGGTAAATTGTGGAGTTTTCACAAAAACAGCTATAAATTCGATAGAGAGTTTCTCTGTATCAGCTATTGTTTCGGTTTTTTCCTAAGTACTGGGGGCCTATAGCTTCTTACGTACGAACTTCGTTCGTAAAAATGTTGACAATCTCGAAACGTTACCGACCAATTCTGGGAGTTCAAATTGCACTTCGAAAGTGAACTTTGCAGTTCAACTCGGCTTGTAATTTTCTATATTTCATAGAAATTATTACAATATTAGATGGCACATTCCAAACATCTGAACATTATTTCTTAGTGACACTTAGACCACACTTAGGAAGCAGTATTTCCCAAGTGTGGTGAACACTAAAAAAATAATGTTTAACTTTAACTTTACTCTAACATGTTTAATGTTAAAAGTTCGTTCGTAAAAAGCCTCCCAGTTAAAAAAACCACTTTACATAAACGACCCAACTAAATGAGGCAACTACACTCAACTCTAACCACTCGAAACGAACGAACATAATTCAATAATAATATACGGAACCAAAAAACACTCGCGTCGGTTCACCATCAGCTGTTTACCGCACACGAACGCCGAACTAATGAAGTTTACTTTATAGGACAGTCGGGAAAGGATTTGCTGTGATGAGGACACGTATGTAGTAGTTGCCTTGGCTTCGGTACATCGTGTGTTATAAATACTTCATGTGGGGGAACCGATATATCAGTGTTAAGGTGATGGGTTAGCAGTAAAATTAGAAAATACGTTGACGTTATTAAAAATGTGTCGATTCTGCTGGAATTTCGAAGTAAACAGTATTGTGCACTTTAAATATTGTGACTTATTCTCATCTGAGCGATGGTCCCGGTTGGTTCCCTCCCGGAGCCCGGGGTACGCTAATCCGCTACATTCTCTACTTTTGGAAAAAAAAATATACTCATTTACTTGATGCTGACCGTTTCAGCGTCATATTATTTTCAGTGTTATTGGCGAGGAAAACTGCTTGGTTTATAAAATATTGCCAGATCCATTTGCAGTAGGTGTAGGCAATTATGTTTAAGTCCTATTTTTTAACTGCACTGGGCTTTCATTGAAATATTTTAAAGAAATAATACTTCTGAAAAAAAAAATAACGCACGATAGACGTTTATAACTTTTAGCATTGTTTCGACGCTCAGCGTTACGAAACCTTTACAGGTATTTTCTTCAGGGTTGACGAAAAAGAACACCACGCGATTAAAACCGAAAAATGAGTTTAATTTCAATCTAACATCGCAAAATAGAAGAAAAAATCTATAAAGAGAAGAGGGTTATTTTCAGAATGTTCAATCTTCTTTTAACACCTCACAATTAAACCTAATGTATAGCAATTCTCAAAATCTAAATTTGGTCATCAATTTATGATGCTAACTGTACCAACAACGTCGTCGTATTTCAGTGACATTGCTATCGCTACCTATTAGTCAATCATAAGGCAAGAAAAAAAATAACCCACCTACCTTCACCTTCGAGTATAATAGATTGATTCTTGCGTCTCACTCATGTAAGGGAAAAACAACGGGTTAGAAAAGGATGGCAGATTTTGTTTTTATCAGAGTCGTATGTCGATGCCGTCTAATATATTTAGCCTAAAAGGTAATAGGTAAAGGTATAAATATGAATACAATCCTGTTTTTCATATACTTTTGAGACAGTAAAGATTTGGTTTGCAAATTATTGGTTAAATTTAAGTGTATTGTTAGCATTTGCAATGATGATGAAATGCATTTTAGTTAACTTTAAAACGAGAATCAGGCTTTGCACTTTCCTCATTTTTGGATTTTTTAAAATAAAATGAAAATAATTGCCTAATAAAGTTAAAATAACAACTAAAAATACAGAATATTATCTTACTTTTGAGTTTCTCTAAAAAAATCAACTCTTGGAATACCTGGGGCCTGGGATCACTTGATGATGGGATGAGACAACTTCTCAAATACCAATAACAAGGAAATTTCTGAAGACATAGGTTAAGAAAACGTCCCAAAATGGTTGTAGCGATAAAGCTTTATTCTTATGTTACATGGCAATAAATGATCGATTTACAATTTACGAGCCCACCGCTGTGCAAAAATCCACTCTTAAGCGGTCACCCATCGAAGTACTGATGGTGCCAGGCGTTGGAATTTTTTTGCCCTGCACGCACGTAGGTAGGTAACTATAGTTTGTTCATTGCGCCAGGCACCTACTATTTGTGATCGTAACTTACGAGCCTTATTTGGGTTTGAAGTATTATTTATTGTCTTCAATTCGTAAGGAAAGGTTAGGCAAAAAAATAGAAAGTTTCTAAGGAAATAAATTTAGGAAACATCCCAGGATGGTTGTAGCGATAAACAATAACAATTTGCTAGCACGCGCCACAACTAACCTACCGCTGTGCAAAAATCCACACTTAAGCGGTCGCCCATCGAAGTAGGATATACGATATATATGTATATATAGCCCTACTGATGCTGCCAACCGCTGGAAATTTCCTATAGTTTGTTCATTGCGCAAAACACCTACTATTTGTGATCGTAACTTACGAGCCTTATTTGGGTTTGAAGTATAATTTATTGTCTTCAATTCGTAAGGAAAGGTTAAGCAATAAATTGGACGCAGCTGCGTTTCGGACATAAGCTTGGAATTAGCTAACAAAAGAGGCGATTTGCGAACCGTTTCTGAGCTATTGCGTAAATAGGTTGTTATTTCATTTGTATTGTTTGGTTCTGGGTGCAATCAGGTGGGTGTAATCGACGTTGGTTGTAAGAATGGTTAGTTAAATTACTCGCTCTCCGTTTATTTATACTGCGGGTGAATTGTACTGTAATCGCACACAAATCTATTAGGTACTGCTAGTGATGATGTGTCACATAAAATAAGTAGTTTTAAATGCGATTTTTCAATGGCTACAAAAACTTAGGATAAGTAATTTAAGGTTTCAAGGTAATTTATTGGCTGCCTGGAAGAGATCGCCCATAGGCGATAAGGCTGCCCATTGTGTAACTTTAGTTTTAAGATTTTCTTTGTATAAATTGAATTTGTGTTTTTGATACAATAAAGCGTAATCTCTACCTACCTATTTTAAAGGTAATGCGCTGATAAACCCGCAGACTATGGCAGAGCTACTATATATTTGCTGCCATACAAAGAACAGTATAGATGATAATAGCTACAGACCTAAATACATAAGTCTTACAGAACACGATTACATTTCTCAATTTGCAAAGACTGCATTTCGAATGACTATTTCCATTATGACTATTTCTATGGCCCTACATCTCCGTCTCGCTTCCTCTTAAACCCTATCTCTCTTTGAAGTTTCTACAAGATTCTGCAAATTGGATAGTGTGATCGACGCTTTACTGCACTTTCCTTAGATTGCGTCTGTCTAACCATTTAAAAAGAAATTGAAAAAGGTCGTTTAGCTAAGTTTGTCTCAGCTCAATGGTTGGAGCGGAAATTTTAAAATAGTAATTTCGCGCTATTTCCTTTCGTGTGGTGTATTCTAGATATGTCGCTACCTGGGTACTGAAGGTATGTTCACACTGAGAAAGTAAGGTACTAGTATATACTTACAGACCTACTTTAAACTTTCAATCAGTTTTTTATTGTGTAATTAACTGACAATAGAGGCAAAAAAAGGTATCAATTTATGTCCGTCTCCTGGTTCTAAGCTACCTCCCCATAAATTTTCAGCCAAAGCTTAGGAAGATGTAACAAATCGTAGTTTACAACATTTTGAAAGTTATCAATTTTGTTTTGTAATTGATTTTTAAAATCCTCTAGGCTGATCTATACGAGAAATATCTTAAAGTTAAGTTAAATCTAAATAAAACCACAGTCGCGTGAGGTTTGAACTTGAATTTATAAAGACCTATTTTTCTTTACATTAAAATATTGAATGTAGTGGACAATAATAATTGGTCAAGCCAAAAAATTGTGTCAATTGGTCAAGCGTATAGTTACCGCAAACGAAACTGTTAATTCGTCAAGCCGTAAAAAAGTGTCAATAGGTCAAGTCTTCGAAGAGTGTCAACTGGTCAAGTCCTTTTTTTAATGCAACTAAAGACGATCGGAGTAGAAACAAAAGACGATCGTTACGAAAACAAAATACTATTTCTATTAGAGTTATACCTAATTAAAAATATCCATCAGTAATTATTTATGCATTACGAAATTGACAAACAAATATTAACCACAATCAAACACCACGCGATTAAAACCGAAAATTGTCTTTAATTTCAAGCAAATATTTTAAAACACTAGACGCCTAACAACTTCCACTTACCTATACCGACTTACCTAGCAAGTAACTGGCTGAATGAGAACGCTCCTCCAGTAATCTCCAGTCGAGATGATATCGAGGATGTCTAGAACCCGTCTTCTAACGTTCTAGATTTTAAACCAATTTCAGATACGTTCAATGTTCATAGGATTTTGCTATCAACTGTTTTCTATTTAGTACTTTAGAAACGAGGTTAGATTTGCAGGTAATATTAAGGTGGCATTTCAAATGACAGAAATTTAAAAAAACCGGCTGTTAGCCCTAGCATTGAATATGGCTATCACATCTCTCGCGGGTGTCGTAAAAGGCGACTTAAAGATCTGGCACGTTGGCAGGTAAACTGCTTGGTGTCAAAAAGAACTAGCTGTGTTTCAGCGGACTCCGAGCTCCCGAGATGAACGGGATGCTCGTTGTAGGCTTGCAAACCACGAAAACTCTATCTTCCTTACTTATAAACAATATCTAACAGATGACTAGGTTATGTAACGTTTGATGCTGCCTGTCGCCTTTGAAACTTCATGTTGACAGTAAAAGACAAATGGTACATAGTTTATGCAGCTTTTAATCATCCTTTATAAGTAAGGGGGTTTTCTGTTTGATTACAGTAAAAGCAACGATTCAACTCACTAGAAAGTACCAGACTTGATTCAAGACCTTACCCTAAATCTAATATTACACCACAATTTTTACAACAAACTAGCCCACCCAGATAAAATCTTCTACAGACACGTCCCTATCTATTTGAATAATTTCCTCATCATTTTGCTCCATCCAGCCCACAAAGACGGACGAATCTGAGAGACTGTCCACTAAAATTTACAAAAGCGCTGTTCTCATTGAAATGAAACTATACAAGTACGCTGGAATTGCTATACCATACAAAATGACATTAGATCTTGGTGCCGATTTGATTTGCGCCATGTTGCGCTGTTCTCGCGCGTTTTCTATTGAAAGTGATGGTGACCGTCCACGGAACTATTAGTACAACACTGCAACATGGCGCAGATTAAACAGGCACAAAATTCAATGCGCTATGACCTGTCCAGCGACTTGTACCATGGAGGTCAGTGACTGGAATTTACAAAATGGCGTTCTGTATTCAAATACAAACAAACGACTGTCGTTAGTGCATTAGAAACTTGCCCTCAACTGTATTCAGAGCCACGTGCGCCGCCATATTGGACGCCATTTTGAATTATGTTCCAATGGGTAAACAACTTCCAGAGGCAATGTTTACCCTTTTTACCATAAGGTACTTACATAGTGCCAATTTCCGGGCCATCCCAGCAAGCTAGTAAAAAACAGCATGTATCTAAATGAAATCGGTCCACTGACTGCGTTGGCCAGTAGTCTGACAGACTTGCAAGATCAAATCATACTTAACTAGGCCTTGGACAGAAACTATAACTATACTTTTTTCTTGACTACGAAACCCTATACTTAATTAAAATATATTTTTTATCTTCTCAAATACTCCGCGATTGCGATTGCGATGCAATTAATTACTTATTCTTGGAACGTAAGCAGCTGGAGTTCTAAATTATATATACCTAGGTACGTGCTACTTTTTATCTCGATATTTCCACAGGATCGGTACCTATCTTCACGGGTCTTCTTCTTCTTCTTCTATTTCGTGTAGTGGTGTGGCTCACCTAGTGTTATAGTTTATATAGTTTACGTCATCGTCATACGTCATCGTCATACGTCATCGTCATACGTCATCGTCATACGTCATCGTCATACGTCATCGTCATACGTCATCGTCATACGTCATCGTCATACGTCATCGTCATACGTCATCGTCATACGTCATCGTCATACGTCATCGTCATACGTCATCGTCATACGTCATCGTCATACGTCATCGTCATACGTCATCGTCATACGTCATCGTCATACGTCATCGTCATACGTCATCGTCATACGTCATCGTCATACGTCATCGTCATACGTCATCGTCATACGTCATCGTCATACGTCATCGTCATACGTCATCGTCATACGTCATCGTCATACGTCATCGTCATACGTCATCGTCATACGTCATCGTCATACGTCATCGTCATACGTCATCGTCATACGTCATCGTCATACGTCATCGTCATACGTCATCGTCATACGTCATCGTCATACGTCATCGTCATACGTCATCGTCATACGTCATCGTCATCGTCATCGTCATACGTCATCGTCATACGTCATACGTCATGTCAAAATCGCTGAGTTTGATTTTAATTTTCCAGCTTTTCTTTTTAAATTTTTCCTGAATTTTCTTTGCTATAAACCTCACGGAGCCCGAGACCTTTCCAACAAATGCAAAACCGTGGAAATCGGTTCGTGCGTTCTGGAGTTATAGCGTCAGGAAGAAAAACCCGACTTATTTTTATATAAACTAAACTAAGGTCTCTAACTTGACCTAACGACTGCTATCAGAGATAACAACAGGGACCTCCGAACGTGCCTTCCGAAGCACGAAGGAGCTCGAGAAATAGATTTTTTGCCACACAAACCCTACATGGGTAAAACCGCGGGACGTTGCTAGTCTAATCTAATAAGCCTCAGCGAAAATACGATTTTAAAAATTCATGCAATTCCTTTAAATTCTGCAATAGCTATATATTCATAACATAGATGTAAAATATGTGAAAGCGGTTTTTTAAAATTCAACGGTAGCTTGTAATATGGTAGGATTTTGTTACGGTAAAAGCATGCACCGGCCAGTAGACATTAGTTAGGAATTTGAAAGCTCGTGGTTTCGGAAGGCTTCAGATGCTCTCGTAAATATAGAATGTAGGTTAGTAAGTGGGTACGTTACGTACGTATACCAAGCCGGAAGGTAGTAGTATTCAAGTAGACTCGTCGGTGTTCCGATACGTAGACCAGTGCAGCCTTTTAGTACGTAGTTTTCGAGAAAATCTAAATTTGCGTATTTATCTTTATCATGTTTACTTAGAACCCTGGTTTTTATAAACTTAAACCTTGTAATTTTAAAATGAGGTTTAACTGTCAGACCTGGTTTAAACCACGATGGTTAAGTGCTAAGTGCATTATAAAACGAGGATTATCGAATTTTCACGACTTGAACCACGGTTTAAAGTTAAGCCGTCGTGGCCCCTGGTTTAAATCACAGGGACCATAGAACTGATAGACTCCACTAATATGCAAGAATGCTTGTTACTACTTAACGCAAAAAGTAAATAACCAATTGCGATGAAATTTAGATTCAGATAGCTGGAGTAACATATAGGCTTCTTCTTCTTTTCGTGTAGTGGTGTGGCTCACCTAGGCCCGTATTAATAGACCGAACTCAAGTTCGATATCAATCTTGAGTTTGTTCTTGAGTTGTTGCGCTAATAAATAAACCTATCTTAAGATGCGATTACAGAGTGACGTATCACTTGAGTCATACCGTATTAATAAAACAAACTCAATACTCAAGATGTCTCTCAAGATGCAGTTTTGTGTACTCAAGTTAGTCAAGTACGTGACTTAGGTAGCTGTTTCGGTGTTTTTGTAATTCAGAAATTAATTATTATGATGATATTTGGGGATGGATTATTTTAGTTTTGGTGATTATGTTTTTCTTTGTTTTGTTTAGTTAACTTTTTTTTATTATTATTTGATAAGTTGATTTTTAGGGTTCCGTACCTAAAGGTAAAAACGGGACCCTATTACTGAGACTTCGCTGTCTGTCCGTCCGTCCGTCCGTCCGTCCGTCCGTCCGTCCGTCCGTCCGTCCGTCCGTCCGTCCGTCTGTCCGTCTGTCCGTCTGTCACCAGGCTGTATCTCATGAACCGTAAAAGGTAGACGGTTGAAATTTTCACAGAAGATGTATTTCGGTTGCCGCTACAACAACAAATACTAAAAACAAAATAAAACAAATATTTAAGAGGGGCTCCCATACAACAAACGTATTTCAAAAACATCGAATCGAGTAGGTCATGAAATTCAAAATGGCTACCCTATCTGTCAAATATACCAGTCTGCTTTCACTTACCAAAGAGTTTCTTAATTATAAGTTTTAGATTGTCTCTGTGCCAAAGTTTTTGTTTTTTTAATTTTTTTTAGTGGTGTGGTCGTATGATGGAAGTAAGAATCGAAGCTAAATATGTCACATTTTCTTATCAAATTTTAAAATTGGTAAACGATTTTAGGGTTCGGTACCCAGTATCGGAACCCTTCGTGCGCGAGTTTCGCAATTGCCGGGTTTTTTTTATTCATTTTGGCATTATGTATGATGAACATAATAATATATGGCCACGGGGTTATCGAATTAGCTAGCTTAGTTTAGCTAGCTTAGCTTGGTTTACCTAGTTTAGCTTAGCTTAGCTTAGTTTAGCTAGCTTAGCTTAGTTTAAATAGCTTAACTTAGCTTTTACTAATCTAGCTAATCTAAGCTAAGCTAGCTAAACTAAGCCAAGCTAAGCTAAACTAGCTAAACTAAGCTAAGCTAGCTAGACTAAGCTAGCTAAACTATGCCAAGCTAAGCTAAACTAGCTAAACTAAGCTAAGCTAGCAAAACTAAGCTAAGCTAGCTAAACTATGCCAAGCTAAGCTAAACTATGCCAAGCTAAGCTAAACTAGCTAAGCTAGCAAAACTAAGCTAAACTAGCTAAACTATGCCAAGCTAAGCTAAACTAAGCTAAGCTAGCTAAACTAAGCTAAGCTAGCTAAAGTATGCCAAGCTAAGCTAAGCTAGCTTAACTAAGCTAAGCTAGCTAAACTAAGCTAAGCTAGCTAAGCTAAGCTAGCTAAGCTAAGCTAGCTTAACTAAGCTAAGGTAGCAAAACTAAGCCAAGCTAGCTAAACTATGCTTAGCTAAGCAAAGATTGATTTAATTAAGTTACAATACAATATATTCACAATAATAAAAAACAGTAAAATATGAGTAAACTACCTACCATAGTGCAACAACAAAACGTTAACTTTCATTCAAGGTCGCTCTCAAGATCACACTCGAATCTCAAGAGCGATATCAGTTGAGTAGAGCTTGAGTTTTAACTATTAATTAACGCCTAACTTAAGATGGCGACCGCATCTCAAGAGTCGCTCAATTGATACGCACTCAAGATCGATTTTGAGTTCGGTTTATTAATACGGGCCCTAGTGTTAGAGTTTTCAGATCGCCCTAAGGCCTCTAACTTGACCTAACGACTGCTATTCGAGACAACAGCCGGGACCAACTGCTTAACGTGCCTTCCGAAGCACGGAGGAGCTCGAGAAAATGATTTTTTGCCACAAAATTTATCGGTCACCCATCCAAGTAATGACCGCGCCAAGCGTTGCTTAACCCACACGACTGTCCAAGATCGGCAGGTACCTACAGCTAGACCAATGACTTGAGCTCCTCATAGACTATTTCTTATCTTCATATTTTTTCGCATTTTTTTTATCTTCATATTTTTGGGCGCAGCTATAAATTTAAACTCGATAATCTGTTGTGACAAATGAAGAGTGTTCATCTGTCTGTCTGGGTTCCATTTCTTTCTTTTGAAGTACGGAACCCTTAAAGGAGTAAAATATTAAAATAGTTACCTACCTACACAAGATACAAAGGTACAGAATCAATCTAAGGCCCGTATTAATAGACCGAACTCAAGTTCGATATCAATCTTGAGTTTGCTCTTGAGTTGTTGCGCTGATTAATAAACCTATCTTAAGATGCGATTACAGAGTGACGTATCACTTGAGTCATACCGTATTAATAAATCAAACTCAGCACTCAAGATGTCTCTCAAGATGCAGTTTCGTGTACTCAAGTTAGTTCGATCGTGGGTCATACGTGACTTAAGTAGCTGTTTCGGTGTTTTTGTAATTCAGAAATTAATTATTGTGATGATAATTTGGGAATGGATTATTTTAGTTTTGGTGATTATGTTTTTCTTTGTTTTGTTTAGTTAAGTTTTTTTTTAATTATTATTTGATAAGTTGCTTTTAGGGCATTATGATGAAGACAAAAATATATGGCCACGGGGTTATCGAATTAGCTAGCTTAGTTTAGCTAGCTTAGCTTGGTTTACCTAGTTTAGCTTAGCTTAGTTTAAATAGCTTAGCTTAGTTTAACTTGGCTTCTTACTAATCTAGCTAAACTAACTAAGCTAGCTAAGCTAAGCTAGCTAAACTAAGCTTAGCTAGCTAGACTAAGCTAAGCTAGGTAAACTATGCCAAGCTAAGCTAAACTAAGCTAAGCTAGCAAAACTAAGCTAAGCTAGCTAAACTATGCCAAGCTAAGCTAAACTAGCTAAACTAAGCTAAGCTAGCTAAACTAAGCTAAACTAAGCTAGCTTAACTAAGCTAGCTAAACTAAGCTAAGCTAGCTAAACTAAGCTAAGCTAGCTAAACTAAGCTAAGCTAGCTAAACTAAGCTAAGGCAGCTAAACTAAGCTAGCTAAGCTAGCTAAACTAAGCTAAGCTAGCTAAACTTTGCCAAGCTAAGCTAAACTAGCTAAACTAAGCCAAGCTAGCTAAACTATCCTTAGCTAAGCAAAGATTGATTTAATTAAGTCACAATACAATATATTCACAATAAAAAAACAGTAAAATATGAGTAAACTAACTACCATAGTGCAACAACAAAACGTTAACTTTCATTCAAGGTTGCTCTCAAGATCACACTCGAATCTCAAGAGCGATATCAGTTGAGTAGAGCTTGAGTTTTAACTATTAATTAACGCCTAACTTAAGATGGTGACCGCATCTCAAGAGTCGCTCAATTGATACGCACTCAAGGACGATATTGAGTTCGGTTTATTAATACGGGCCTAAGTGTCGATTTATTTATTTGATTCTAGGTATTGAATAATTAAATTAATATATATTATAATTTATTCATAAAATGTCACATAAATAACAACACAAACACAAACACACACAAAGTCAATCAAATAAACCACCCCTGATCGTACCCGGCGCAAAAGAACTAAGGATGCTGGCGGCATTACCCCTTTGTATGGCAATAGCAATCCTTTGCACCAAATACGATCCGGAGCGGTAGTCAAGCCCTTGACCTCTAAGACGGCGGCCCAGTTCCCTTACAAAGGCAATTGCCTCCACTCCCCAACTACCGGCTGTCTCGACTGCGAAAGGCACGAAAAGGTAGCCGTCCAATAGAGGACCATATTTGTCGCGTTTCCTAAGAGCAGCAACCTCCGCTGCCGCGGCAGCCTCCTTAGACGTGCGACTCACGTGGCTCTTTGCAAAAGTGCAGACACACGTGGCATCCCACAGCAAACAAACCCCCCTCTCCCAGGGCACCAAGGTGAGGCCATCAGGCCTCTTACCGTCGGTACGGCTCAACCCGGGAGGCTCCAGCACGCATGGAACATTGGCCGATACCAGCGCTCTCCGGATTATGTCGTTGAGAGCATGGTGTCTTGGGAACCTCCCTGAACAACGGCAACACACTAAAGCGTGATGGCCGTCGGCCCCGACCGTGGATCCACAAACGCAATCGTGTGGTTCACAAACTTTGGACCCCAACCGAAGCGCCACAGCCACTCGCAAAGAGTCGTTGTCCAGGAAGGTACCGAAATGCGGGGAGGGTAAAGCCTGAAGCCACGCCCCCGACTCCGGCGTCGCCACCGCCCTCAACCTCGCCTGATCGACCACCGAAACTCCCCCCAAAAGCCCATCAAAGACTCGCTTAGCCCCAACCTCGTCCCACAAACGCTGCGCATGTAAAACCCCAGGTCGGTCAGTGCCCGGGTTCAGAGTCGCCCACACCTCCAAGGCACCCTCGGCGAACGGAATAGTCACCCTATCACCATCAAAGGACAGTATTTTAGTCTAAGCCTACGGGCCCAAGTTAGCTTAACTCAATCAAACTATTTTAAAAGTTTCAATATTTAAGTTCCATTTGTATTTCACTTAATATCTACTTACTTATTTTAGAAAAAAAAAAGCCTTTCAAAGGCTAAATAAGGTAAAATAAGTTACCAATTAATTAGATTTTATTTAGAACACTCAAGTAGAAATTTCTATTCATGCGCTCAAGAAAATTTCCTTTGCAAGTTTCCCTCGCTTAATATAATATCATTCATACTTTTTATGAGCTTGGTGAAAAATCGAGGCAGACTTTTAAGTTCTATACTTAGAAATCATATTTTATAAAAGAAAGTTACGGTCATTAATGTCAATGAGTGACGACATGGAAAGCTGAAGGTAGGTAGTTCATTTTGCTCGTCAGGTCCTTCGATCATATATAAACTATAGATGCACGGTCGCCGCTCTAGAAATGGAGCCGTCAAAACAAGGCATACTTCAGCCGATATGCCTTGTTTCGCTGTCAGTCGTGCATAAGTGTTTTACAACCTAATTGCCCAGTGATTAAGGTTTACATTAAACTGTACTATGTCCGTATAAGTAAGCGTTGAAGTAGCGCCGATTTTTGATTTCGATTTTGTATGGGACCGTGTATCTATAGTTTATATATGATCGAAGGTCAGGTCAAACAAACTTTACTTTGTTGTTTATTCAGTTCCGATCCCGTGGTAAAAATAACCCAAAGTGGTTTATTTAGGTCTTAAGCTATCTGCATATCGAGTTACATAGCAATCGGTTTAGCAGTTTTTGTCTGACAAATCAACAAAACATTTATTGACCACCCTACATTGTTGACCACTTGAGAGTTTATTGATGGTGGTCAATAACTGTATCTCAGTAGGACATATAACTGTGTTTTTAAGTCAATCACTGATTTTCTTGTCTAATTTTATTTAATAAGTCAATCCTATAGAACTCGAAACGTTAAGTATTAAACCAATGCTAAAAGTCAATAAGACTGTGATTTTCATCTATTGTATAAAATGTAATACTTTATGTGATTATTAGAAGATTATATTTATTAGATTTCAAATATAATTGTAATCTTTAAATATTAAGAAAAAACATCTGTTTTTTTGCAAAATATGATTTCTAAACAGATGTTTTGTGGCTGATTTTCGGGTGTAAATTTTTTATTTAAAATACCGTCATTTCACATTACTCACTTCGAACATTCCTAAATATTTTGAATTCCTGATGATCACGTCAAATATCTGCCTTTCTACCACTAAATACCTACTCACAAAAAAGACCGAAAACAAAAATCCGTGAAAGGTATCACACGATATCAAAACGTGTATAGAATTCATCGTAGTTTTGAAACGTGCCCCGAATTTCAAAGATAGTGCTAAAACAGATGTTCGTAGTTTATTCATGGAATAGATTTGAAACTTTATTTTCTACTAGCTGCGGCCCGTGGATTCAATCGCTTTAGTCCGCGGTAAAATCAGAGTTTATTTGTTTGAACGCGCTAATCTCAGGAACCGCAGGTCCGATTCGAAAAATTCCTTCAGTGTTGGATAATCCATTTATTGAGGAAGGCTATTATAGGCTACATTGTATTTTGATAAAAATAGGTAGAAGAAGTTGCGGGCACTGCTAGTGTTGAAATAAAACTCTAGACAATCTTACAATATTACTAGCTGACCCGGCAAACGTTGTTTTGCCTTATAAATGATAGATAGTAGCCGATTCTCAGACCTACTGAATACGCATATAAAATTTGGTAAAACTCGGTCGCGCCGTTCGGAGGAGTACGGTAACTAACATTGTGACATGGAAATCTACTATATAAAAATAAGTCGGGTTTTCCTTCCTGACGCTATAACTCCAGAACGCACGAACCGATTTCCACGGTTTTGCATTCGTTGGAAAGGTCTCGGGCTCCGTGAGGTTTATAGCAAAGAAAATTCAGGAAAAATTTAATTATCTATAATTTATAAGGCAAAACAACGTTTGCCGGGTCAGCTAGTTTTATATATAAGAAAGATAAAGCTGAAGAGTTTGTTTGTTTGAACGCGGTAATCTCAGGAACCGCTCGCTGGTCGGATTTGAAAAATTCTTTCAGTGTTGGATAGTTCATTTATTGAGAAAGGCTTTAGGCTAAATTATATATTTTTTAATATAGGCGGAGGAAGTCGCGGGCACTGCTACTGTTGAAATAAAACTCTAGATAATTAGGTACTTATATTACAGGAATTGCGGGCTGGACCAAGTTTTGTGCTAACTACTAAAACAGCGTCATAAAACTGATAAAACGCCTTAACATTAACTTATAGAAGACTGGATAATTACCAGCCTTTAATTACCTTGTAACTTTACTGAATGTCGCTTTCAGATTTATAAACCTATTCAGACTAACATTTTCTTTGTTTTTCTTCATTTTTATTTTAACTGACCTTGCAGCGCTACTTCGTATCGCGATTAAAGAAAAACTTAATTCTTGCAGCACCACAATAAAAAAAACTGTCTTCATGCTTTCATGGTTCATGCATGAGAGCCTTGTGATGTCTGATATAATTGAACTATATATTATGAACATTTAGACTTACATTCATACTTAGGTATACCCTATTTCAGAAACTAAGATTAAATATATAAACATAAACCCCAAAGGTACATTTACTTGAAAGTGACAGCTCTTTATTCACTTTTTAAGTGGCAAGTCTTCGTTTACATTTTTTATCTAAGTTTCTGAAATAAAGTACTTATATCAGGTAGTTAAGGTGTTAGTTGGAACAAATTTTCAAATTTCCAAATTGCAATCCCAGTTTTTTGTGGAAACTACATTGAAACTAACCCTACACTGCACGTGGCTCGACACGGCACGCACTTGCCTAATTTTGACTCGTTAGGTATGGAACTCTAAAAAGCTAAATATTTCGATAACGAAACGCTAAAATGGCAAAAACACCTACCTCTAAGTTTCTAGTGACAGATATCGAATGATAATGAAAATGAATTGCAGCTAATCCTATCGAGGTGTGTTATGGAGCGTGAAGGAAACGATGCATTACAATAACTACCTACGAACGTCCGTACGTATCGTACCGTACGTTGAAAAATATCCTTTGATATGTTGTTTTTTTTTTATTGACTGTGTCCCGCAGTTTCAGTCCCGGTTCGTGGGAATTTCAAAAACACTTTTTTCTTATCGGACGCCTATTATCTAATAGGTACCTAGGTACCTACTTTTAATAAAATTATAAATGAGAGATGTCTGTTTTTCGTTGATAGGTTATAAAAAAAAACATTTTTTATGGGTATCTAAACCTATTTTTAGGTTTTTATGGTTGTCTGTTTGTATGTGGCTTAGACTATGCTAATCTCATCCGATTTCAATAAAGTTTCTTGTGACAGATATTGAAAATGAATTGCAGCTAATTCTATCGAAAACGGAACGCTAAAATGGCAAAAACACCTACCTCTAAGTTTCTAGTGACAGATATCGAATGATAATGAAAATGAATTGCAGCTAATCCTATCGAGGAGTGTTATGGAGCGTGAAGGAAACGATGCATTACAATAACTACCTACGAACGTCCGTACGTATCGTACCGTACGTTGAAAAATATCCTGTGTTATGTTGTTTTTTTTTAATTGACTGTGTCCCGCAGTTTCAGTCCCGATTCGTGGGAATTTCAAAAACACCTTTTTCCTTATCGGATGCCTATTATCTAATAGGTAGGTTACTTTTAATAAAATTATAAATGAGAGATGTCTGTTTTTCGTTGATAGGTAGGTACTAAAAAATCATTTTTTATGGGTATCTAAACCTATTTTTAGGTTTTTATGGTTGTCTGTTTGTGTGTGGCTTAGACTATGTTAATTTCATCCGATTTCAACAAAGTTTCTTGTGACAGATATTGAAAATGAATTGCAGCTAATTCTATCGAAAACGGAACGCTAAAATGGCAAAAACACCTACATCTAAGTTTCTAGTGACAGATATCGAATGATAATGAAAATGAATTGCAGCTAATCCTATCGAGGAGTGTTATGGAGCGTGAAGGAAACGATACGTCACCTACGAACGTCCGTACGTACATCGTACCGTCTCCTTGCACGTTCCTATTGAAACAAAAGAATTCTTTCACTTCGCTTTTTCTACTTGTTGTAAGAAAACTGTTGTTTAGTTCTGAGATTTTTTTCTGCAGTCTGATATGTTTGAAAAGTTTCCTTTGTTCTGTTCGTTTTTTTTAAATTGACTGTGTTCCGCTGTTTCAATCGCATTTATGTCCCGATTCGTGGAAATTTTCAAAAAAACTTTTTTCTTTTTGAATGTCTACATTAAATGTATAGAGAAGAAACTCTCTGCAGATCTTACATCAATGTATGGGCGTTGGCAAATTAGCGTCTATTTCTTATTAGATTAGTTAGTAGCAATTAGTAGGGAAAATAAAATACCTACAATAGACACGTATACATCAGCATAATTCACTAAAATAAAAATAAAAATCTTAAAATGAGTCTCAAATGACTGGCTGCATTGCCTCTATGTATAGCAATATCTATCTATTTCCATCTATCTATCTACCTATCTATTCGTTAGCCAAAGTAGCCGCCAGCCCTTTGGTCACCAGAAGCTAAAACTAATAGTTTTAAAATTATTGGCATATTTTTATCACCTTGTTTTATTTTGTGCTCCTATCGAGCGACGAAATCTATTTATTTGGATGGAATAACCCTTAATAAACAGAAAATACTTAAACACAATGATGTCATAAAAAGACACGTTTCACAGATATTGGCCAATGAAGTTTTGAAAATATTTTTTTGGAAAGTCATATAAAACGCCATGTCGCAAATAAACTCATTCATTCAAGAAACTAAGAGAAGAAAAAAAAATATAATTAACATAACTCGATTAAAACCACTGACCTCCATGGTATAAGTCGCTGGACATGACATAGCGCACTGAATTTTGTGCCTATTTGATCTGCGCCATGTTGCGCTGTTCTATTGAAAGTGATGGTGACCATCCACGGAACTATTAGTTCCACGGACGGCCACCCTCTGCGCAAATCAAATCTGCACAAAGATCTACTGTCATTTTGTATGGTATAGCAATTCCAGTGTACTTTTATAGTTTAATTTCAGTGATTAAAACCGAAAAATGAGCTCAATTTCAATAATATAATATTAATATAATTTTATTCTTGTTTCAGATTTCCATGAAGAATCAACTATGAAAAATCAACATCCTGGAAAACGTAAAGTTATATAAACATGAAAATGTTCAATTTTAAAGCAAAATGAACAAACGTAATTCATTGAATAGTGTACGGACCTATACATTTAAATGCAGTGTAAAAATAGTGTAAATAAAATGTACAATGTGTTCAAAGTGACGTGTAGGAAGAAGACACAAGAATGATCAAAATGACTCTCCTTCCGACTTGGTTCATCTTTTTAGTTTGCCAGTTTATTGGTAAGTTATATTTATCTAGTGATTTTAGTCTAATAACATCGTGCTTTAATGAAACTCGAATCTCGAAAGTATGGCGCGGAATCTTTTTTTTTCCCACTCAACAGATTTAACATATTACATACATAACACAAACAAATAAAAATATAAAAAAGTCAATTAAATAAGCTGCCCCTGATCGAACCCGGCGCAAAGGAGCCGAGGATGCTAGCAGCATTGCCTCTCTGTATGGCAATGGCCAACCTTCGCACCAAGTACGACCACGAGCGGTAGTCAAGACCCCAGTTCTAGTCTTAGTTAATACGAGTAATTCTTATTTTTTAATTCTTAACCGAGATACAGCGACGCTGCGTTAAGGGGTAGGGGTAGAGCTTTTTCTTTTTACCTTCGTTGTAGGTATATGTAGGTACGTTTACTCGTATACTATACGCTATGACGTATAAGGTATAAGGTATTAAGGTAGGCGACGCCATGTCGTCGCCTACCTTAATGCAATTTCCAGTAGAGGTAACATATAGTATAGGTATCAAAAACTTCGTTGTATTTTATGTTGAAAATTTGAAGATAACATTTATATCGGAAGAGGAAACGTGCCTAAGTGTCTTTTCAACGAAAAATACCGATTTTGCTACGATGTATTTCAAATGGTTTGGATCGTTTGTTACCCATCACGGCATTTTGATGCAAAAAGATAACAGATAGGTAAGTACATGGGTATTGAAAGGTTTACCTACTTATTTACTTAGAGGGAAAGTATATACCTACTCTTTTCTCCATACAAACAAACATACCTACTATCTTATTTATAAACGATGACTTAGTTTATGTCACATTTGTAACTGTCTGCTAACTTTGAAACTCATGTCATAGTAAAAGACAAACGTTACATAAAGGTAGTCATCGTTTATAAGTAAGGGGGAAGTCGACTGTTTCATCCATGATTTTTTTTCATTTGCTAATTTTACTAAATTTTATTAACATTCTGATTAGAAAATGAAAAAAAACAAAACGTGGGGGCATGGTCATGGCAGAAATAGATTTTATGGTGTAAACATATTTGCTCTAATGTCTTTATCTAGGGAGGAAACAGTCGACTACGTCTGTACGTTTGTAAGAGTAGATAGACTGTCCTCTTAACTTTTGTGTTCTAATTGTGAGTTAGGTTATAGGTGCCTTCCTTCCCAATTGTTAAAAAAACAATTCTAAATATTTCTCCTTATGTAAGTAGGTAGGAAGGTATATCTACTTACATAAGCCATTATGCTGTTACAGCCTTTGTTTCAGAAAATATTTTCATAATACATTTCGCCCGTGGCACTACAGAACGAAATTCATTTATATTACCTAATTGGTTTTGTTGGAATGTAGTCTTATTTATACAACCGGTATTTTATATATAATACAGTGAAATACGTTTGTTATGACTTATGACTCCGCTTATGTTGACTAACCGTTCCTTTGACGTAATTCGTGGTTTAGATCGAAGTTAGATTAATGCTTTTGTACAACAAACAATACAATTAGTATGTATACAGTCAGACTACCAATTAAGTATACAGCACGCACAATATTTTTTACATGGTGTAGGTATACTTAATTGGTAATATGACTGTATATAACTTAATAATTTAAGTAATCGACATTTACCCTCTTACATAAACAATCGCTAAGTTTATTAAGTTGAACTAATTAAGTATACATCACGCACAATAATTTGTGCATAGTGTATACTGAATTGGTAATCTGACTGACCATAATATACTACATCAAAAGTAAAAGTAATACCTTAATAGCCTTATTAATAAACGTGGAGTAGGGTCGGAGAAGGAATAACATGCTTTGTCTTTTTCCGTGACAAGAGCTTTCAAAGTTGACAGACAGAGACAAAACGTAGTAAACCTCCACCAACGTAATTCCACTTTTATTAATAAGACTATAAGAGTACAAACGTTGTACAACTGAATAACCTTATCGCTAAAAGCGATTAATTCAAGGCAACATTTAGATTTAGTTAGTTTAGTTTCCTTAATTCTTTACTAGCAGGGCTAGAAAATAATAAACCTTCATCAAGAAATAATAAACCTTTACCATGAAGCTACCTAGCTTTATGGTTTCACCTACACAGGTCCCGATCCCGCGGGATTATCGGGATCAAAAGTAGCCTATGTTTTATTTCAGATCTCCAGCTATCTGAATACCGAGTTTCATTACAATCTATTTAGCAGCTTTGGCGTGAAGGAGTATTAAACGTATTCGTTTATTTCCTTACTTACACACAAACTTTCACATTTATAATATTAGTAGGATATAATTTTTCTTTTATCTTTACTTCCGCCAAGCATAGGTAAGGTAACCGCTCAACACAAGCAAAATTTCCAACTAAATATTTATGAAGCAATTTTCTAGTTTATGGACTTCCCGTAAAGGTTTTGTATTCATTAAGTCAGACTAAGGACCTATAAATCTTTGAAATAAAACTCTATGGAGCAGACATCGCGAGCAACTTAATTGCGCTAAATGATCTGTTTTATCGGTTCATTGTGGAATTAATTATTTTTCAACTCAAGTCTTTCCAATCATTTTATTTTCAAATATTCTAATTCGCAACTATGCACTATTTCTAACTAAATAACGTTAGCTGTTTTAATTTTCGTTCCTGATTTGAGTCGGACTTATAGATAGATAGATAAATTTTCGCTTGGCAATGGCACAC
This sequence comes from Idaea biselata, assembly GCA_958496205.1. NCBI lineage: Eukaryota > Metazoa > Arthropoda > Insecta > Lepidoptera > Geometridae > Idaea > Idaea biselata. The sequence continues at coordinate 6,004,276 of OY292404.1, forward strand.
CAAACAATATACATAATAATATAAATAAGTAAGACAACTACACAGAGAGCTTATACCCGTATTTATTTACTTATTACCCGCATTTATTTACTTATTACCCGCAGCATGTGGTTCAATATCCAAGGGGTATATTTCTATTCCGAGTGATCAGTAAAATTGGGTTTTAGTACATAGGTAAATTTTAAAATAGCATTATAATTTACCATCAATTGATTTACCAGTCGTCAAGCGTTTACCTAACCAATATATACCTATTGCTATCACGATTCATGAGACATAGCCTGATGACACACAGACATACTAACAGTAAAGTCTTAGTAAAAGGTTCCTGTTTTTAATTTTCATCGGGTAGAGAACCATAAAAAACTGGGTACGGGCTGTGCAGAGTTCAATGTCATGGTCAAGGTCCAAAAACCGTCGCCATAAACCCTCCTTATTTTGCCATCTCCGTACGTACATGTAAGTATGTACGTACGGAGATGGCAAAATGAGGATGCTCAATTCTATAAATAATAAATTTCTTTCAGCGCGTTGAACAGCAAGTAGGTAAATAATGTTTATATATTTAACCAAAAAAATCTTACAGCTCGTTTGACGCTAGAAATGACAACGGGACAATTTTCTTAAAATCGTAGAACACAAGATTTAATCCTTAATTAGCGCCAACCTCAAATAAATAAAAAACAATTTGGGTGTAACTGACCCCGTGCTCCCAAGAGGGGTGCAACTGGGAACATCGTTCGGATGAGAAAAAAGAAGAACAAGCTTTGATCCTATTTCTTTACAATATTTGTTTATTTTTCATTATTTTTATTCAACCCTGGAAAAGAAACATGTAAGGGTCTCGAAACGCTGAGCATTAAAACAACGCTGAATAAAACTGTGAAATGAATTAACATAGATTTTTCTTCTGTTTTCGCGATGTTGTATCGAAATTAAAGATTTTTTCTTCGCTTTTAATGGCATTGTGTTTGACGCAAAACGTTAAGCGTCGAAGCGGTGCTAAAAGTGATAAACACCACGCAATTAAAACCGAAAAATGCCTATAATTTCAAATGAATTTAATTTCAATATTTAAATACTTTGAACTGTAAGTAGGTCGTTAATAACATCTAAATTCTAGAACTGACAAATTAGTCGAATGACCTTGCCAGTAAAGGCGCCTCAAAAAAATTGCCAGCTTTGTCGTCTCCGTACGTAAGTTATATCACTCCTAGTGAATTATTATTGTTTGATTTCTTTCGGGTGAATTTAATTTCAATATTTGAAGACTTTGTACTGTAAGTAGGTATAGTTAATAATATCTAAATTCTAGAACTGACTAACTAACTATTCTAAATTAGTCGGATGACCTTGCCAGTAAAGGCGCCTCAAAAAATTGCCAGCTTTGTCGTCTCTTTACGTAAGTAATATTAGTCCTACTGCTATAAATATTAGATTTCTTTTGGGTCCGCTGAACAACAAGCAAATAAGGATATTTTATATAGCCGGCGAATATATAAAGCCCCAGTAATACCTAACATTTTAATAAAATTACTTCTACAACCCGTTTTTTCTTATGAAACGAGCTCTAATATAATTTCACCGTTCTATTTTTATGTCGCCAAGCTTTCTGCCTAATAAGCTGACTAGAAAATGTTCTTAGATATGTCGTTAAATTATAGGGATTGGACTTCTACAGTTTTATTAGAAGCTAGCTTCGTCCTGCGGTTTCATCCGCGTAAGTCACGATCGCGGGGGAATATCGGGATCAAAAGTGGACAAAGGTAATTCTGCGATAATGTAGCTTTCTATTGGTGAAAGAATATTTGAAATCGGTCCAGTAGTTTCAGAGCCTATTCATTACAAACAAGCAAATCAATCTTTCCTCTACATAATATAAGTCGCTTACAGAGGCATTATTGCTTTGAGCGATAAGGCCGCCTATTTGTTCAACATTTGTTTAGTCTTAAAATTAATTTATTTTATTTTTGTGTTTTATTTTGTAACGTTTTATTGATGTTGATCAAATAAAGTATATTTATCTATCTATCTATTTATAAGTTATAGTTACGTTATATATTATATTGACTAGCAGACTCGACGCACTTCGTATCGCCGTCGGACATAAGGACAAAAAAAGTTACGTGACAGGCAGTTAGACCTGTGATCGCGGAGCCCCGTTATATTTTTATTTAGCCCATACCATCCCACTGCTGGGCAAAGGTCTCCCCCATCTCTTTCCACTTTAAGCGGTTTTTACAACCTCGAATTACAAATACAGCCACATTCTGGATTCCGGACGCTCGGCGTTGCCGAGGTCGACCGCGAAAGCGCTGACGAAACGATCTTAACCACTTTGAGCCCCGTTACATATCGAAAAAAACTAGTAAAAAAGTTAATCGTTTGTTTGATAACAGAACCCGTTTGGTTTAGAATAAAATGTAATTTGAAAATGATGCAAAGGTTGGCCATAGCCATCATCATCATCCGAGCGTTGTTCCCGGTTGCATCTCTCGAGAGAGCCCGGGGTCCGCTTTCCTACTTTTACGTCTCCACTTCGCACGATCTTCGGCATCCCGTGTAGTGAGGCCATTTGCACGCATATCCGATCTCACAACGTCAAGCCAGCACTTCTTGGGTCTTCCCAATCTGCCGCGGCCGGGCGGGGGCGCCATAGCAAGACATTTGTTTCCCACATAACTAGCCGGTTTCCGTAGAACGTGGCCGTACCACCGTAAGCGGCATTCTTGCAGTTTGTCTGCAATGTCTCGGACATGAAGGCTGCTCCTGATGCGGGAGTTTCTGACGCGGTCTTTTCGCGTCACTCCACACATCCAGCGCAGCATCTTCATCTCCGTGACACGCAGCTCCTGCTTATGTCGCTCAAGCAATGGCCACGCCTCACTACCATACAAAAGGACAGGTCTAATGATCGTTTTATAGACCTGTCCCTTCAGTTTAACCGGCATTTTCGGGTCACAGATGACACCAGTTACCTCTCGCCACTTGGCCCAAGCTGCCGAAATGCGGGACTTGACGTCACAATCGATGTCGCCGGACTCGTGAAGTACAGATCCCAAGTACTTAAACTGGTCTGTCCGCTCGACCATGTGACCGTCTACGCAGACAGGTGTGGGATCTGTGGTATTGCTAGCCAAGTATTCGGTCTTCGCTACGTTGAGTTGCAAACCGCCGTTCTCAAGTGACTCTTTCCACGCATTTACACGCCTTCCAAGCCGTCCCTTATCCGAGTCCGCTAGCGCAATATCATCAGCATACATGAGCATCCACGGGGGCTGCTCGTGTGCGTCTCGGATGATTACGGACAGTGCGTCCAGTATTACGCTAAACAGAAACGGACTTAGGACGGATCCTTGGTGGACTCCGACTGTAATGGGGAAAGATTTAGTGTCACCAACAGCAGTTCGCACCACTGAATCGGAATTTCGGTACATGTCCCTGATGGATTCAATATAAGTTTCAGGCACCCCTTTGGACCGCAGCGCCCACCAGATCATCACGCGAGGAACACAGTCGAAGGCCTTCTGCAAGTCCAGGAACAGAAAATGCAGAGGCGTATTCTTCGTTCTGTATTTCTCCATAACGATCCTTAGGGCGAAAACAGGGTCCATGGTACCATGACCGGGGCGGAAACCATACTGGCCCACCGAGACAGTGCACTCCTGCCGGATCCGAGAGTCAACTATACGCTCGTAGAGCTTCATGGTGTGGGACATGACCTTTATACCACGATAACTTCCACACTCCTGCACAGATCCCTTGCCCTTGAACACTGGAGTGATAACACTCAGTCTCCATTGGGCGGGGATTCTGCCGGTCTCGAGTATGCGGTTAAAAAGGTTGGTTAAGATGCCCACACCACGAGAACCCATAGCTTTCCATACTTCGATGGGGACTCCATCGGCGCCGACAGCTTTCCGATTCTTCATGCAGCGAAGAGCCTTGCGCACCTCCTCAGGCGTTATCAGTGGCACAAGTCCTAGATTCGGAGGGAGTTCCGGTGGCTGCACCTCTTTATACTGCTTATTGAGCAGCTCGTGGAAATAAGAGCGCCACCTCTCCTTCACCGCGAGGTCCTCGCATAGCAGGTTACCATTAGGATCTTTTACACAGCGGCACTTGGATATATCCTGTGCCGCTTTGATCCTAGAACGTGCCAACTTATAAATAAGCTTCTGCCCCTCAGACGTTTCCAACTTATCGTACAATGGCTGTAAGTGGTCCCGTCTGGCTCTGGCTACTGCTCTCTTTGTGGCACGTTTGGCAGACCTGTACGCGTCGCGATCTTCAGGAGAGTTGGACGCTTGCCACTTTTTAAAGAGGGCTTTCTTCACCCTAGTCTCCCTCTGGACTGTGTCGTTCCACCGCCAAGTTTCCTTGTCACACTTGCGTCCTCCCTTAGACATACCGAGGACCGACCGCGCCGAATCAGTGATAGATACTTGAATCCTGTCCCAGTGTTCCTGTACCGATTCGCCTTCAGCATTAGCACATTTGTCGCCGATTGCTGAGGCGAGCATCTGGGACTTGACTTCATCAAGCATCCACCATCTGATTCGGCGCTGACATGGTTCCGGTCGTTTGTCTTTGGTCTTTACACAGAGATCCATGACAAGGATACGGTGTTGGGCAGTGAGACTCTCACCGGGTATGACTTTGCAGTTAGCCACGTAGCCGATATGGTGTCTCCTAGTGATTATGAAATCGATTTGGGTAGCGCGCCCCCCGCTCTTGTAGGTGATCAAGTGGTCGGGCTTCTTTTTGAAATATGTGTTCACGAGTGCCAGGTCGGCAGTGGCACACGTACGCAGAATTTCTTCTCCTTCCGCATTCCGACTGCCATACCCGTAGCCTCCATGAACACGTTCAAATTCCGCCCCCATCTCACCCACATGACTGTTCAGATCACCACCCAAAACGATTCCCTGTGACAACGGGATAGCCCCAAGGACCTCGCCGAGTTTATCCCAAAACGACCTCTTATCAGCGTCGCTACAACCGACCTGTGGCGCGTAAGCACTTACTAAGTGGGTAGGAACCCCCCCAATAAGCACCTTCACGCACATAAGTCGGTCGCTAAAGCGATTCACCTCCAAGATATCGTCATGCAACCTCTCAGCGAGTACCACAGCCACCCCGTTCTCTCCGCCAGGTGCACCCGTGTAGATCAGCTTGTAGCCATTCCCAATAAGCCGGGATCTGCTGCCTTTCCATCGAGTCTCCTGCAGGAACGCCACGGCCACCTTCCGCCTGGAAAGCACGTCGGCTAGCTCCCTCGCGCGTCCGGTTAGCGTGCCAATGTTCCACGTTGCAAAGCGGAGTTTCACATCGTGTTTAGGGGCTAACGTCTTTGGCCGTGCCCGCCCGTGGCACGGTAGCCCTCGTCCACTTACCACAGGAGTCAGGCGAAGCTCCTACGCGCCGTTATGCGGCGGCGCCCTATCTCTGTGGCAATCTCTTTCAAAACTTTCCATTTAAGATTTGGCTGATTTTGACTTTTACGGGAGCGACTGCCGTCTGACCTCCCAACCCCGAGGGGAAAGTCTGCGCCAGAGCCTCGTCCGTTCATCAGCAGGTGCACCGGCTAGCAGGTGAGGTTGGCTTGGGCCCAAAGATCTTAGTGGACCCCATACACACCCAAGTGGAGCCCATACACACCCAGTGGACCCCATACACACACAAAGGTTGGCCATAGCCATCAAGCGGGGTAATGCCGCTAGTGTGATGGGCTCTTTTGCCCATTACACTAACGACGGGGACGATCCGGAGCGGGTTGTTCGACTAGCGTCTCTTTAGGTGTTGGCCCGAGTCAGCATCTGGAGAGTCACTAGCTTTGTTTTTTTTTTGTACTCATATTTATTGCTTTTCTAAATGTATTTTGTTTTGATTTTTTATATTGTTATCACAAAAGATTATATTTGAAAATAAATTATTGTATTTATTATTAACTAGCAGATTCCCGCGGTTTCACCCGCGTAAGTCCCGATTCCGTGGGAATATCGTAAAGTAGCCTATGTTACTCAGGGTGAATGTAGCTTTCTAATGGTAAAAGAATTTTTGAAATCGGTCTAGTAGTTTCGGAGATTACCCCCAATATACATACATACATACATACATACATGTTTCCAACGTTACCTCTTTATAATATTAGTATAGATATAGATGATCGTTTTCAAAATTGTATTTGATTTTATCTGTCTTGACTTTGATAACGTTATTTTCTTCACAACATAGGCTGTTTAACACGAGAAGAGTAATTACATGTTTCCAACGTTACCTCTTTATAATATTAGTATAGATATAGATGATCGTTTTCAAAATTGTATTAGATTTTATCTGTCTTGACTTTGATAACGTTATTTTCTTCACAACATAGGCTGTTTAACACGAGTAGAGTAATTACTTGGAGTAAGTAGGTAATGCATTTGTACCTCTCGCGCACTCTTGTCAGTGATTTTCTGTGTCAGCCAAAATGTGACAGTCTTTAGGTACATAGCCAGAAAGTAATAATAGCTCCACTCACCTATAAATATGGGTGTGACCTATGACCTATTAAACCTATGATTAAACACTAATTACTTATAAGCTCCCCTTACTTATAAACGACTAGCTGCGTCCCGCGGTTTCATCTGCGTGAGTCCCGATCTCGTGGGAATATCGGGATCAAAAGTAGCCTATGTTACTCCTCGACAAAGTAGCTTTCTTTTGGTGAAAGAATTTTTGAAATCGATCTAGTCGTTTTTGAGTTTATTCATTACACACATACGATACACACACACACACAAATACAAATCTTTTATCTTTATAATATTAGTGTAGATGTAGATAGATGACTAATTTTATCTAACGTTTGTCACTGTCTGTTAACTTTGAAACTTCATGTCACAATTTATATGTCACGGTTTATAGTTAGGGGGATTCTTCTTCTTTTCGTATAGTGGTGTGGCTCACCTGGTGTTAGAGTTGTCAGGTCACCCTAAGCCCTCTAACTTGACCTAACGACTGCTATCAGAGATAACAACCGGGACCAACTGCTTAACGTGCTTCCAAAGCACGGAAGGGGGATAAATTCATATACCTTTCATTAATTATGTCTAAATTTAACTAATAAATATATTCTGATGTCCCTTTTTAAGAAAAACTTTGGCCTGAATTTTATTTAATCTTTTATAAAATCCCAAAGGCGTAAGGGATTTCTTAAGTAGGTAGGTATATATCTACTAAAGAAAGTCGTGAATAAATAAAGCTTCTTTATAAGACAAGTATATTAAAGATTAAAAGGGGAGTTATTGTTTCTGTCATGTTTCCTTTTTATCCGAACTTGAAAGAGTTGAGATTCTGAAATTGTTTTTTTTTTTTCATTCATTTTTTATCTTCTAACAAACTAGGTAGGTACCTCGTCGTATAGTAGGTATCTATTGAAAATAAACTCGAAACATTTATAAAGGTGGCCGTGTCTAAAAATATTTCTGGTTACGAAAATATTTTGGTGAAAATTCTCTTGGTATTATTTTTAAACGATTTTATATTTAGTTTGTTTTGTGTAGATGTACATCAAACCAAGAAGTATCAAACTAAATGTTTACGCCTTTCTGCAATGTAATGCAATTTGACACTAAAATTGTTCTTAATTTAGCCATAATGAGGATGATAAATGTTCAGTAATAATGTACCTAAGTAAGTGGTGTTGGTCTAGTGGTAGATGCCGGGACTTTTATTCCGAAGGTCGAGGTTTCGAATCCAGGCCGACAGCGCACCAATGTCTTTTTCTTTAAGAAAAATTTAAGTGCGCTATTAACATCGCTCTTACGGTGAAGGAAAACATCGTGAGAAAACCGACATGTCCTAGGATAAACCACGGTCCGAAGGCATGGGATATTCGCCAATGCGGGGTAGGCTCCCGTGGCGTCTTAAGCTCTCTAAGAAATCACGTACAATGGCCCAATTGTGAGGCTAAGTGCGGAAAAGGCTCAGCGAAACTAACTAATGTAAATAAGTAAATCCAAGATGGCTGCTGCATCAAAATGGCGTCAACTACCTGTTCAAGCTTTGACACCTCTCTTAAATTTGATAGCAGATCAAAACTATTTTTATCGATTTTATCAGATTTGTTTTTTTTTTCAGTGCTCCTGGCCAAGAACCTAAAACCTTTCACGCCTAAACAGCAGAACCGATTTTAATGAATTTTGGTACAGAGATAGATAGGACCTTAGAGAAGGGTATTGTCCTCTTTTGATCCCGATGATACCGCAGGATCGGGACTTACGCTGGTGAAACTGCACGGCGCAGTTACTACAAAAATAGATAGAGAAAAGAGTTAAAATAACGAATAGTTTTATTTATCAGTGAAAAACCTCTAGTGTGTATTGAAGTGTGATTGATTGGTACACGGTTGTGCCATTTCAAAGAAAGGGCTCGACAATATAGCTTTACAATAGCAATACAACTTTTTAAATGATATTTACGCGTTTGTGTTCTTAGGGTTTTTTTGTAATAACCTGAAGTTTTGAGGGCTAGTTCCAGTGCTCCTGGTCAATTAACCCAAAACCTTTGAAGCTTCAATTACTGAACTGATTCTGATGAATTTCATTATAGAGATTTATGGGACCTTGGAGAAGGGCATAGGCTTCTTTTATCCCGCTAATGTAATAAAACCATATTTAAGCGTGTAAAACCGCAAGCGCTGCTACTACAAAAATAAATAGAAAAAAAAACGAGGCAAGTGCGACACTCGCGCATAAAGGGTTCCGTACCACTATCACAATTGGATATGGAACCCTAAAATGGTTTACAAAAACCAATTTTTAAATTTTATAGGAAAATATGAAATATTTATCTTCGATTCTTACTCCCATCAAACGACCGAATCACTGAAAAAAAAAAACCTTGGCACAAAGAAAATCTGAAACATAAAATAAACTCTTTGGTAAGTAAGGCAGACTAGTATATTTGACAGATAGGGCAGCCATTTTGAATTCCATGACCAACTCGATTTGTCCTCCTGTCCTTCTTCCTGTCCTGACTCGACTCCTTGTTATTTTTGAAACACGTTTGTTGTATGGGAGCCCCTTTTAAATAATTGTTTTATTTCGTTTTTAGTATTTGTTGTTGTAGCGGCAACCGAAATACATTTTCTGTGAAAATTTCAACCTTCTATTACGGTTCATGAGATACAGCCTGGTGACAGACGGACGGACGGACGGACGGACGGACGGACGGACGGACGGACGGACGGACGGACGGACGGACGGACGGACGGACGGACGGACGGACGGACGGACGGACAGACAGACAGACAGACAGACAGACAGACAGACAGACAGACAGACAGACAGACAGACAGACAGACAGACAGACAGACAGACAGACAGACAGACAGACAGACAGACAGACAGACAGACAGACAGACAGCGAAGTCTCAGTAATAGGGTTCCGTTTTTACCTTTAGGTACGGAACCCTAAAAAGAGGTAAAAATAACGAATAGTTTTATTTTTCAGTATAAAACCTCTAGTGTAGATTGGAGCTTGATTGATTGGTACACGATTGTGCCATTCCAAAGAAAGGGCTCGACGAATATTTGTGGTGAAGACATTTACTCGAACATATGACATGCAAACCTGTTGATTTGTTACTTACCTATAACTGATCAGGGTGTTTTTAGGTAACTAGTGAGGAACTGTAGAGCTACAAAAATGTTCCTAAGAGACCTCTTATTTTTATTTAGGAATTTAGGAACGTCTTTATTTAAGGTATCGTTAAGTAGTTGTCTCATTAGTTGAAGTTTTTAAAGATGAAGTATTTTTGTTGCCAATTAACCAATTAAAAAAAAAATATGCGTAGTTACTGTGAGTGTGTTTCCGCAACTACGCATATTTAAGTGATTTTAAGCCGTGGGTTTCCTCACGATGTTTCCTTCACCGTAAGAGCGATGTTATAATCGCAAGAACACGAGGAGGTGCTTTCTTAATTTGGGCTTGGCGGGAGGCTTACCCGTGGCGTAGCGGCTATCGCCCTGGAACGGAATACCAGTAGTCGTGGAAACGCATTTTAATTTTTTCCAATGCTCAATAGATTTTTTTACTTTAGCCATCCGACAAAAATTGCATGAAGTTTTAAAATTGCTCAATCAACTTTGTTTTATTCATCTCAATGTGTCGTATTCTGCAACGCCCTGTATATCAATAAAACTACAACCTCACTACACAACTGAGACTCGGGGAATTTTCCCAACAAACTTCACCCATACACGAAGCTATTTCAACTACAACACGGTTGGGAAAGACATTTATGATTTACTATAGTTGTAGACTTTACAATTACAATAATAATATATTTTTAATTATTGCGACAAGAGCTTGAAAATAACGCTTTTTAAAAAGCTCATTATCCTAGCTATACGAATAGAAGAAGAAGAAACGCCTGTAATGTTTCTTTAATTTTGAGTACAAAGCTAAACTATTGAATAACATTGTATAAAATGCCTAATACTGGGCATTCTATACAATGTGTTTCAATAGTTGATCTAGTCTTCTAGCGAACAACTTTAAACTTTGTTCTACAATTTGTAGAAATTCATACTAAACTTATTTTTTAAATTTGGACTATGTTTGATTGGAAAATACAGCTGTTTTTTAAGAAAAGGCAATGATTTTTTACAAGCTTTTTTTAAGTATGGTCCAAACTAAATAAATAAAATAAAATCTTTAAGGTTAAGGGTTATTTTTAAAGGCGTTATATTAAAAACAGTAATCGCATTTTGAATTTGAAAATTTTTTCTTTATATTTTTTGCTTGGGATAATCGGATTTCATTTTAGTAGGTACTTAAAAGTGGATAGTCTTCATTCTCTTTCTCCGTACAAACGTAGTTTGAATTTTTCTCCCTGGATAAAGACATTAGAGCAAATATGTTTATGCTATAAAACCTATATCTGTCATGACAATGCATCTACCGTTTTATTTTTTTTTATTTTCTAATTAAAATAATAATAAAAAATAATAAAATAATAAAATGAAAAAAATAAAAAGGTAGATGCATAGTCATGACAGATATAAGTTTTATGGCATAAACATATTTGCTCTAATGTTTTTATCCAGGGAGGAAAATGTAAACTACGTTTGTATGGAGAAAGAGAACGTAGACTATCCTCTTAATATAAATACTAACCTTCAAGTTTGAAAGTTCTTGTCACGGAAAAAGACAACGCATGTTATTACTACTCCGACCTTACTTTACGTTTATTAATAACTAGCTGTGCCCGCGACTTCGTCAGCGTTTTTCGGACTACCTACCCATCGCTGTGCTTGAACGGACGACCAGGGAAGTATGTTGCTGAGCAGAAGATAATCATGGCAGAGTCTTTTTTAAGTGTAGATTTAGCACAGCGCAGCGTTAGGTAACGTGTTGCATGCTTACAAGAAGTAGCCTTTATCGAAAAAATAAAAAAAAATCGAAATTCGACTTCGAACAAAAGGACAAAACAATAATATTGAGCTCTCCGAAATACAGTGCAACCGACTTATCTGTTATGTAAGCTAAAGTCGGGCAGCTTAACTACATGATATCTTTTTTTTTACGTGGTTAATGTCCGTCACCGTCAGGCCAATCTCGTTGGGCTCCCTACCATAGGCTTATAATGTAAACCCCCATGGTGTCCCTCGCTCCACAAGTGTCAAAGCCAGTGGAAATTCCTCATGGACTACATCCCGACAACGACGGCCTTTTCAAGCCTCATCTCTGCATCTCCCCATAGACAACCCCTCTCCGTCTTCCCTCCCTCGGCACGGTCACGCCACCGTCTCGAGGTCCCCAAAGCCGGTGATAACCTCCCCCCCCCCCAATTGACCACCAGAGGCTGAGGTGATTTTTATAGTGGTTGTCTACCACGCGGGCCCTTTCTTGCGGAAAGGACCCCCGAGCCCGCTGACGCGGGATTACGGGTTAGAAGCCAGGCAAGCCCGGTTTCCCACCTCGTGCGCCTCTTAGCTTTCAGCTACTGAGTCCCCTCACAACGGCAAAGTGGACGACCATCTGGAGGGTAAAACGTAACGTCGTGTCCGGGACTCGTGACTCGAACGCGCAGCCGTCGAATCGGAAGCCATCACTCGGCTCGGTAGGCCACCGTTCCTTAAAAAGGGAATGCGCCGGTCTGTGATTCGAACCCTCGACTCGGAATCCGTAGCTGCCATTGCGCCACGTAAACTACATGCAATCTGCATCTACCCAGTAAAACTGCCCGATTACAGATATATTTTTTTAATCCATTTTATTGCATTTTCAAGATTGTAACCGTAACTTTAATCACTGAGGAATTTTTGAGAAGGTGGTTTCAGGTGGTTCATCAATTTGTACCTAGTTCTTTATAAGCCGATTCTATTCATGGAAGTCCAAAAGTTAGTAATTAACATCATTGTGAGATGCTATTCTGCTCATCATTCCAAAGGTTCTCATCAGATCTTCACTAACAATTTATGGGACCAACTCGGGACTCTCACTTTCCAAATTAAAAAGAATGACCGAAATCGGACTTTATATGCCGGAGTACGGCGTGAACATATTCACATACAAATAATATGCGATGGAATTGAGCAGCTCCTCTTTTTTTTAAAGTCGGTTAAAAACAGTCATTATAAAGAATTTCCGTATGTCCAAAGGATCCGGATATATGGACAGACATAGGTATACGGTATTTGAGGAATTTCCTGAAAAAAAAACCGGATATCCGGTTTTTTTTTATTTTCGACCGGATATCCGGTTAATCATGTGTTGATTCCACACCATATATTTATTCAATACAACATTCAAACTAATTAAGTAATAGCAAAAAAACACTTTATCCGGATAATCGGACTAAATATCCGGATAAAAAATACCCTATATGTTAATCGGGGTCTAAAGCTATCTGCATACCAAATTTGGTTAAAATCGGATAAGCCGTTTTTGAGATTAGCGGGCACAAAGGCACACACAAACAGACAAACAGATAAACAGACAAACAGACAAACAGACAACCAGAAAATCAGAAAAATAGGTTCTACTGCGTTAATAGATACCCATACAATTTATATTCTTTTTATATCTTCCAAAAACAGACACCGCTGAGTTACGATTTTATTATATGTATAGATAAGGAAAGAGAAGAATCTCTATCACTAATATTTAACTATCTTTACCGGTTACCCCTAGGCTGACAAGTAGAATAATTGATCCTCTCATATAGTTACCACTCTGTATTAAAAATTCAGAACACTAACCCTCGCGAACATTACGACTTACCTACATTATTTAAAACGACTTCTACTCAGGCTATACTGGCAAATAATCGAATCCTATTTCATCCCCATGTTTAGGGTTCCTTAGAGATAGGGTAAAAAAGGGACTCTATTACTACAATAAGAAATAAAATAAATATTTTACAAGACGTTACCTAGTGCTTAGTTTGGATCAGTCAAGTCTCAAACTAAGCACTAGGCATGTACTATGGGTACCAGACAATGGATATACATATTATATTTTTCAATTTGTACATACATAGAGAAAACCCAGACCAGAAACAAATATTTAATTTTAAGCAAAAATACTTGCACCCGGCAGGAATTAAACCCGCAATCTTGCATTGCAGCCGGGCCTTCGCCCGATGCGCCACAAAGGCCGTCAAAGACTAGACCTCACTATCCGTCTGTCTGTCTGTCACCAGGCTGATATCTAAAGGTCCATCTGTCAGTCTGTCTAACACAGTGATCGCTAAACAGTTGAAATTTTCACAGACAATGAAAAGCAGTACCTAAATGGTCCATCACAAACTGAAATGTATTGAAAACCCCACGAATTGAATTGTATAATTGACTTTAACGTAAATTAATGCGAAAATGATTTCAAGTTTCACAGCCGTGCGTATACCGAAGTAAAAACATTTTGCTGCTACATTTTCACCAATAAATCTGTTACCATTCGATGTCATTTGTCAATCTTTATATTCAGTTAAAAAGCTTTCGATGTATTCGAAATTATTCTGGCATTTATTTTGTTTTTATTGTATGTCTACATTTTTATGAACCCCGATGGAAAAACCGGATAAGGTTTCTGTGACCTGTGTATATGTGTCAAAATCTGAGTTGTCTGTGTATCTGTGTTAATATCTGTAGTGTCTGTGTATCTGTGTTAAATTCTAAATTGTTTGTGTATTTGTGTATTATGCGTAAAAAAACAACCAATATCAAAATCGGTAACTTGGCTTGTAAGCTACGATGCTACAGACAGTCAGACACCTCAAAATTATAAAAAACAGTACCTACAAACGTCAGATTTTGACAAAGATACACACAGGTAGGTATATGTGTTTAAATCTGAGTTGTCTGTGTATCTGTGTCAAAATCTCAGTTGTTTGTGTATTTGTGTCAAAATCTGAGTTGTTTGTGTAGGTATCTGTGTCAAAATATGTGGTGCCTGTGTATGATTAAAAAAACAATAAATATCAAAATCGCTTCTTAAGTTTGTTAGCTACGATGCCACAGACAGACAGATCTCTCATTTTCCCAACTATAAAACAAAACATATCAACAAAAAACGCAAGAACAAAGCCATACATAATCTGTTCCGAACATCCCATAATTCTTTCTAAGTCGATCTAATCTGAAATAGCTGATTTTAGTATCGATAGTAAAGGGCTAGCGTTCCGCTGACCGGACCGCCGATAAATTCGCTTCTTTTCATAAATCAGAAGGGGGATAAAAAAACGTTAGTGACACTAGGTAGGTGCTCTGGGGACGTTGGTCACATTCGCCTTCTGAGTTTACTGTCTTTTTAGTATAGGAGGTTGATTTAGTTACGAGTGAGGGAACTGTTTCTTACGTGGTTTTGAACTCAAAATATTTCATATTTTATTTTTATAGGCCTAAGATTCTCAAACTTTTTCGGTGACGGGACCCTTTTTGAAAGCCAAATATTTGATAGAGTCCTAAAATGTAGTAATAAGAAACTTTGCAATCGCAAAAAGCTGTCCCTATAAATTAATTAAAATTGAAACACGAATTAAAACCATTTTTTATCTGACTACAGAAGGGCATTTCATCGATTTTTTTCTAATAGTATTTTTTTCTCGTGCTTTCGCGGAGCCCCAACATAGGCTTAGATACATTTTAATACCTATGGCTCCGCGGACCATACTTTGAGAATGGCCAAAATTATGAAGGACAGATTAAAAAGGGATTCTAAACAAAAAAAATGTCTTTAAGCTTAAAATATTTTCGCCCGACTGTAAAGTCCAGAGTTGCAGGTTGCGGCTGCTAAAGAAGCAATACAATTAGGGCTAAAGTGAGCGTACCTAATGGTATTTTTTTAATTCAAGTATTGACCACTAAACATTTAAAATTGATTTGTTGAGTGTTCTATGCCAATGGTATTCGAAAACAATACCAAATAAATAAATCATAAGTAAAAAAAATCTTACTTATACTATTAGAAAGAAATCTACTTTTCCGGGATTTTTAGGGATCAAAAATTAACCCTTATGTGATAGATAACCCGCTTCTTCGTCTGTCTAACCGTCTGCTCTATTTATATGTCTGTTGGCTCACAAATTTAATGTCCCTAGAGGTCCAAATATCAACCACACGCAGCACGAAACCAAAAAGAAAAAGTCTAGTAATTACGGTTCATGAAATACAGCCTGGTGACAGACGACAGACAGCAAAGTCTCAGTAATAGGGTCCCGTTTTTACCCTTCAGGTACGGAACCCTAAAAAGAACCCAAGTGATTCAAACAACTTACTCCACTATAACTAAACACTAGTAGTTTGCGAATACGACAGTAAAGGAAGTCGTCCATCGAAATGACAATAAATAATACAGGTTTTATGACAATTTTATTGTTATTGGATTACATCGAGAAACCGAGGGCTTTCGATCGCATCAACCATTTTACTACACGATAAAAATAAGGTGGTAACAGAAATGTAAGGATGGACATAGGCCAGAGACTTTAAATCAACCAAAGACAATAGAACCACTTGACTGCTAATCTGGCCTCGTTGGCCCCTATGTATTGATGTTTTTCATAGATAGACGATAAAAACTTTATTGCACCAAAAAATTTACAAAACACATTACAAAAACAAAAACTTATAGCTAATTATACAATAGGTACAATGGGCGGCCTTATCGCTAAAAGCGATCTCTTCCAGGCAACCTTTATAACAACTTTATAACAACAACTCATATTTGATGTTTTCCAAATTTTATTTCTCTTCTAATTAGAAAATGAAAAAATCAAAACGTTGTGGCTTGGTCATGGCGGATATGGCATAAACATCTTTGCTTTAATGTTTTTATTCGGAGGCAAAAGTCGACTACGTTTGTATGGAGAAAGTGTAGGTAGACTTTCCTCTTAACTTAAGCCCTTCCGTATCCCAAGGCCACTAAGGTCAAAGTATAAAAGTTTTTTAAAAACCATAACTAAAATAACTTAAGTATAACTAAAAGTCGACTGACTATCGGTCGATCAAAGGTTTCTAGTCTGCGCTGACATCAAAACGGAGTAAGGGTGATTTTTCATTTACCAATGTCCCAGCAGTCATATTTTATGTTGACCACAGGGTTCTGATTTGAAACTTTTATTTTAATAGAATTAATTTTATTGTTTCAAGGAAACTTTTAGCCCCTCTATGGGTAAATAAGTACTGATTACGCACTCAAAAGCTATAATTTATCGATTTACAATACGCTGATGTTATAAAATGCGTTCAAAATCCGCAAATTAAGAGCTTATTTTATTATCTGTATTAAACATATTTCGAACATCTCGGCAAAACAAATAATACATTTGCGTGAAATGAGTGAGAAGCTTTCTTTCCGCGTACCTAAATGTTAATAATTTGGGCACTATAA
Organism: Idaea biselata; assembly: GCA_958496205.1. Lineage (NCBI taxonomy): Eukaryota > Metazoa > Arthropoda > Insecta > Lepidoptera > Geometridae > Idaea > Idaea biselata. The sequence goes on from OY292404.1 coordinate 6,021,163, forward strand.
AGTATATTTACCATTTACCTATCTGTAGTTATGTTTTTATATGTTACTTACCGCCGCACTCAGAGACATTTAATGTTACTTAAACTGTCACTTAGTAAAGATTTTCATTGTGAAATCGTTACTTAGTATAGTTTAAGTAACCATTAAATTTCTTTAAGTGCGGCGGTACATATATTTTTAAATCTCGGGTCAAGCAATATTATCTGTCACTAGTGTGAAGTTACTGAACATATATTTAGATATATTTATGAGTTATTGTAGGTGTATATATGTTATATGTAAATATATTATGAATTATGATGGGTACGTATATAGTTTAGTAGGTATATTGTATATATATATATACGTATTATGAACTATATGTAATTATTGGTATTGTATGTTGGTATTTATAATGACTATTATCTTGTTCCTGTGTTGTAACGTAATTAATTATTATTTTTGTTCTATTATTTTATTATTTTTAAGATAACGCACCTCACCCTTAATCATTCGTGTGATCCTCTCCATACCGAGGTTGCCTGGAAGAGACCACTCTCAGTGGTAAGGCCGCCTATTGTGCCACTATAGATTAAGATTCTTTGTACTTTATTTTATTGTCATTTATTTTTGGTGAGAACAATAAAGCGTTCTATCTATCTACATATCTTTTTTTCCATTTTTTTTATGATGCTTTTATTGTACACTAAATTTAGATTGCACCGGCCGTGGTCGTGAGAAGCCACGACGCGAGGTCTTCTCGCGACCGCGGCCGGTGTAACTCTTTTAACTTTGCCGGAACGTCGAAGTCATTAAAATCCTTTTGTATCTTTAACGCGATCTGGACCCGTAATTCTAATATTAATGGTGGACCAAAATCGTGTAAGTTTCAAAAGGGTGTAATATAATTAATACTTATGAAGTAAAATTGTCAGACCCACTCTTAGATTAGTTAGGTACCCGCATTCCAGCCAAAGATTACTCACACCTATTGTTTCCTACAGAACCCTTACAAATGAAAAGGCCCTCTTACATTACTGCCGTACTGAGATTCCTTCGTTTTTTCTCCAACGAGCAATTGATTTACGAAGTATTTTAGATGAGCTCGCAATGATCACTCATAGTTGATAGGTACTGAAAGTTAGGAGAGCCGAGTCGGAAATATTACGAGAGCAGATATCAAATGTTAAGTATTTATTGAGGCTTGTGTTGGGTAGTACTAGGTATCTAATGAATAGGTATTGTATTTGAAGATCAACCCTCTTACTTATAAACGATGACTAGGTTTATGTAACGTTTGACACAGTCTGTTAACTTTGAAACTTGTTGTCATAGTAAAAGATAAACGATACATAGTTTATGCAGCTGCTTATAAGTAAGGGGTAAAATAAATAAAATATTGCAAGACTTAGCAATCAGCGTCTTCTAGGCCAAAAGTAGGTAAGCTACTCCGATCGTTTTTTGTTATATTGAAAAAAAAAGACTTGACGAGTTGACACTTTTTGAAGACTTGACCAATTGACACTTTTTCACTGCTTGACGAATAAACACTAAAATTTGCGGTAACAATAAGCTTGACCAATTGAAACTATTTGTAGGCTTGACCAATCGTTCACTACATAGCAACTATGCGTGTATTGGGTAGGCACTAGAATATAGGTAGGTACCTACTAGATAATATTTTACTTTTTTGTTGTAAATAAAATATTTTTTTAATCTTTATATTTTAATTATGTATATTTGTTTGTATCATATTATCTACCACGGTCCAAAGACATTCGCCAACACGGAGTCGGCTCCTGTGGTGTTTTACTGGGAATACTACAAAGGGTAAAAACGCGACCCAGTAATAGACACCTCTCTGATAGCTAGACAATAAAAAAAACAGATGGTGTACATATTTCTGTTGCCGCTATAACAACAAAATACTAAAAACAAAATAAAACAAATATTTAAGGGGGACTTTTTTACAACAAACCTGTTTTTTTTCGGTTAAGTAATATTAGTTTAAAATTAGGGAAATTTTTCGGTTTTGCCTCGCGTGGTGTTTATTACTTTTAGCATTATTTCAACGCTCAACGTTTCTAGACCTTTACAGGTCCCATCTTCAGAATTGACAATCTTAAAGATGGGACCTGTAAAGGTCTTGCAACGCCACGCGATTAAAACCGAAAAATGTCTTTAATTTTAATGAAACATCGCAAAAATCTAATCTTAGTTTAGTTTTCGAAGCTAAACTACTGTATAGTAATAGCTAATAGCTAAGCTAAGCTAATATTTGATAGCTACTGTATAAACCAACAATTTCAACAAAAAAGACCATGCATCAAATAATCCTTACCCTCTCACCGCTCACCCCAACAATAAATTCAGTTACATTCAATTTGTAACCCATGACTCTTTCATTTCTCGAAGACAAATTGTCTCATTAATTCTCCACGGACAAGGTAAGCTCACGAAAAATGATTCAACCAAAATAACCTACACGTTTTTTAAATTGAGACGAAATTGTTTTGTGATTACTTTAGGCTGGATGAGGAAACCGTTTTTGTCGCAGGTACCTACCTACCTACCTACATAGCTTGTTGTTTCTTTGTTATAAATATTGTAATGTAGAAAAGGTGGGTTAAATTGGTAAAAAAAATATACGGTCAAATTGAGAACCTTCTCCTTCTCCTTTTTTTTAACATCGCGAAAACAGAAGATAAATCTAACCTCCCCATTTTTTCAAGTCGATAAAAATAGAATTTACTTTGACGTACTCGTACCCACTTACCGCGAGGAGCTCATTGGCTTAGCTGCCCGTGCCGATCTTGAATGATCGTGCAGGTTAAGCAACGCTTGGCGCAGTCATTACTTGGATGGGTGACCGATAATAATTTGTGTGACAAACAATCAAGTTTTTCGAGCTCCTCCGTCCGGAAGGCACGTTTTAAGCAGTTGGTCCCGGTGATTTTCACTGATGCAGTCGTTAGGTCAAAATAGAGGATAGGGCGACCTGAAAACTGTAAAACAAGGTCAGCCACATCACTATACGAAAAAGAAGAAGACTTACATACTGCCACTTAATAAATTTTAATTTAGTCATAATGGAAATAATCCCACATATTGCATTAGATACGGTATATTCTAACATTGCGTATTCGAAAAATGAGCTAGAAACACCTACAAGCATTTTCATAAAAAAAATGTATTTAAAAACATTTGTCTTCAAGAATGATTCAGGCTTTGTAAATAATAAGCAAAAAGGCATTCTTATGGATGTCAAAATGATAAGCGCAGTGTGACAGCACGTGCTCACGCGGCAACGGTTCGACATACGACTGAGGCTAGTGCGTCACCTAGACGCAGTTTTATCGTCTCATTTTCCGAGACTAGGTACCGTATCTTTAGTTTTTTGTTTTAATCTAAGCATATTGCTAAAGGTCAAAATACTATACTATTATCATCCAAATTGGTAGGTCCCTAGTAAACTTTTTTGCAATTATAATTTTTAATATTCTTACCTATGCAGAATCGTCGTATATTTTTATAATTATTCGAATCAGAATAAAAACTTGGCACTTTTAGTGCATTAGCAGTTCAAATACCGGGAGCCAGTCGACACAGACACAGACATAATATTTTAGATTCTGTTCTACTGCACTGTTGACTGGATAATTTTATAAATTTTCTCACTGTAGTCTTTGCTACCTATTTTCAATTAAGGGGCCATATTTAAACCCAATTGCGCGACAGGGATAGCGCTAGCGAATTTTAGATGTGTTAATGAAGGACGTAAGATGCTAAATTTTAGAGGGTAAAGTCAATCAATTGGTAATTGCCTACACGATAATAAAACTTTAATTATCCATTTCAAATCAAAGATACCCTGCATTGAACTAAGATCAGTTCATCTACAAAGTTTTATTAGTGTAAGTAATATATTGACTGAGTAATTCTATTTATTGGTAAAATTTAGAGGGAAGTTTGTGATTTTATTCTATCGAGATAATGTTCTGCAATTGTGTTTTCACAACATACATGGCCTAGTAAATATCCACACCTTTAAAAAGCATTGTTTTCAAAACTGATGTTTCAAATAAATTTTACAGTTAACCGTCCGAGAACAATCAGTTCTGGCCAACTACAGAGGCTTAAATATCCTCGAAAAAAAAACATTCACAGTCACAATAATCCTCACGAAAAACTCTCTCAAAGAAAAGCAATACTTGGAAGAGAGAGAAAAAATACACTGATAAAATTTAGCACCACAAAACAAATAAAAATTCCGATCCCAGGTACCTACTAGCACTCCAATAAAGTTTTCTTATAAAACCGAGGTTTTCAATCAGGCTACTATCTTTGGACTGAGGTTTCAACAAAGAAATAATAAAAATCATTGTTAAGCTCGGAAAAATGGAATTCAAGAATAAGTTATACTTAAAGATGCAATTTTAAAGGAAATGCCTCGGGCTCTTATAAGGTAGTTATAAGGTAGTCTTATAGGATGTATTCTGGCCACAAGTGACACCTGTCCTTTTTCGGCTGCTTATGAGTGAGTGGGATAGAATTGTTTAAAAATAACGATGATTTCTCGTAAAAACAATGATGACTCGTAAAATGTACATTATTTGATCAAAGTACAATGAAGAGGCCCTGAGTTATATATTATGTACTAAAATATTGACTCAGTTAAACGCAAAGATTTGGAAATATTAAATTGATTTCAGTTGCAAATTAAACGTAACTTTGTGATTATTTTTTTTAAATACATAATTTCATATTTTTACTATGAAGAGGACATTAAGAGTATAATGGTAATCTATAAATAAAAAACCAGATTATTTGTGGGTTGTTTCGGCGTGAAAAAAATGTTTTCCCTTAAGTAAGGCACGATAAAATCAATGGGAAGAGGGGGGAATGGGATGTAAGACATAGGAACTGACTGTAAACCTAATTGGAATGAATGAGAAAGGGTGCTTTTGTAAGATTAGGCTTATAGTAATAAGACCGACCCTAAGTGCCACCTAGACTTAAGGTGTATTCTATTGTTATTTTTAAATGTATGATGTGTAGTGTGTGTGTACCTACAATAATCTACATCAACACTAATATTATAAAGAGGAAATATTTGTATTTTTGTGTAGACGTGTGTCTGTATGTTTGTAATGAATAAACTTAAAAAAAAAATCTTTCACCATTAGAAAGCTACATTCACCCCAATTACCATAGGCTACTTTTGATCCCGATATTCCGACGGGATTGGGACTTACGCGGGTGAAACCACGGGACGCAGCTAGGGATAATATAAATTTAAATTTAAATCCCTCAGCATCAGTATCCGCGGGTTTTCAGCGTTGTTTTTAAGATTACATCTTGAATAATTTATAGATTTGGATGTCAATATATCTCAGTAATTACAAAAAATACAGAAATCAAATGTCCGTATTATATTTATCTTTCTTTTGTCTTCATTTTGTGTAGTTTTGTTTACACGGTTCAACACAAAATAAACAACTCATTAAAAAGAGAGATTTTCATTTTCCAACGAAACGGAATTGAACGGGATATATTTAAAGTTTGGTTTTTCCTGTAATTCATTAGTAGTTATGTACATTTCATATTGATAATACAAATAACAGTTTTACCTAATTAGCAATATACCCGTTAATATTAAACGTGAAATACTGTTTTAGCGCTACGAGACGTCGCAACTCGAGCTAGCTACCGCGCGGCTATGAGTTTTTAGTTTATCAATGATTCACCATAATTGCATCTAATAAAAGCTAGTAACACCTCTGGTAGGGGTACCCTAAGGGAACAGTCTACCTACTCTTTTCTCCATACAAACTTCACAAACGTGGTTTTTATTTTCTCCACCTTAAAAAAAAAAAAGTTATATTAAGTCGACTACGTTTGTATGGAAAACGAGTAAGTAGACTGTCCTCTTAAAGAACGGCATTACGTTACGGCCAAGTATTCTGTTCAATAGTGTTCAATAGCTTTCTATAAAAGACGAAACTAAGAGCATTTTTCTATCGGAATTGTGGATTAATGATCGAGTTTCCGATATTCTTCGTGTTTTTTAGGTTGTTTCACACATTTCTGCTTTGTAGTCTTCGAAACAACATTTACCTATAAATCTTGTTCAATAGGTAGGTATGCTGTTTACCTTTTCTAGCGAATAAATGCTATATAGTCAAACTCGTTGAAAATTGAATTTTAATTGACTTTTAATGTGAACATTTCAGTAGAGATATTTATATTTCTCTCCATAAGCGGACGCCATTCAAGTTTATCCTCTTCTACATAATTATTTCTACCTTTTATGTTACTAGATTATATTTAAAAACGGAATATTCACAATAATGTTTTAAATTTTATTTTTGCGGAGCTCGATATTTCGCAATTATACAAATGGCATTAAAAGGGTGGTTAAAATACAACTTTTAAAATATTTTAAAAGTTTATAAAAACATAATATTTCCGAGTTACATTTAGAAATTATTATTTTTCCAAAAAAATTACCCGACTGCCAAGAAAGGGTTATCCAAACCTATTATAAATTTACAAACATACATTAGCGGATGTTTGATTGTAAATTTATTTTTTACCTCCTATTATCCAAAAGGCTAAGTGTAGTTCGATAAATAAGGTGTCGTTATAAATAACCCTTGTCGCTATTTTCGGTGGGTGAATACTGGTATCTTATAAATATCTAGTTTTCATTTTTTCCTGTCAAAAAACCTACACCTATCAAACGACGACGTGCTGCAAAGTGAACGGGAAAAAAAAAAAAAGTTGACGATATTTTTAAGTAGGTACCAGTTTGCCCACTAGAGATATTTTTTATACTATAAGTATAGTATACCTACCATGTAGTATTATATAACTAGATCCACGGACAATCAATCATTTCATTTTACTACTGTTTCCGATAGTCCTTCAGGATCGAGACTTAGCGAGTGAAACCGCGGTCCTTCTATATTCTACAATAAATACTTTTGTCAAGTAACTTTTCTAAGGATTCTTTTAATTAATTACTCCGAAGGTCTCCGTTTTTGATTAATTTGATTGTCATTGAAACTTTTCTAAGATATTTTTGTCGACTAAAGAGGAAAGAGAGGGAATTGTTTTCTTTTGCAAATCTGAAATTTCTTACCCTTTTTTTTTGAGACCAATAGGTAAGTTAGGTACTTGGAAAATGAATCAAGTTTCTTTTATTTAGGTAGCGTTTCTAGTTATGGCAATTTTGATTTAATTAAACAATGGATTGGCATTTTTAAGCCCACGCAGAATTGAAAACATAAATAAGAATCAAGTATTTTTTCAGATAAAAGAGTTATTGATCGACAAAGTTTAAATTGGTTGTAGCATTTAAGAAGATAGATTGACTTTTTAACGGAATAACCTTCTCTTTTCCTCTTCTCATCTTCTGTCACCAATAGCTACATTTTCGAGGAGTAATATAGGCTACTTTTGATCGCGATATTCCCACGGGATCGGGACTTAGGCGGGTGAAACCGCAGGGGCACAGCTACCTAGTTTACAATAAATACTTTATTTATTCATTCATTGTCAGTTCCACAGGTCAGTTTTTACCAGAAAATAAAATTAAAAATAGTTAGAATGCCTACTCTATTTGTAAAAAGTTTTATCTATTTTATCACAACCCTTGAACGACCAAAAATACACCAAACCAACGAAAAAAAACTCCTTTTCCCAAAAAAAGCACAATCTGTTCCAACCAAATTATCCAGCCTCTATACCAGATTACCTCACTTAAAAAACTCAGCTGTAAGCACTGAGTGCGTACTCAAATAGTAAAACCGCTGCGTCGCAAATATTTCTCGCAAAAATAATGAGCACTGGACCCCACTTGAACAAACTGCGGTCAAGAGACCACAACACATCGCTCTTATAACCATCAAAATAAGGTTGAAAATCCGTCGATTTGTCCCCTCAAATATTTGCTTTACTGTATTTGACTGAAATGTATGTACGTGCTTGGGACGTTTTAAAGGATAATATCTTGGTAGGGGTTTTTGTAGTACCTTTTACGGTTCGAATACCTTCGAAATATGGGAGAGGTATATTAAAAGGCCTCAGGTTTACGTAGAAACAACTTTGACAGTAGCCCTGAATTAAGTACTTGGATTCAAAAATTTGGGCTTTTTCTCTAGTTTTGATGGCAGAATAGTTTAGGTAACTGTTAGGGTTTGATGCTTGAACCATTTAGTAGAGCTAGGTTTCTTAAAGGTGGAAACTTCTGTGACGACCTCTGTGGCGCGTCGGGGAAAGGCCTGACTGCAATGCAGAAGGTTGCGGGTTCGATTCCCGCCGGGTGCAAGTAATTTATGCTTAAAAATAAATATTTTTTCCGGTCTGGGTATTTTCTATGTATCATATGTATGCATTTACAAAAGAAAATGTATAATATGTAGTATATCCGTTGTCTAGTACCCATAGTACAAGCCTATTGCTTAGTTTGGGGCTAGATTGCGATGTGTGCAACGTCATGCAATATTTTATTTATTTATTATGTACAAAAACATACTTGAAACCCCAGCTAATAAACAATCTCCTCTTTTCCGAAGTCGGTTAAACCCATGTTAATCCATCGCCAGCATCTTCAAAGGAATCTAATATTCTAAATTACCTAGCTTATTTGAAAGGCGAGCTATAAAAGTGCATTTCATTTGCTGACCGCGAATTAAATTGAATCCTTTCAGAGATATTACCGTCTACGAATCTAACTCGAGGTTTTCATTAAAAAATACTGTCGTGTCGTGTCGTGTCGGTAGCTGTGTTCAATCTGAAAGATTAGTAAAGACTTGTCGTTTGCAAATTGAATGGTTAAAGGTGACCTGGTTTTAGTTTACTGTTACCTAGTTTTCTACCTACTCTTTCTTCATACAAACGTAGTCGACCGTTTCCTCCCTGAATAAAGATGTTAGAAATAAAAATCAGAAAAATTAGAAAATGAAAAAAAAAACAAAACGTAGGGGCATGGTCAAGGCTGATAAGACTTATGGCATGAACATATTTTTACTATCTTTATCCAGGGAGGAAACAGACGACTATGTTTGTAAAGTTTGTAGGGAGAAAAGAGTAGGTAGGTAGACTGTCCCCTTAACAACGTGGCGACTGTTATCATTTCCATACAAACTTAATGCCAAAATAAATTATAAAAAAAATATTTTTCTACCTAAATATCGATATTATTCGGATTAAGATTTTACTTTTAAATATTTTTCTTTGAAAAATGTTTCTCCGTTTTATTTGAATGTGAATTAATATTTTAGAAAACCTTGCGGTGGGGAGGGGACCCTTTAAAAGTAAAATCTTAATCCGAATAATATCGATATTAAGGTAGAAAACAACATTTTTCATAATTTATTTTGGTATTAAGTTTGTATGGAAATGGTAACAGTCGCCACGTTCTTAAAGTACCACACTTAGGATATTATACGAGTATACTGCTTTTTGAAAAAGAAAAAGGTTTTCCTATTTGCTTTTTGAAAGCAGTATTTTCTGAGTGTGGTAAATACAAAATAAATAACGTTTATATGTTTGAAATGTGTCATCTTCTATAGTAATATTTTTTATGTATAAACTAGCTGACCCGGCAAACGTTGTTTTGCCTTATAAATTATAGATAGTAGCAGATTCTCAGACCTACTGAATGCGCATGTGGAGTTTGGTGGAGATCGGTGAAGCCGTTTCGGAGGAGTACGGTAACTAACATTGTGACATGGAAATCTTATCTTATCTTACTATATATATATTATATATATATATATATATATATATATATATATATATATATATATATTATATATATTATTATATATATTAATATTATAAATGCGAAAGTAACTCTGTCTGTCTGTCTGTTACGCTTTCACGCCTAAACCGCTGAACCGATTTTGATAAATTTTGGTATAGAGATAGATGGGACCTCGGAGAAGGACATAGGCTACTTTTGATCCCGTAAATCCCGCGGGATCGGGACTTAGGTCGTATACCTGAACCGATTTTGATAAATTTTGGTATAGAGATAGATGGGACCTCGGAGAAGGACATAAGCTACTTTTGATCCCGTAAATCCCGCGGGATCGGGACTTAGGTAACAGCGCTTTCACCCCTAAACCGCTGAACCGATTTTGATAAATTTTGGTATAGAGATAGATAGGACTCCGGAGAAGGACATAGGCTACTTTTGATCCCGTAAATCCCGCGGGATCGGGACTTAGGTAACAGCGCTTTCACTCCTAAACCGCTGAACCGATTTTGATAAATTTTGGTATAGATATAGATGGGACCTCGGAGAAGGACATAGGCTACTTTTGATCCCGTAAATCCCGCGGAATCGGGACTTAGGTAACAGCGCTTTCACGCCTAAACCGCTGAACCGATCTCATAAAAATCGGTCAAGCCGTTTCGGAGGTGTGTTAGTTACCGTACTCCTCCGAAACGGCTTGACCGATTTTTATGAAATTTTATTTTCGTATTCAGTAGGTCTGAGAATCGGCTACTATCTATAATTTATAAGGCAAAACAACGTTTGCCGGGTCAGCTAGTTTTATATATAAGAAGAAGAATATAGAAAATTACAAGCCGAGTTGAACTGCAAAGTTTGTCGGTAGATGTCACTACGTCTTACTCGGAAGAACGAAGAAGTGCTTTCTTAATTTCGGCTTGGCTTACCCGTGGCGTAGCGGCTATATTGCGCTGGAACAGAATACCAGTAGTCGCGGGTTCGAGTTCCGCCGGGTAGGTACTAAAGTTTTTTAAACCATTTTTTCAATGTACAGGTAGGTATGTTTATATAAGCAAAACTCAAAATCCATGTCGGATTCATTAAAAATTGTTGATTATTTCATGAGAGAATGTTTATGATTTGTTTTATGTATGGCTTGTGACATTGTTTCCTACAATTAAGTGAAGTTTCCAGATGTGTAAAATGTGTAGGCTAGGTCCCTAAGTCCGCAGTTTTCTTTACAAAATTCATAAGGTGTCACATCTTTAATTTAATAAGGAGCTGAATTGTAGTTTTATTTATTTATAGGTACCTTTTCGAGGGTTCTCGTTGGCATTACTTGTACCTAAATAAAAAAGTTTTGCCGTAAACTTTACGCTTGAAGTACCTATACCAACTTATCTGTTCAGGCGGACGACATCGAAACTAAAGATCGAGACGTAGAGAAATCACTAAGTTTGTAGTAGACTGGCGCCACTGCTGCTTTTCAGCATAACTTGGTCGGAGGGTAGGAGTTTGTTGCAGATTGTCCGTCACTTTGTTGACATAAATTGTTGGAATGTGAAGGAGGGCAAAGTGTTTAAGTTTATTGTGGCGACTTCTGTGGCGCGGTGGGCAAATACCTACCTGGGATGGTGAAGGTTCGATTTGTATGGCATTATATAAATATCTGTGCGGATTTTTAAGATATTGAGATATTTCCTAAGCTCATTATTTCTTTTTTTTAGGTATAGATGGTGTGGCTCACCTAGTGTTAAAGTTGTGAGGTCGCCCTAAGGCCTCTAACTTGACCTCACGACTGCTATCGGATAAAACAACCTATCCAAAGTATCTACAATCGCGACAGGAATTGATTAACTTATGTGAAACCGTGGGTCGCAGCTAGACCATTATATCTATATCTACATTTACACTTATACATCTACATCTAGTACACTAATATTTGAGAGGAAATATTTGTATTTTTGTGTGTATGTGTGTCTGTAGGTTTGTAATGAATAAACTTAAAACCTACTGGACCGATTTCAAAAATTCTTTCTGCATTAGAAATCTACATTCACCCTGAGTAACATAGGCTACTTTTGATCCCAATATTCCAACGGGATCGGGACTTACGCTGGTGACACCGGAGGACGCAGCTAGTATAAAATATACCTAAGAGTTTCTTGTGAACTACGGAACTCTTAGATGGGTAGGGAGGTAGGTTGTGTAGCCCTAAAAAAAATTTAAATAAAAATTTAAAAAACCCGCCTGCTTAATAAACTTTAAATAAAAACATATACAAAATAAAAACTGAAAAGAAAATAAAACAAGTCCAGTAGTCACAGAACATAGCGACTTTAACAGTCGGGACCCATTATTGAAAGGGTTTATGATGAGCTTTTTTTTTTTTTTTTTTTTTTCACGAGGGTAATCTAATTAAGACCGTCGGGCCGCACCCGGGGGAGAGCGGCCCGGTGTGTGGGGGTCCCCCCGGCCAAGATGGTGTGCGGCCAGGGTATACCCACTAAACCCCTCGGTGTCCTTCGCGCCGCAGTTGCCAGAGCTTGCCGGAACCTTTCGGATAACTTCGGCAAGCTCTAGCGGCGGGTGGTCCGGGTGGACCCCGTCTTCGAGCCCAAATGGGCAAAACCTTCTCAAGAGGCGGCGCGGACACGCCGCCGCCATCTCGTGGCTCAGTGTTTGGCGACGAACTCCCCCGAGTCCGCCGCCAAGAGCCGTTTAGGGGAACCAGGGATGTCCGGACACTCCTGGTTCCCCTGCGACGGGTGAGGTCTGTGGCCCCGTCGCCGACCACTTTTCGGCTGCAGGGGATAGGGCGAGCGGCAACGACACACCGACTTTCCTCGTCCCCTGCATCCGCCATTAACGGTGGCGGCCCCGCCGAGGCCGCGGCAGATAGGGAGAGCGGCAACGCAACACCGACACTCCTCTCCTGCCGCGGCCCCGAAACCCTCAGCCGCGAGCGGCCCCTCCTCGGGTGGGTTCCGCTTGGTTCACCGTGGGTGTCCAGGCCACGGCTACTAAGCCCCCCGCCACGACAAGGCGGGAACCCTTCGGGGGTGGGTTTATGATGAGCTAGATTTTAGGTAGTCAATGGGTCCCGACTAAAGTCGCTATGTTCTGTGACTACTGGACTTGTTTTATTTTTTTTTCAGTTTTTATTTTGTATATGTTTTTATTTAATGTTTATTAAGCAGGCGGGTTTTTTAAATTTTTATTTAATTTTTTTTTTTGCGCTTTTTAGTCAGCATTAGGTGCAAGGCGTTATTATATCAATTTTATTGTATTTTAATCGCAATGGCATTATTTCATTGAGGGGGTTTTTAAGTTGAGGATTATTCAGTAAGTTGCGGTAGGTAATCTAAGGTATGCACGACTTCTAACTAACTTTAAACCGTTGTAGATCCCAAATGGTAACATTAAATGAAAAACGGTTAAAGAAACCTAACCATGATTTTCAAAAACCTATTCAACGATACCCCACTTGATATAGTCAGTCAACTTTTGTTTTCTTATCCAACTTTAAGTCGTTGTAGATCCCAAATAGTTAAACTAAATGAAAAATGGTTAAGGAAACCTAAGAATGATTATATACGACGATACCCCACTCGATATAGTCAGTCAATTTTTCTTTTTTTCTTTTTTACAATATGGCGGCTGGTGGTCGCCATTTTGAATTTTGATAACTGTCATGTCTTCAGTGACACTCCCAGGATTAAGAAGAATCGAATGCGAATCATCAAAATCGGTCCATCCGTTTGGCCTCTGGAGCGACACAAAGGAACAAACATACATACATACATACATAGACTGATAAACACATAACCCTTCTTTGCGTCGCGCAGTCGGGTAAAAAGGGCATTTTTTTTATTTTCCGTACAATAGGTAGGTACCAGTAGGTAATGTTAAAGTTTTAGGGAGCTTTCTTGAAAGTTTAATAAATTAGAGATTTTTTGTTAAGTAAAGTAAGAAAGTAGCTCCACTTATTTGTTTCTTATTGTTAAAGTTATTGACCCGAATGATCGAGTTTAAAAGAGGTAAATTACTTTGTTTTATCTGCCTTTGTTTCGTACTTTCTGAGGATCGATACTTACCTTTCAATAGCGTTTTGTCATTACAAGCTGCTTCTTCTGAGGTTAGAACATAAACCACCCTCGACTTCTATGGGTGGTTACTTTTCTAACCTCGTACATGAATGCTGGATATTTTGTTACAACCTAAACCCAACGAGGGTATAATAGAATTAAATAAATAAATAAATATTGCACCACGTTACACACAGCGCAATCTAGCCCAAAACTAAGCACTAGGCTTGTACTATGGGTACTAGACAACGGCTATACTACATTTTTGTAAATACATACATTATGATCATAGAAAACACCCATACCAGACACAAATATTTATTTTTAAGCATAAGAGATATATAGCATAGAGAGACACAGACAGCATAAATAGATAAACACAGAGGTCGTCAGAGGTTGTCAGAGGTCGTCAGAATCATTGCAACAATTACTGCAATAATTATCACGATCTTTTTCTTCTTTTCGTGTAGTGGTGTAGCTCACCTAATGTTAGGGTTTTTCAGATCGCCCTATGTCCTCTAACTTGACCTAACGACTGCTAACAGAGATAACAACCGGGACTAACTGTTTAACGTGCCTTCCGAAGAACGGAGGAGCTCGAGATTTTTTTTGCCACACAAATTACCGGTCACCCAAGCAAGTAATGACCACGCCAGGCGTTGCTTAACCCGCACGACGCGGTACGCGATGAAAGGCATTGACGTTTCCCGTTAATGTGGCCGGGCCAACAGCGACACTAGTGGTGTTTTTTTTTTGTTTGTATTCTGTTTTTGTTGTGCTTTTGTGTTAGAGTTCTAGTGGTGTCACTAACACTCACAAATGCATATTTTATGCCTCATGCAAAGAGCGGTGGTATGGTGCTCTTTTCAAGCTGCAAACTGCTCGCTATTTTGGGGAACTAGTCGGGTGTCGGGACTAAAACTAAACATTATTTTTCAACATACAATACAACATTTATTGTCTGTTATACGTCCATTATCACGGTGCTGTGGAGCCCCGGACGTTTGGAAGGCGTGCGTGGAGCCGAAGCCAACACGTAGAGGCCCTTTTCAATAACAATTTTACTCGCAAACTATGAAGTGGATTTATCCGATTATCCCTGTCTGCACTATAAAATGCAGCCTAGGACAACCACTGGATCGGTTAGAACTACATAGAATCTACGGATGAAAACAACATGGGCTATATATAGTGATGTAATGTAGTGGATTGGTTACTGGGGGAACTATGGCGATTATGGCGCCTGCCTTAACAATGAACAATAAACACGTTAAACCATATTTATTTATTATTATGAAACCTAGAAACATTTCCCAAATTACATTATAAATTAGTTCTACACTAAGCACACGCTTGTATCGCAGTAACCAAGATACTAATCTAATAATGAAGATAACATTTATTAATTATTCATATAAATATAAACCTTATAGACTAACATACATACAGATAATATATTGAAATTAAAGACATTTTTCGGTTTGAATCGCGACCTTTCCAGGTCTCTTCTTCATGATTCTTCTTCTCCTGAAGAAGAGACCTGGAAAGGTCTCGAAACGTTGAGCGTTGTAACAATGCTAAAAGTAATAAAAACCACGCGATTCCAACCGAAAAATGTCTTTAATTTCAATACAACATCGCGAAAACAGAAGAAGAATCTAAGATAATATATAATTTAAATTAAGGTTAACATATTTAGTATGGAATTCGCAAAAGTAACGCCTAATTCAATCAAATTATCTTTCTCAGATTACTTGGCTTGCGTCACTACATCGAACTCACTAATCCGAATAGCTAGCATGGATGAGCGAGATCTCCACATTTTGTGTTGACATTTGCTAATCTGTGCTAGCTAATCCGGATTAGTTAGCTCGATGTTGCTGCGCAAGTCAGCCTAAAGGAGTTGTCAACGCCTATTGTCGAGGCATCTGGTGATACCAGAGTCCCAAATCTGCTCTCACATAAGTAATGTCGATAGAATGGAACTGTATTAGTTGACGTGTTTTTGACACATTTGGTAGACTAATGTGGTCAAATGTGCCAAATACAGGTCAAATATAATGACTATTAAGTTACTATTTTATCGACACCTTTTAATGCACGATTATGAGAGTAGACTTGGGATCCAGGGTAGACCGACAGCCGCTATAAAACACGGGAACACCGTCAGCATCTTAACGCCCCACAGCCTGTTTTGTCATAGGCCAGGTCAAGCCGCGTCACGCCTGCCGAGGTCCGTGCGACTAACGCGACGGGCGACGATAGGCTTCATCGGGCGATACGGTTCCCACGGCCTGTCGGTCTGGTCTGGCGCGGTCTGGCCTGTTATAACACGGGCCGTAGGCCCAGCTTTATTAGGCACAGCGCCACGGCGTGAGTATTTCACAAATTTTAATTTCTTCTCTAAATACCTGCAAATTTAACGATAAAAATAAAACTTCACTATTAAAACACTGCATAAATTCCTTTGTTTTAATACCCTAAACTCATCCAAAGCAGTAGACCCCAAAATACAGTAACAATTTTACACAATTACACCAGCAATATAACTTAAGCTATTACCAGCTACATTTTCAAGGACCAACATAAAACTGGACAAGTAAATAACGTCCGGCACTCACTGTAATTTCATTTTAATGGGCTGTAATGTTTCGTTTCATGCAATGTATATAAATTATTAATATGGTCTAGTTTGGTTAATTACTAACAGTCACACAATTGTCAACTTGATTTATAGTAATACTGTTTTAATAGCTGGTTAAAGCTGATCGTCCACCGCAGACTAAACTAATTTCGACGACGACGACCTCTGTGGCGCGTCGTGCGAGAGCGCGACTGTAATGCAGGAGGTTGCGGGTTCGATTCCCGCCGGGTGCAAGTATTTATGCTTAAAAATAAATATTTGTGTCTGGTCTGGGTGTCCTTCTATGTATAATATGTATGTATTTACAAAAGAAAAATAAATATAAGTATTATATCCGTTGTCTAGTCACCGTAACACAAGCTTAGTCGCTTACCACGGGGCTAGATGGCGCTGTGTGTTGTTCACAGAATTTATTATTATTATTATTTATTTCTAGTTCTAGGTGAACGACAAACGCGTTAGTTACAATCCTACTATCCTTCCTATCCTATCCTATCCTATCCTACTTATATTATAAACGCGAAAGTTTTCAAGAATGTATGTATATCTGTATGTGACTTTGTTACTCCTAAACTAATAAACCGATTACGATGAATCTTGAAATATAGATAGCTGGAGATCTGGAACACATAGACTACTTTTTATGCCGATAATGCAACGGGATCGTGACTTACGTAGGTGAAACCTAGAGGCATAGCTAGTACATACATAGAAAACACTCAGACCAGAAACAAATATTTATTTTTAAGCAAAAAATACTTGCACCCGGTTAGAATCGAATCCGCAACCTTCTGCATTGCAAAAATGTACTACAGGCCATTTAGTTTAGAATGACCACTATTCTATTAAAATTCACCACACCTGCCATCTTCCTTGACCTTCTAAGTCGCCTACCGTCAGTCCCTATATTATCATTAAAATTAAATTGTTTTTCTCGATTACACCACAGGGGTTAGCCAACCCATCTCTAGGCAGGTTAGCCTCGTTCCAACTTAACAATGTGCTAAACTTTGCTAAGTAGTCGTGAGATTGTTCGCAAGATACTAGTTGAATTAATTCGAGATAACTTCTGCCAAGTGGTTTTGTTAGTTGGTCTTAAATAATTCTGTTTATGAGTGGTATCTGATCTAAGTACTTCGTATTTGAGTTTGTTAACGTTGGTTGGTGATTCTCTGATTTTGGAAATGATACCGTGCACGTGTGTTACATGAAAATGTAGTGTCAGGGAAGTGCTACTAACCTGGTTTCTATCTATTATCACATGACTTTTTTTAAACTAGCGACTTCGCACTGCGTGCTTATATTATACAAACTTATAAATAAACCTTCCTCTTAAATCACTCCATTTATTGAAAAAACCGCATCAGAATTTGTTGTATTGGTTTTAAAGATCCAAGCATATATAGGGGCAGACGGCGGAAAGCAACTTCGTTTTATACTATGTACTGATATGTTGGTTAGTCTATATCTATAAAGTATATGTATTTATGATGTAGTGAACGATTGGTCAAGCCAAAAAATAGTGTCAATTGGTCAAGCGTATAGTTACCGCAAATGAAAGTGTTAATTCGTCAAGCCGTGAAAAAGTGTCAATTGGTCAAGTCTTCGAAGAGTGTCAACTAGTCAAGTCCTTTTTTTTAATACAACAAAAGACGATCGGAGTAGAAACAAAAGACGATCGAAAGGAAAACAAAAGACGATCGTTACGAAAACAAAAGACGATCGTTACGAAAACAAAAGACGATCGAAATGGAACAAAAGACGATCGAAATAGCCTGAAATAAACATATTGTTGTAACTTTTAACGTTTGATAATTTTAACGTCTATTATTTAATTAGTATTTGTAACGGCGAAAGTTTTGTTAAAATTTATATTAATTGACTATGTAGCCGTGACCCGCAGTTTAAACTGCAAAAGTTACCATCCCAGCGGAATTTCCAAAAACATTTTCTTAGTTGACACTTTACAAAGAATACTTCCTCTATTTCTTGTCTGTAAAACACGAGGTTTAGTTTGTGCGTTGAAAATTATATGTAGGTATCAGTGAGTTACAATGGACTTTCAATTTTATAGTGTAGATAGATTGCCTCGAAATTCCTGGGTCATAACCACATAATAGCCGATAGTCACAAAGGGATGTCACGCCGCGCCTCCATAGGGACATTAGCGACTTAATTATTATTATCCTATCATATATCCTTCCTACTTTCTACTTATAAACGCGAAAGTTTAAAGTTGTATGTAGGTATGTATCTATGTGGCTTTATTACTTCTTCACGCAAAAACCACTGAACCTATTGCGATTAAACTTGGTATGTAGATAGCTGGAGATCTGAATTAACATGTAGGCTACTTTTTATTCCGTGCCACTTATAAGTTAGATTCACGACTTAGTTATTCGTTCTCGTTTTTAGTAACTAGAGACGGTTTGGAGTTCAATCTTACTTTTTGATTAAATTGTAACTCAAATGGCCTCTACGTGTTGGTTTCGGCTCTAAGCACACCTTCTAAAGGTCCGGAGTTTCTAGCCCCGTGATACGAAGACGTTATAAATAATAACGTATAATGTTCACTTGCATGAGCGTACTCAGGATTTGCAACGAAATGGGGCAAGAGTAATATATGTAAGTAGGTAGGTAGGTACTTAATGAGTGTTAGTTTGTAGGTACTAATAATAGGAATTTTGGGCAGGAGGTTTCTCTATCCTCCGCCATTAAAATTGAGACTGAAAGTCAAAATTTAGCCTTAAAATTTCTAAATAGTGGTTTTAATTTATAGAAATGGAAAAAGCGACATCTTACGTTAGTAATGAGTTAACTGTAAAGTTAACCATTACGACGCAGGTGTAAACAACTGGAAAGTTGTTCCTGCAGCGTTAAAATATATAAATTGGGCAAACAATGGTAAGTAGGGTAAGTTTTTTAGATCTGACCAACTCCTAAGCAAATCTTTGTCATCATTGAAATAGGTACCTATGTAAAAGTTGTTTTTTATTAACACAGTTATAACAGATATACCAAAGGAATCTAATTAGACTTTTCTGTTTTTTTTTTTGTGTCCAAAGAACGATATAAAAGAAATAAAAAAATCTAATCTAAAAAAAATTAAATAGGTTATTTCCTGAAAAACGGCGTTTGAAAACGCTCGTAAAATACCTACTACTTACAAATTTAATTCAGTCGTGTTCTATTTTCGAAAGTCAAATCAGTCTTACATGAGTAGTTTGTGGTTGCGTAAACTAAATTAATAAATCCTGTAACATCACATAGCACCATCTAACCCCATTGGTAAGCTTGTGTTTCGGTGACGAGACAACGGATATACAACTTATATGTATTTTTCTATAGTAAATATATACCTACATATTAAAACTAAGAAAGTACTAGTAGTCCTACTGTGCATAGTAAGTACGCACGTCTATAGTAAGTACACTACGAACTACTAGTATGAAACTTAGCCAGGGGCTAATCTGGGGCAAGCGCCCCACACCGCACCACCCTACGTACGCCCCTGTTCACAAACCTCGCACCGTACAGGTAGGCTTGTTATCCCCTGAATATTTACGTCACTTTGATATCGACAAGTTTGTTCTCCCTCACATCTTGTTTACAGATGGAAACTTTAGCAACTCCGTACGTGTACGCCCAATAGTCTAATTGAGATATGTTCCCAACTTTGAAAGGCAATAAATAAACTTGGGCTTGTTGGTAAGTACTTTGTACTGCATGTAATTTTAGCTATAGTATGACATGACTTAGAATGACATACAGTTTACATTGTTTGGAGTCCTTTTAGCTTCTTCTTCGCTCCATGGTACCTAAATGATTACGTGGTTTTAATTGATTTTAAGTTTTTTAAGTGGTTTTAAGTGTCATTGTGTATTGTATGTGTGTGGACCTATGATCTGGAAAACAAACTATTTCATTTCATTTTATTTCAGTTCAAATGAAACACAAATTTACGTATTTTTATTTAACTGTCGTTTCGGGAGCTTTCCGGTTTTTAATTTCACTAGAAGTCTGAAGTGATTTATTATTACGGGGTTCTTAGCGCTAGGCCAGCTCAACACGGGCTTGAGAACGAACAAAGCACGTAGGTTCAAATTTGCACCTATATTACGACTAGGTGCAAAACTGAATCTCTTTTTTGAATTCCATAATCTCAATTTTGTACTTATAATCAATATAGTATTAGCATATCATCGTTGTATTGGTGTCATAGCTATGACGTTGTGTATTTGTGTCTGTATTTCCTAAGTATATGTTGTACAAAAAGATATAACTAGGTACATATTTCGTTATTATTAAAATAAATACAAACAAGTCTCAAATAAATAAAAAAATAAAGTCAATTAAATAAACCGCCCTTGATCGTACCCGGCGCAAAGGAGCCGAATTACCTCTCTTGGAGCCGCATTGCCTCTCATGGCAATGGCCAACGTTTGCACCAAGTACGACCCCGAGCGGTAGTCAAAACCCCTATCCCTAAGACGGCGGAACACTCCATCTACATATCTATTCATCTACCTTTATAAATGAAGGGGTGAAACTTAGCATCAATGAGGAGTAACACTAACTTTTTATCCCGTCAGAGGGCGTTAGTCGAATGATCTTAGGTTTGAATTAAGAACTGTCAAACAGGTGTTTTTTACAACTCTGTTTTTTCAACAACGCCATATTGGCCATATCAGTCTCAGACCGAAAGAAAAAAAAACTCGGCGTTTTCATTCGTGGGGGACCATCAACAAAAAAAAAGATCATCCGATGCCAGCGCCATCTGCTCACAGCTTTGCGTGTGCCACCCCATTCGACTGCTCATCTCAAATTACGCCCTTAACTACAGTCATGTCTTTAGTAGATTCCTAATTTACGAAGTTGTAGGTTTCCGTGCCAAATTTCAAGAAATTTACCTAACTAACGGGGTATCTTGTCGGCTTCTCAAACTAATATAAGAGTTTGACATGGTCGTGTTGATGGCTTGTGATATGGGTATTTGAGTGTAGGTATATTAATAACTACCTACAAACACCGTTTTACCTGCGTAAGTCCCGATCCCGTGGGATTATCGGGATCAAAAGTAGTCTATGTTACGCCTCGTTAATGTAGATTTCTATTGGTGAAAATAGTTTTGAAATTGGTTCCGTATTTTTTTAATGAGATTGGAAGCTATTCTGCTCATCATACCTCCGGAATGATGAGCAGAATAGCTTCCCAGAATATTGTAAATTATTTTATTTTGGCTTCTAAAGAGTTAAGTTCTTATGGAGCATCTGGAATCACCTTGATGGAGCATCAGAAAACTCCTGAAATTTAAAGTTATGCTTTACCATTTTGATGAAATCAAAAATTAAAATAATCGTAGATCGATTATTATAATTTTAAAAAACCGACTTTAAAAAGGACAAACTGTGTGTAGATTTTATTTTAATTTTTGTTTTTTTTTTGTTTTTGATAATAATTATCCATTCTACTACTCATCATCTAAAATTGCAATCAACAGCTTTATCGCATTAAGCGATCCCTTCCAATCAACCTTTCTTTATACAATATGATTATACCTAATGGATGGATGGATCATACATCTAAATTTATTACCCAGTTTCAATTAAATTTACAAAAAATCTACCTGTTTTCCGCAACTATATCGCGTTTATCCCATAATACCGGGAACAAGCGACCCGCTTTGCACACTTCTGAGAGTGTTTTCATCGTATGTAGGTTAAAAGCCGGCTGCATTAAGGCACCTTACGGTGTAATTCACTGTGAGGTTACGGTACTGAATAATGCTTATCAATGTAGCTTAGTTTGGGAACATTTTTGTAAAGTGCAAGCGTTAGTGGCGTAAGTGGATCGAATTACAATCGTGTTTCGAGATTTTGTTGCTGGGAACGCGATTTCGTAGCTTTCGTAGCAAATACAAACTGCTACGGCAGTTGGTAGCTACGAATTTGGTCATTCTGTTTTATGACATTTCGTAGCGCTACGAGTTCTCGAATCTTTACTAGATTAGAGAAACTTTGTAGTGAGGTATTTTATGATTGTGTTGTGACTGTTAGCTGTAAATTCTACTGCTACTTTCTTAGGTTTCCTAGAAGAGAGTTAAGAGGAAAGTTTACTTAATCTTTTTTCATACAAACGTAGCCGACGGTTTCCTCCCTGGATAAAGACACTAGAGCAAATATGTTTATATCGTGAACCCTACATCGGCCATGACCATGCCCTAACGTATTTTTTTTATTCATTTTCTGTTTAGAATGCCTAGAAATAAAATTTAGAAAACTTAGAATAAAAAAAAAGTCAAAACGTAGAGACATGCTGATATAGAATTTATGGCATAAACATAATAAATAAATAAATAAATAATAAATAAATAAATTCTGTCAACAACACACAGCGCCATCTAGCCCCGTGGTAAGCGGCTAAGCTTGTGTTACGGTGACTAGACAACGGATATACTACATATATTTATTTTTCTTTTGTAAATACATACATATTATACAAAGAGGGACACCCAGACCAGATACAAATATTTAATATATATATATATATATAATATTTTCTCTAATGTCTTTATCCAAGGAGAAAACAGTCCTCTGCGTTTGTAAAGTTTGTATGGAGAAAAGAGTAGGTAGACTTTCCCTTTGCAGCAGCCAAAAATGTAGCAGTGCCAAATGTCTGCATGCACTAACAAGGGCTGCCTATTGAATATGCTAAGTGGCCTCGACGTATGACGCAATGCAACATACAAACCGCATTATTCAATGTTAGAAGTTGGTAATCACGTGCAACAGCTAAGTAAGTAATGCCACAGTTTACCTAGTAGTTGGCAACTCGTGCTCTAAGAGTTGCCCTACTTTCATACAGATTTGGTTTCCCGGAACTGGTCGTAAGTTTTAGGAGATTTTAGGAAATTTGACACTGGACTTGTCGAAGTCCGTTTTCAGAAAGAAGGTAAGTTTGCATCAGTACTATTAATTATTGAAAGCGTACTCTGGTGGATGTGTACCTACTAAATGGTAAAAGTATTGCCAAATCTATTTGCAGAAGGTATTGTCAATGATGACTTACCCACTGCGCCGACCTTAAGTATAAAAAAAATCAAAGGTTTAGGTACCTGCCCCGGGCTCCCGAGAGTGATGCAACTGGGAACATATATTTCTTATTTATTTAAACATTAATAAAATAAATTTCCTTCCACACCAATGAACCAACTCCGCTGCACGCAAGCACTAAAATATTTTTACTACCATTTGATAATAATATCCGCAAACCTAGTTCCGGTTGTTTTACTGTAACTACTTATCTCGTTTTAAATGTTTGTTCGCTGGTAGAAAATTGTCACAGAAATATTCGTTTAGATAACAATTTCGCTAAAACATGTCAGATTCAGAAATGGACAAGAGTTTTTAACTGGATCTAGTTTTTCTTTTTCGTTTTAAAAGCTGTATGTGTTTAAGAGAAACATTTTTATAATTTTATAGTTAACTAGGTACCTGGTTGCCCGAAATTTTAGGCCAAATACAGGAATAAGAATTACTTTATTCTCCTTTTTAGCCGACTGTTGAAGAAGGGTTACCTATGTTTTTAGGGTTCCGTACCTAAAGGTAAAAACGGGACCCTATTACTGAGACTTCGCTGTCTGTCTGTCTGTCTGTCCGTCCGTCCGTCCGTCCGTCCGTCCGTCTGTCCGTCTGTCACCAGGCTGTATCTCATGAACCGTAATAGCTAGAAGGTTGAAATTTTCACAGAAGATGTATTTCGGTTGCCGCTACAACAACAAATACTAAAAACGAAATAAAACAATTATTTAAAAGGGGCTCCCATACAACAAACGTGTTTCAAAAATAACAAGGAGTCGAGTCAGGACAAGAAGAAGGACAGGAGGACAAATCGAGTTGGTCATGGAATTCAAAATGGCTGCCCTATCTGTCAAATATACTAGTCTGCCTTACTTACCAAAGAGTTTATTTTATGTTTCAGATTTTCTTTGTGCCAAGGTTTTTTTTTTTCAGTGATTCGGTCGTTTGATGGGAGTAAGAATCGAAGATAAATATTTCATATTTTCCTATAAAATTTAAAAATTGGTTGTTGTAAACCATTTTAGGGTTCCATATCCAATTGTGATAGTGGTACGGAACCCTTTATGCGCGAGTGTCGCTCTTGCCCCGTTTTTTGAACCTATGTATGTGGGTATGTATTCAATTGTCCTTTTTCATGTACAGTCAGAATCAAACGTCGATGCCCACATTCAGATTTTCAAAATTGCCATACGTCATCGTTTGAAGTTGGTTTAGTGTTAGGAAAAAATCCTCTTGTTTAGAAACTTAGTATAATAAGTATTATATGTAGTATATCCGTTGTCTAGTACCCATAGTACAAGCCTAGTGCTTAGTTTGGGGCTAGATTGCGCTGTGTGTAACGCCGTGAAATATTTATTTATTTATTTAACTGGTTTCGTACGAAGAGGATTTTCTCTTCTTCAGTAACTAGTTACGAACCTTCGGTTTCATAAGTTTAGGGTCTTCTCCTTCTTTTGGGTATATATTGGTTTCGCTCACCTAGTGTTAAAGTCTCTTACTTGACCTAACGACTGCCATCAGAGATAACAACCGGGACCAACTGTTCGTTCCGAAGCACTAAGGAGCTGGAGTAAGTAATTTTATGGTAAGAGTAATTTTTCCAAATTTCTGCACCCGACAGGTTTGATGACTTTTGGAAATTCAAAGTGTTTTTTGATTATGTTTAGTTTAAAATCTACTTGAAAATCAGCTATTTCTGAGCATTAATTGCCTGTAAGCTAGGTACTTGCTGTTTTGAGTGCAGTGCTTGCAGTGAATCTCAAGATTTTCGAAAAAAAGTGTTAGAAATTCGTAGAACAAAAGTTCTTTGCCTTGACCTCTAGATTAACTTCATTTTGGCTTAAACTACTATCCCTGATGCACACATCGGTTCTGCACTAAGCACAAGATTGTACTCGTATTGCAGTAACCAAGGTACCATTAATGCAATATCGACCGCCATAATGCAATCATGTGCCGCGAATAAACGCCTACGCTTTGATACGTCCGAGAACACAGCCTTAAGGGAAAAGAATACTTTCTTTTTTTTACAAATATAGTCGACTCTTTCCTCCCTTGGTAAAGACATTAGAGGAAATATGTTTTAGCCATGAAACCTATAGACCATGCCTCTATGTTTTGATTTCTTTTAAATATTGTTTCTATTCCAATTTAGAAAATTCAAAAAAAGTATCGGCATGGTCTATGTCCATGGCAGGTATAGGATTTATGGCATAAACATATTTGCTTTAATGTCTTTATCCAAAAAGAAAACAGTCGACTACGTTTGTAAAGTTAATATAGAGAAAACAGTAGGTACATTTCCCCCTAAAACTTACCCCAAGCCTTATTATCTAATCCGTCGCATCTGACAAAAGACAATCCCACAGTTAACAACATCCATTATCAAATACAAAATCATCTAAGTAAGCGAGTACAATTAAAAACAAAAGCCCTTAAGTTTATCCTGAACATTTAAAACAGTGAGAATGAGGTCCTTAACTGTAGCAATTATGAAACAATGGGAGCGAGGTAAGCCAGAAACGTTCTGAAACGCCGGCTTGTTCTCGAAATCTGTTTTGGTATTTCGACTTGGCTGTACCTACTACTCTAGTTGGGTTGACAGGCATTACACTAATTCCTTAAGGGGGCAGTCCTAGAGCGACTTAGTTTTTTTTTATTAAGATTGGTTTAGTTATTTATTAGTGGTGATAGCAAATTAGTTTTTCATTAGTTTTTAGTTTTTTGCAACTATCTATTTTTATAACTATTTTTGTTATTGTTCTGTGTATGTGTGTTGTTATAGCAAATAAATATGTCTATGTCTTTTTGGTTACGGTGAAAAGGTACATCGAGACACTTCGCCTTGAATGGCAATTTGTTCTCGGGTATGGCACGCTGGGCAGAGTTGTAATGTTTAAAACCATATAAATTTTGTTTTAAAATCTGAAAATGAAAAAAACAATTAAAAATGTGTAGTAGGTACCTATATTTAGAGCGCAAATTGTTACAATTTGCTTAAACTCAATTCATATCAAAAGTGCTGAAAGCATTTAAATGACAAACCTTAACTATCGGTGTCCACGCTACGCAAAAGGATGTAACGTGACCACCAAGAAACCATTTAAAAAAATATATGTCTAAATCTAATATTATTGTTTATGTATTGATAAACTGTACCTAGTGTGACATAGCCGACGACATACTGCAATTTAAAGCTAATCATCTCGATATATCTTTTGACCGTTAGCAAAAATAAATTTGCGAAGTTCACTATTAACTAAGCCATTCCCAACGGTAAAACTGAAAAAAAAAACGAGGACTGCACCCTTAAGAGATTATTTGAGCTAGACTCGATTAGTGTCGTGTTCTATGTACTTTGTGTTACCAAGCTAATTACCTACGACAAAGTCTGGATCTCAAGAAACTTCGTAGGTATAAGAAAATCTAAGCTTAGACCGTGTTTTTAACCGACTTCCAAAAAGGGAAGGTTATTAATTTGAATGTATGTTTACTTGTTTATATTACAGATTTTATATCTATACATATTAAGAGGAGTATATACGCCAACGACCTTGAAACTGAAAATCCCTGTCGGGATCATCGAAAATTGTTGATTATTTCATGACGGAATGTCGTACAACTTTTTTTTGTGCACAGATTGTAGGTGACATTGTTACCTACATTTTGGTATAGTTCTAAGACAAAAACCTCCTATTGGTGCAAAGCCTATCCAAATTTTAGACAAAAAATGTCTGATTTGGCTAAAATGTCGATAGGCTTCAATACGTTTAGACATATTTGTATGGAAACTGCACTAAAATATTGGAAACAATGTCGCCTACAATCTGTACACAAAAAAAAGTTCTACGACATTCCGTCATGAAATAATCAACAATTTTCGATGCGCCCGACATGGATTTTCAGTTTTTCAGAATAGGGCCCTTAAATTTTCAATGTCCTGATATACGTATACGACGCATAATATATATATGAACGCAGAGCCCAAACTCCTAGTCCAAGAAACATGAAATTCGGAGAGTGTTTTCTTACACACTAGGTATTCATTAAGAAAGAATTTTTGGAAAATCTAGAAAAAAAAATAATTATTGCATGTAGCTCAAGGCTATTTTATTTAGAAAATTTGCCTCGCCGCAAGTGAAAATTTTCGAATGCTATTTTTCCTTAAAAATAATTTTTCTAAATCTAGAAAAATTAGAATATAAAAAGTACTAAAATTTAGAGACATGGTCATGGCTGATATAAGACTAATGGCATAAACATATTTTTTCTAATATCTTTATCCAGGGAGGAAACAGTCGACTACGTTTGTAAAGTATGTATGGAGAAAAGAGTAGGTAGACTGTCCCCTTAAGAGGATAGTCTCCATTCTCTTTCTCCATACAAACGTAGTTTACATTTTCCACCCTGGATAAAGACATTAGAGCAAATATGTTTATGCCATAAAACTTATATCTGTCATGACTATGCATCTACCTTTTTATATTTTTCATTTTATTATTTTTTAATCAAAAAAAAAAAAAAGGTAGATGCATTGTCATGACAGATATAGGTTTTATGGCATAAACATATTTGCTCTAATTGCTTTATCCAGGAAGTAAAATTTAAACTACGTTTGTATTTAGAAAGAGAATGGAGACTATCCTCTTAAATATCGTAAATAAACCTGCGAGATATAGGCAGTCAAATAAAAATAAACTCATTTTCTGAAATACATACATAATACAATTCATTGTTTTTCCTTCATAGTTATCAGAAAATCATTGTATTTGTGTTATTTCCTTAGGTACAATAACAAGTAACAAGCAATAGAGCGTAATAAAATAATTTACGACGACATTTTCTTCAGAGTTCCATTTTTAAAATGTCAATAAAATGGACGTCTAGCCTTTGCAGACCACAGATTCTTGTTGCTTATTTCAAATGTAGTGGTAAAGTATTTTACAAGAGACCTACTGAAATGTAAGGTCTACATCAAAAGTCGAACTGATCAAACGATGAAAACGTTGCATACATAATTATGAGTAATGACTTTTGTCTGTGTTATATTAAGAGGACAGTCTACCTACTCTTTCTCTATACAAACGTATTCGACTGTTTCCTCCCTGGATAAAGACATTAGGGCAAATAATGTTTATGCCATAAGTCCTATATCAGCCATGACTATTAAAATTAAAAAAAAAAATTAAAATTCATTTATTTCAGATAACAAGATCCATATTACATTTCATTCCATACATTATCTATTAAAATTTGAAAAATTAAATAATTAGTACCAAAAATAAAAATATAACATAATCAATAATATACCATACAATAAAATCAATAAAATAAAATAAAAAGTCATTGTGTATCATTCATTAAAGTCAAAGTATCTCAGTCAAAATTTCAAAAGTCACACAAATAAAATTATAGTTTAGTTCGTTAATTAGTTTAAAATTTTCTTGTTGGCATTGGTTTAGCCAGATGTCTGCTGCAACAATGGCGCACATACTGGCAGTCCAATCTTGCCCCAATCATTGCCAGAACGGCGTTGGCGCTCCCTCTCACTCTGCGCACTAATGACGCAGCCCTCTTGCGCATGGTCGCATGAAAACAATCCACACGATACTCCGCGAACATGCCCGAGGCGCTACAAAAACGGGGGAGCCCCATCACCGACCTAAACGCATTATTAAATTGGACGCGGAGAGCGCTGTAGCATTTTGCATTGTAGGTAGCCCACAGACTGCTCGTGTAAAGCGACGTACAATACGCTCGAAAAAGCGTCACCTTTACTTCTTTTGAACATCGTGCGAACCTGCGAGCTATCATATTAGCTCTGACCGAAATCGCTCTCCGCTCCCGCTCCATATCAGCATGATCATTCAGGCCGGCAGTCAAAACGTGACCCAAGTATTTGAATTGATCAACCTTTTGCAAACATACCCCATTTAAAGTAACGGGAGGTATGATACTTGGACATTTCGTACCGACGGCCCCAAAAACCATGTACTGACTTTTACTGACATTGTACAAAAGACCGTGATCACATGCATACCTCTCGCATATTCGTATCAACTCTCTCAGGCCGCAGACTGATGCACTCATCAGCACCATGTCATCCGCGTAACTGAGATTGTTGACACAAATGCCGTCAATATGGCATCCGACACGGCGGCCACTCAACGCTACTATCAGGTCATTAATGTATAAATTAAACAAGGTCGGAGAGGTCAGCCCACCCTGCCGGACACCACACTCAAGCCGATACGTATCCGACATTGCCCCCGCCCATTTCACGATGTTAGATTGATGTGCATACCAAAACTGGAACATAGCTACAAGCTCTTGAGGCAAATTAATGCCTCTCAATTTGTTCCACAGCAGCTTGTACTCCACACGATCAAAGGCCTTTGAAAGATCGAGAAAGCACGCGTAAACTGGTGTTTTTCGAACTGTATAATATTTGACGGTGTGCTTTAAACACAGTATGGCACTTTCCGTCGACAATCGAGGGCGGAATCCAAACTGATTGTCATGGAGATCAACGTATGTGTTCAACTGCGCGTTGAGCAGACCGTCAAATACTTTAGCTATAACAGTAGCTAGGGAGATAGGCCTATAGTTACTTTTGTCGGTCAAATTACCCGTTTTATTTTTCACTATAGGAACTACCACTGTCTTCATAAAGTCATCAGGCAAATATGAGTGACTCACACACAACGAAAACAACATCGCCAACACCCTCGCGAGGTGTGGCCCCGCGTGCTGTAGGTGCTCGATGCTGAGCCCATCATGCCCCGGTGACTTGCCCCTTGACATTGATCTTATCATTTTGTTCACATCTTTAGCAAGGAATCGTGTACCTACATTTAAACCTTCCTTAACAGCATCGAGCACCTCAGCACCCGGAGCCAATAAGGGCTTGATAGTAAACTGCTGCCTAAACATATTAGCAATACTAAATGGATCGTTCACACCATCCATGCTCACAGGGAGGCCAGGCTGTATGTTTAATTTCTTCTTACCTTTCCAGAATTCGCGGAAATTACCTTTACTGTGCTCGGCAGCCAATGCATCCATCTTTAATTGGTCCTGATGATTTTGGAGCCATTTTAAGCGAGATTTAAATATCCTCCTAGTTGCACACATTTCATCATACATCAAACCCGACAAAGGCTTACCACACAAAATCCATTCAGTGAACTTAGACCTGGCCTCTCTGTGTGCACAACTGACGTGTATATTCCACCCTGCTATGTATGAGCCACCACAAACCTTTCTCGTGCTCTCCCGACCTGCCACAGCCCTCGCTGCATCCCGAAGCGCGGTAACAATGTCAGAATATAACGTATCCAGAGCACGCCTATGATCACGGTCACCACAATAATGGTCAGCACAATTGTAACACTCCGGAGGAAAGTCTATCAATCTTAACCTACTGTGGCACTCATTGGCATACATATCTATCTGATCTTTACTCCTTTCACCCCAGACTACATTTTTATTTGGATTAGGTTTAGATGGAACAACCTTTGGATTTATGTTATTAAAATTAAAATCAATTATGAGCGGAAAGTGATCTGACCATAGAGTTTCATACAGCACTCTTACACCGACAACCATCTGCCGAGCCGCGTGAGTAGTTACCACGTGATCGAGCCAGCTGGTAGTTCCGTGAGCTTCACTTATAAAAGTAAAAGTTCCCGAATCCACCCCCAATAGCTCAACATCTAAACAAGACCATTGTTGGTCACCACAGATACTGATAAGCTCGTTATAAAACAACTCACCCGGCTCAGCATTGAAGTCACCCGCAACAATTACAGAGTCGATTCCACACTCGTCTATAATAGCATTTACCACACTTAGACAGTCAGTAAAACTTTGTAAATTCTCCGCACAGTTTGTCGGTAAATACACACTCATAATTACTAACGATCTATTGTTTGTCGTTATTTTAATGGCACAAACTCGGGAATTATCACATTGTAACACTGTCACTTGATCAAACGCCGCATAACGCCACAATAAAGCCACACCTCCATAAGGGCGGCCACGCACTACACCCGCCGATGTGTCTACTGCCGATGTTGCAGTATAACCGACTATGCCTCTACGTTGATTTTTGACATTGATTTTTTTATTTTCTAATTTTTCGGAATTTTATTTCTAATCTAATTACAAAATTAAAAAAAAGAATCGCAGCGGCATAGTCATGGTAGATATAAGTTTTATGGCATAAACATATTTGCTCTTGTTTCTTCATCCAGGGAGGAAACATTCGACTACGTTTTTATGGAAAAAGAGTAGGTAGACTGTCCTCTTAAGGGGTACATACAAGCTAAACTAAAAATTCCAGTCGAGTTCTTCGAAAATTGTTGATTATTTCATGACGAAATTTTGTTAATTTTTTTTTGTGTTTTGATTGTTGGTGACTTTGTTTCCTACGTTTTGGTGTACTTTCAAGACAAAAAAATCTTAATGTATCAAAGCCAATTCACATTTCAGACAAAAAAATCTTCCTAGTTTGTTCACGGAGAACTTTTTAATATTATTATAAAACTTTTTGGTTGGACAAATCATTGGTCGATAAAAAGTATCCAACTTGCAGGACACCTTAAAAGAACAACAAACAGTCTTTTATAATTCCGAGTAACACAGTGGAATCATAAATTTTATGACTTCCATTCGCTTTAGCGAGAAATAAAAATTTGAAGTTCTCTACAACATTCATCAAGACGTCACGCGCAAAGCTTTTTGAATAATAAAATTGCACCGTTTTGGTGTCACGGGAGAAGTTTTTCTTTCGTCTGCCATGTTTTTTTCACTGTCTCTGGATGTTATAGGTTCTGCAGACCAAAAACGGATTAAAACCTGAAAAATTAAAGACAAAAAGAAAATAAACTTATTCAGACAAGCACACAACTACACAACAAGAAAAATAAAATAAAAAAGTTCACATGAAACAAAACTTGAGACAAAACGTTTAGCACTCGGGGACTGCCGCGGTAAAGCTATTGCTGTGGGCGGAGTGGGGGGTGTTAGGTTTTATTTTCGTTACGGAATTTCTTGATTCGGTTGCCGCGCTCAAAGCCCACGATAAAAGCTATGCAATAGCTTCAACATAAATAAAAATATGCGTAGAGTAGCAGTGCGCTGCCCGAATAGGCACAGTCTCAGAATACAGCTGCTACTAGTATGTGCTAGTGTAAAAAAACATAGCAGCATCTTTCGACTGCACCCACCTTTCTATGAGTTAAACGGAAAACGTCCAAAACGGATCTTAATATCGCTGCGTTTCTCAGCTGCACCCTGAGGGTATTCACATAATAAATCATACACCTATTGTCCTGGGTCCGTCGGACAGGGTGGTTGCCTCCTCGACGCCTCGGAGTAGTTTTCGAAACAACGATATGTTACGACTAAGTCTACCTTGTTACGACTCGTATTGTTACGACTCGTAATGTTACGATTCGTAATGTTACGACTCGTAAGTCTACCGTGTTACGACTCGTAGTCTTCTGTCTCTCTCCTCTCTCCTCGGCTTAGTGGACTGTATGTTCGCTCCATGTTTGTCTGCGCGCTCCCAAATAAAAACACGCCTGATGTTCTATGTATACTTCTTTATTGTTCTATTTTCATTTGGGTTCTTAGTTCTTAGTTCCAGTCAGGTGTCTTCAGCGCAGTGCAAACAGCTTCTGACTTTTACAAAAATACCCCTGCCTTATATTAGAAATGATTGCGCAACATCTATTACGCATTACATTCGACTGAAGGTCCCACCTTGCATCTCACTTTATTGATATCTCTGACCCTGTCGCACTTGATATAGTCAAACGCGCCAGGGCAGATTCATTACACGAAAACTGATAATTTAACACATAAACTTATAATCTAACACATAAAAGACATCTTAAAGCTATGTACATAAAAAACTATATACTAAGGTCGTCCTGTTCTCAACACCTATTAGACCTTAAATTTCAAAATTGACGCCTCACAAACGAAGAGAATACGGAAAAGTTGAAAACATTTCGAGAAGTAGGTATAACACTTGTTTTTTGAGAATACTGTTTTCCAAATATTTAAAAACATTTAAGAGACAATAAAGTTTCGATTCCAGTTCAGTCGCGAGTTAGTCAAAAAGTGATTTCGTTAGCGATTTCGAGCGTATTTTGTGCACATTTTTACGACGATGAAAAATGTAATTTTGGTTAACTTTACTATGTACAGTCAGCATCAAAAGTCGATGACCACATTTAAAATTTCAAAACCGCTATACATTATAATATATCAAAATTGATTAACACAATAAGCGCCATAATAGAATAAACATTTCTTAAGTTCAAAACTTGCTGAACACCACAAAGTCAAAAATCTCTGAACATCTCATTGTCAAAAATTACTGATCATTATAATTTGCAAAAGTATCTTAACATCAAGCTTTACAAAACTGACTGATCAATAGCAAATCTTTGTTCCGGCCGGATATCTAGTGTAATAATCATCATAATGTTCAAAAATAACTTTACATAATAAATGAACACAAGTAACTGAACATTAATTTATTTCGGCTACCTAGTGTATAAACGATCTAATAATAATAGTAACTATTATTATTAGATGTAAAATGTGCGATCCGGACGGCTCAGAACTGGAAAAGTCCTGGACCGGATGGATTGCATAACTTTTGGCTGAAATGGTTTCGGAGCTCACACGTTAGATTGGCTGCACAATTCCAAGAGGCTCTTGAACTAGGTACTCTTCCTAGTTTTTTAACAACTGGTGTCACCTTCCTGCTCCATAAGTCCGGTAGTACCACGGAAGCTAAGAACTACAGACCTATTACATGCTTGCCTACCATCTACAAGCTCCTTACATCCATTTTGACCGTCAAGATTAATTCGCACATTGTTGCGAATAAAATTTTGGCTCCAGCTCAGAATGGATGTAGGGTAGGGTCCCGTGGTACTAAGGAGCTTCTCCTCATAGACATGGCTGTTTGCCAACAGGTTCGCCGGAGTAGAGGGAGTCTTTCTACTGCCTGGATTGACTACAAGAAGGCCTATGATTCGGTGCCTCATTCATGGTTACGGAGAGTGCTGGAGTTGTATAAAATTGATGCAACTCTAAGAGCTTTCCTAGACTCTTGTATGGGGCAGTGGATCACGGTTCTTCGTCAACCAGGTGGTGGAGATACTTTTTTTGATCCGGAGGACTATATAAGGATTGAGAGGGGTATATTCCAGGGCGATAGTCTGAGTCCCTTGTGGTTTTGTTTAGCTCTGAATCCTCTTAGCACACTGCTGGGGAATTCAGGGTTAGGCTATCATCTTCGGAGAGGGGGTGAGGTTATTTCTCATTTGCTGTACATGGATGATCTCAAGCTTTTCGCTGCCAAAAAACCGGAATTGGTGTCCTTGTTAGAAATTACGGATAACTTCAGCAAGGCCATCAATATGGAGTTTGGTATCGATAAGTGTGCGGTCTTACATGTGCAGCGAGGGAGAGTTGTGAATTCATCGAATTTGCAGCTCTCAGAGACAATATCACTCAGATCCCTCTCCGAAGGTGAAACATACAAATACCTGGGTATGTCGCAAGCTTTAGCGATTGATGGAGATGTAAAACAGTCAGTGAAAGAGTGTTTCTTTGGCCGCCTAACAAAAGTTCTCAACAGTCTTTTGTCGGGTGGAAACAAGGTGCGAGCTTTCAATGGCTGGGTTATGCCTCTGCTCATCTATTCTTTCGGTGTACTCAGGTGGACTCAGACTGAACTTGACGCCCTGGATCGGAAGGTACGTTCACAGCTAACAGCCCATCGCATGCTTCATCCCCGCTCTTCGGTGATGAGATTGTACATTCCCCGGAAGTGTGGTGGTCGAGGCTTTTTAAATGCTAAGACTCTACATAACCGGGAAGTGTGCAGTCTCAGAGAATATTTTCTCGGTTCCGAGAGTGGGATGCATCGCAATGTGATAGCAGTGGACAAGAACCTTACCCCGCTCTCCTTGGCAAAAGAGAACTGGCGCAAACCCTCGATACTCAGCGTCGAGGACCGCAAGGACATATGGAAGAGCAAGGAGCTGCATGGGAGGTTTTATCGGGTCCTTACGGACCCCGATGTAGACCTCCTTGCGTCGGTGAACTGGCTACGTTTCGGTGATCTCTTTGGGGAAACCGAAGGTTTTGTTTGTGCAATTGCCGACGAGGTAATGATGACGAACAATTATAGGAAATATATCCTGAAGGATGGTACGGTCGATATTTGTCGGGCATGCCACCATCCCGGAGAGTCACTCAGGCATATTATTTCCGGTTGTTCTCATCTTGCCAATGGTGAGTACTTGCACAGACATAACTTGGTGGCCAGGATCATCCACCAGCAACTTGCTCTTAAATATGGACTTGTGGACCAAGAGGTGCCATACTACCAATATGCACCCGTTCCAGTTCTCGAAAACGGTCGTGCCACGCTCTATTGGGACCGGTCTATTATCACGGACAGGACTATTATCGCCAATAGACCTGACATCGTGATAGTAGACCGGTCGGAACGACGGGCAATACTCGTCGATATCACCGTTCCGCATGACGTTAATCTCGTAAAGGCTGAAAAGGACAAGGAAACTAAGTACTTGGACTTGGCCCACGAGATTACCGCCATGTGGCACGTTGATTCGACAAGTATTGTTCCGATAGTCGTGTCGGCAAATGGATTAATAGCGAAGAGCCTCGACCAACATCTTAAGAGGCTTTCGCTAGACGGTTGGGTCAAGGGTCAGATTCAGAAGGCAGTCGTCCTTGATACGGCACGTATCGTCAGAAGGTTCCTGTCTCTGCGTCCCTAACCATCGGTAGCCTGGGCCCTGCCCCGCTGCCGACGGGCTTCTAGGTTTAGGTTTTTATAGTAATTTACTGTTTTTGTACAAAATTTATACATTGTTTATAGGACTTGTAGATAGAATTTTATATAAGTTTGTTACTTAGATGGAATTTTGTTTATAGGTTTTGTAGTAATGTATATATTTTGTATGTAGTTTATTTTTATAAAAACTTAAATTTAAGAAATAAAATAAATGAGTAAAATAGTAACTATTTTCAAATTTATCTAAATACCAAATTATGTAAATTATTATTGTAAGTAAATCTTAAATAAACAAAAAAAAATTGACTGTGGATAAAACTAATATTGTGCAGGTATAACAATAATTATTGTGGGTATTTGGAAAAAGATTTACCCACGAATGTTAAAAGAATATTTCCACTTAATTGTCAGTTATGTATATCGGATATCCATTGCGGTTGCGGGTTATTTTATCATCTATTTATTTTATCATATATTTGGCACATTGTTTTCCAAATACCCACATGATTTTAAACTGACATTTTAAAACACGATTTTTTATTTTATCCACAGCAAAAATAACTTTGTATATTTCAGATTTATTTATAATCATAATTGACATAATTTGGTATTTAGACAAATCGGAAAATAGTCACTAGCTGATTTTTCAATAGGTACCCAGTTCAGCTACATTCAAACGTTTACATACTAGGTAGCCGAAATAAATTAATGTTCAGTTACTTGTGTTCATTTATTATGTTAAGTAATTTTTGAGCATTATGATGATTATTACACTAGATATCCGGCCGGAACAACGATTTGCTATTGATCAGTCAGTTTTGTAAAGCTTGATGTTAAGATACTTTTGCAAATTATAATGATCAGTAATTTTTGACAATGAGATGTTCAGAGATTTTTGACTTTGTAGTGTTTATCAAGTTTTGAACTTAAGAAATGTTTATTCTATTATGGCGCTTGTTATGTTAAGCAATTTTGGTATATTATAATGTATAGCGATTTTGAAACTTTAAATGTGTTCATCGATTTTTGATGCTGACTGTACCTACCTACTAAGTAAAGTATTCACCTTTGCCGTTCTAGTCGTTTTGATAAAGAATTGAGACACAGAAAGGATCATCATCATCCGAGCGTGGTTCCCGGTTGCATCTCTCTCGAGAGCCCGGGGTCCGCTTTCCTACTTTTACGTCTCCACTTCGCACGATCTCGGCATCCCGTGTAGTGAGGCCATTTGCACGCATATCCGATCTTACAACGTCAAGCCAGCACTTCTTGGGTCTTCCCAATCTGCCGCGGCCGGGCGGAGGCGCCATGGCAAGACATTTGTTTCCCACGTAACTAGCCGGTTTTCGTAGAACGTGGCCGTACCACCGGCATTCTTGCAGTTTGTCTGCAATGTCTCGGACATGAAGGCTGCCCCTGATGCGGGAGTTTCTGACGCGGTCGTTTCGCGTCACTCCACACATCCAGCGCAGCATCTTCATCTCCGTGACACGCAGCTCCTGCTTATGTCGCTCAAGCAATGGCCACGTCTCACTACCATACAAAAGGACAGGTCTAATGATCGTTTTATAGACCTGTCCCTTCAGAGACACAGAAAGGATAAATACGTAAATTCTTTGTGCTAAGCGAGTTTAATCGACAAACGGATTTCCTACGTTTGTCGATAAAGGTGAACACAGACCTGCGGCCGCAGTCACCACATACGAATGCAGGGGTAATTCAATGGACTGTTGTGAACTCTATTGAATAATTGTACTCGTTGTACCTAGCATTTGGTGCTGCGTTGCTTCTAATATATTAGGTCCTGTGGTTTCACCCGCGTAAGCCCCGATCCCGTGGGAGTATCGGGATCAAAAGTAGCCTATGTTACTCAAGGTGAATGTAGCTTTCTAATGGTGGAAGAATTTTTGGAATCGGTCCAGTAGTTTTTGAGTTTATTCGTTACAAACATACAGACACACAAACATACAAATATTTCCTCTTTATAATATTAGTGTGGATTACATAATATTATGCATGGGTGCCTTATTTATTACTGAGGACGAGATCTGTAAAGATCTCGAAACGTAGGAAATTAATAAAATGCAAAAGTCTAATAGCCTTGATTAACAAAATAAACATGCAGTAAAGTCGGAGTAGCAAGAATATGCTTTGTCTTTCCCGTAAAAAGATCTTTCAAAGTTGACAGACAGGAACAAAAAGTGGTAAAACTACTCCGACCACGTTTATTAATAAGGCGATCTGGAAGCACGGTAATGCCTCCAGTACTAAAGCAAAAAAGCGGCACGACCGTACCATCCTTTTCTCGAAACAATTCAGGCCATTTTCTCCCTCCTCTTCGTTGTGAATAAAACTAGAATATAACATTTATTTATTTATTTTATTTTATTTTATTATTTAATGTGAATTTAATTTTTAGTTTGACTGTATGTAATTTGATATTGTGTGTCTGTATTTGTTGATTATGTCTTTTGTATTTTCATTCAATAAATGACTGAATATAACATTACCTAGAATATTATCTTTTGATTTTGTTAAAAGTAGCTTTAGTCTACAATACTCTTCTTCTTCTTCTTATAGTGGCGTGGCTCACCTGGTCTTAGAGTTTTCAGCAGAGAGCAGTTTTAGAGCCCTAAGGCCTCTAATTTGACCTCACGACTATTATCGGAGATAGCAACCGAGACCAACTGCTTAACGTGCCTTCCGAAGCACGAAGGATCTCGAGAAAACGATTTTTGCCACACAAATTATCGGTCACCCATCCAAGTAATGACCGCGCCAAGCGTTGCTTTACCCGCACGACCGTTCTTGATCGGCACGAACAGCTAGGCCAATAAGCTCCTCTACAATACTCTAATAGCCTTATTAATAAACATGGAGTAGGGTCGGAGAAGGAATAACATGCTTTGTCTTTTTCCGTGACAAGAGCTTTCAACGTTGACAGACAGAGACACAACGTAGTAAACCTCCTCCAACGTTATTCCACTTTTATTAATAAGGCTATAAGTGGATTTTAATCCCCACCTCAGCAATTCCCACCTGTTATCTTTAATATAACAAAGGCAGAAGTCACTGTTCATAAGTATGCATCGTTTGGATCCTTTGATCAGTCATTCGAGGTCCCGGATCTGGGAGGATTCGCAAAGATTCTCTGAAACCTAATTTATCTGTCTTCCACTCCGATTATTTGAAGCACTGAAATGATTCGAGCCATTTAATAACGCTTCTGGGGAGTTCGTAATTTATATGGAAAAATGAATTTTATTTTGTTTTAAATTTTGAGTTTTGTGAGGCTAGTAATAGATGACAATAATATGAGAAGCTTAATGTCCTCTATTAAATAGCCTAGCTGGGTGTTCTATTGTTGTATAGTCGTGTGAGTTAAGCAACCCCCAGTGTGGTCTTTAGTTGGATGGGAGACAGTTTATGTGTGCATTAAACAAAAGATATATTTTCTAATCTACCTAATTAAACTAAAATGTAATTAATATTTTTTCCTAAAAAATTAAAATATGTACCTACTCTTTAACTGTTGACTGTACAAATCATCAAAATATATACCTACCTATAATAAATATTTATCGGGGGGAATCGAAACAGGGGGAAACGGAACGAACCCAACAATTCATGGGGTCTGCCTGGCTCAAAAATATGTTGCCTTCTTCTTTCTCTTTGCCTTTTCCCACTTTAGGTGGGGTCGGCTCTCCTAATGTGTCGGTGCCACGCCATCTTGTCGTGGGTTGTCGAAAAGTATGATACGATCGACATCAACATCATCAAAATATGTTGATGTCGAGATCGCGTCAAATTTTTCAAGGTCTGTTAACTGCATTTATAATTTGAAAGGATATTTGTAAACATTATTTCTTAGTGTTAATCCACACTTAGGAATACTGCTTTTGAAAAAATGCTTTTCAAAAAATCCCGCCGGGTACTAAAGTTTTTGAAAAGCATTTTTTCAAAAGCAGGATATTTGTATAATAATATAGTAGATTTTTATTCTGTTTTTGTAACTTTGGAATGAATGAAATTTTACTCCATTTTCGGTTTTAATCGCGTGGTGTTTATTACTTTTAGCATTGTTTCAACGCTTATTATGTCGAGACATTTACACGTCTCTTCTTCAGGATTGACTGAAGAAAATAACACTCTAACCGTGCTATTATAAAATAAGTTTTAAGGCTAGACCTGGTTCAAACCATGATTTAGGCAATGTAATTCATGGTTTAAACCTGGAGGGCTACTGCGGTTCTTTCGACACGACAACGATACGATAATTTCAGCCGATACGATGATGAGGGATGTCACCCTACTATCACAGTGTGACAGTAGAATCATCGTATCGGCTGGAATTATCCTATCGTTGACGTGTCGAAAGAACCACAGTAACCCTCCAGGTCTGGCAACTTAAAACCCATTTTTTATAATAGCATGGTAGAGGTTCCCTAAATAATATTATAATAGTACTTCCAAACTTGTCATGTATAGTATTGCATAGGTACAAATATTTGTCTACACAAAACTCTACATGTCATGTTTGGAAGTCTCGACAAATATAAAATTGCACAAAAATAAGTTAACAAATAGATTTCTGGAAAATTCTTTGTGCTAATCAGTTACGGAACTTCCGAGACGGTAGTCGTATATCACTGAGAAATATCTTTTCTGTGACATGTGTGTAGTGTGACTATGTGGAAGTAATGTGCAGGATTTTTTATTTAAAAGTTATTCGAGTCGGAAATTTGCACTTTTCTTATTATAATATTTCGCTTTGCTTTGCATACTTAACTTTGACAAAAACGCAGTCTTTCTTCTATTTTAATAATTCTCTCCAGCAATGATACTGCGTTTCTTTGGACCGATAATGTTTGACGTTCGAAATTCAAATTTCTTTGAACCTGCTGAAGAAAATGTTCGGTCGGATCGACCGATAATTCCTAAACGATGAAATAAAGTAGGGCCTCTGGCCTATTCCTATTTAAATTGGGGTCGGCCTTCGGAGGAGATTGAAGTGACTTGCGCTTAATTTCAAATCGACAATTGCGAACGTATTGCAAACCGGAATTCGTAGTATTTAGCCTAAAACTTAAAGTGCAAAATACACATTACTGGGAAGAAGTCAGGGAGCTAATCCACTAATCCACATTTGTGACTTGATTCACAGAGACTGAAACATTACGAAAATTCTAGCCCTCAGCATGATCCCGGTTTCCTGGAGGTGTGTTTTGCAATTATTAATGAATGACATAATAATAAAAACAATTATTTCAACACCTGCCGCAATTAAAATCCTGACACAGCTATCAAATTGCAGAATATTACATAAAAATTTGGTAATTTAACTTTCATAATTGCCCACACCTGTGATTATCCTGGTAATAGCTCATAATAATGGCCACCCTAAACAATGAAAACGGCAATATGTATATACGAACAAAAAACAGGTTATCTTTTAACTTAATCGTGGCGCTAGCGTCTACGTAATGTCATGTAGTTTTAAGTATTTTTTTAGTTCCATATTTGTCCGCTTTAACTTGTAAGTTGGTAGCATAGTACTGAGGAGTAAATTGAGCGAAAATCCCGCTTGCTTTCTGTACACGACGATAATTAACTGGGACATGAACATATTATTGTTGTGAACAAGCAAGATACATTCTTGCATTATGTTTTATTCTAGAGTGTTGAGATGGAAATGAAAGATATCGATATTTTGAAATCACTGAAATGAAACTATACAAGTACTCTGAAATTGCTGAAATGCCATGTTGCGCTGTTGTCGCGCGTTTTCTATTGAAAGTGATGGTAACCGTCCATGGAACTATAGTTGGCATGGCGCAGATGAAATATATACAAAATTCAGTGCGAGACCTCCAGGTCCATATAATTCAGGTCAGTGGTTGTAATGAAATGATTGTATGTGGATCTAGGTACAAATACACACACACACACACATACCACATTGTTGTA
This sequence comes from Idaea biselata, assembly GCA_958496205.1. Lineage (NCBI taxonomy): Eukaryota > Metazoa > Arthropoda > Insecta > Lepidoptera > Geometridae > Idaea > Idaea biselata. The sequence continues at coordinate 6,063,518 of OY292404.1, forward strand.
CCTGCCTTTATTCGCAATAAAATAATTGAATTAAATTGAATAACTGGTATACAACATAAGTATCTCTAGTTACCCACGCGGGCATACAAACCGATACCTTCTTAAAATCGTCATTTTTTAAATCACATTTTTTATCAATAATAATAATTCCCGTTCATTTTGCAGTGCGTAGTCGGCAGATAGTGTATTTTGGCCTTCCAATATCTAATCAAATTATTATTGCAGGTTTAGTGAATAATTAATAGTTTATGTCTGTGTTCACGTAGCCAACTGAAATAACTAGCTGTGCAATTTTGTTTCGTTCTGTTCAATTACTGGAATGTAGATACGTAGAACGTACGGTAACTATAGAAAATGACATGGTGTCCTAGGAAGTACCTACTCGTAGTGTTAAGCGACGTCTTCTACCTTAATGGTGAACCTAGTCACCCCTATGGACGTTTCCCAATTTTTAGTGGTTTAGGAGTTATGGTCTTTTTTCTTATTTTCTACTAAAATGCGACCACTGAGACCTTTTTGTTCATACTGATTGCAGTAATTGAGATAATTGGCTTTTTGAAATGTGAAGTTGAATAAAAGGGCCATGTGGCCTGTTACAAAAATACGTAACACAACTAACACCTCCATGAGTTTTTTGTGTCTTCTTCTCATTGGAGGTCGTGTTTCAAAGACACATTAGATTACTGACGATTCAAAGTGTTATGTGAATATCCAAATGAATAAATATATTTTGAGTTTGAACCAAACTGTAACAAAAAAAAAAGAATTTTCTAAAGCTCGCTCTAAATTTTTGCGTACTATAGTAGCATCTTACGTCCTTCATTAACCCATCTTAAATTCGCTAGCGCTATCCCTGTCACGCAATTGGGGTTATATGGGCCTTATGGTCCTTGGTGCTTGACACTACTTCCTGAAACATCCTGTATAACAAATCGCCTTTTTAACCGACTTCAAAAAAGAGGAGGTTCTCAATTCGTCGGAATATTTTTTTTATATCAGTCTGATTGGTTTTTCTTTTATGTTGTTTATGTTACATGTTTAGAACATTCTGTACGACTTTCCGTACCTACTTTTTCTTCCAAGGCAGAAGAGTAGGTATTATTTCTGAAAAAAAAAACGCGAATCAAAAACATAAAAAAGTAGAAAAAATTTCATCCAGTTTAGACAAAACATTATAAGAACAAAAACTTGCCAAAACCTATATAGAGCCCCTATAGAGCGGTGTTGGTCTAGTGGTAGATACCCCGGCTTTCATTCTGAGAGTCGTGGGTTCGAATCCAGACCGACCGCGCACCAATGTCTTTTTCTTTAAGAAAAAGGTATGTGCGCTAATAACATCGCTCTTACGGTGAAGGAAAAACATCGTGAGGAAACCAACATGTCCTAGGACTCACCACGGTCCGAAGACATGGGATATTCAGTGTTTTCTATGTATCATATGTATGTATTTACAAAAAAAAAAAAAAAGTATAATATGTAGTATATCCGTTGTCTAGTACCCATAGTACAAGCCTAGTGCTTAGTTTGGGGCTAGATTGCGCTGTGTGTAACGTCGTGCAATATTTATTTATATGCAGAAATTGTACGAAACCAATTTCGAAAAAATAAATAAATTCAAATAAAATATTTGTCTACCAATCGTTGATAGAAACGTATCTTTATCTGACAAACAGAACGTGATTGAAAACGCGTTCGCGTCTATTGAAGCTGTTAGTTTTTATTTCAAAAGGTCCTGTAGACTAGAAACTTTATTCCTAGCCATAGTTACATTTTCCCGGGTCTTAAAAACGTGGCGACTGTTACCATTTCCATACAAACTTAATATCAAAATAAATTATGAAAAATTTAGTTTTCTACCTTAATATCGATATTATTCGGATTAAGATTTTACTTTTACAGGGGACCCTGTAAAAGTAAAATCTTTCCTTTCTTTCCACAAGGTTTTCCAAAGTATTCATTCGAAATGAAATAAAACGGAGAAACATTTTTTCCTTCCTAGTCACCGATGAGTCGGCCGACAGAAAGTCAGCCGCCCGCTAGAGGTCTAAAAAATTTGTGCCGATGTTCGGTGCGGATTGAGATCTGAAATTGGTTTTCCACTTTTGAGTTGTAGTACGATGGACGTTTACCGCTATTGTTGGTCGGAACATTCGTTACCGGTTAGCAGTTCGCGTTGATTGTCGCAGATTTACAAATTCACATGTGCTATTTCGAACACTCATTTATTTGTAAGCTATAGTATCGAAATTAAAGACATTTTTCGGTTTGAATCGCGTGGTGTTTATAACTATAGTTTCATACACATATATCATAGTACGAGGAGAGTCCCGGCCTGACTGTGCAGAAGGCCCATTACCATTACATTACGTAAAATAAAGATTGCATGTAGTTAAGCTCCCCGACTTCAGCTTACATAACAGATAAGTCGGTTGCACTATATGTAGGTTAGCTTTTTTTATTATTATGTTCTTTATTTTGAAGTCGGGTTTTGATTTTTTTTATATTTTCGACAAAGGCTACTTCTTATAACAATGCGCGCAAGCGTGCAACAAATTATTACCGCTGTCCAAAATCCGACAGTCTGCCATAATTTCTCTTCTGCTCAGCAACAGTACTTCCCTGGTCGTCAGTTTAAGTGTAGACTTTTGCAAAGCGATAGATAGGTGTTCGAAAAACGCTGACGAAGTCGCGGGCACAGCTATAGTATATAGTACATTAGTCGATGGTTGTATATAGAGTAATGGCGATAGTCTATTGGGGTCAGCGCAGCTGTAGCTAAATCATCATTGACCTACCATACCTTCTGCAAACAGACTTGGCAATATTTTTACACCAAGCCTCTTAGGGACCAGACCCGCCACCTTGCTAGAAGAACTTAAGTTTGCTAGTCTAGCACAGATTTCTTAGTCACCTTTTACGACAATCACGGGAAGAGATGGGGTAAACTTATTCCATGACGCTACACGGCTTATTGATAATGTAGTATTCAAATTAATTGTAGATAAACACTACCTACATATCATTAAGTATTTAATCCAATATCAACCTATATAATTTTATAACAACCGATTCTCTTCATTGTGGAATAAAGTCATAAAAAACGCAATGAAACGCTTAAAATAACAATGAATAAGAGATAAAACGTTGAAAAATTACGACTCTCATGATCAACCAATCGGATATTACTTACTGATACCTATTACAAAAATGTTCAGAAAGGAATTGATAGATTTTTTCAGCGGGATTCGGTCTTTTATAAGTTATATTTTAAAGGTTATTTCTTTTCTGTTAAAGTTCTGTTCAGAGTTTTATGCCATTGAATTTGCATTGTAAACGCAGAGATGTAAAAATGTAAATTTTACCTATTTATTTCTTTTTTAGTTATATTTGGTTTAAGTTTAATTTTTATTTTAGTGTTATAATTTAGTTAGTATGATTTACTTACCTACTTATTATTTAAAACATATTTTTAATTTCGGTATAAGTATATACCTACCAACCTTTAAGAGAACAAATCGATTTTATAAAATTATTGAATGATAAAGATTTGCTATAATTATTACTTGCAATAAGTAAAAGTAGTATTTATCTACCTCAGAGTCAACAAAGTCCTATTTCCTTCATTTGTTTTAGATAGATATGTCATAGATTTGGATATTTACTTTCCAAAAGATTGATTTGTTAATTATTTTAATTTTATTTTAAAGAATTACTTAAATTAAGTTCCTCTACTATATATTAATACGTAAAAGGGATGGTCAAACTGTTTCTACCTCTAACACGATATTTTCTATGTAACCTTAATGTACACTTCAATAAGTTTTAGGCCCGGCGCACATTATCGTCACGGCTGAGGATTTTAGTTGGCAAATAGCATTACCTATACATTAACTTCATGGCAATAAAGTAGAAATTTCCATGATATATGGTCGTAGTAACAAAAATACCGCTTCGGTATGCTTGAGGCGGCTACATCGGCCGCCTTGAGGATACTTCGGCATCCTTCGGCGGCGCCGAGGCAACACTCGGGTGTGGGTAGCTTGCCCTGCCTCGTCATCAAAAAAAAAAAAAAAATTCATTTATTTCAGGCCACTTATGCCCATATCATTACATCATTGCACATTATAAAATACTACAGTAAAATAAAAATGAAATCAATTTAGGAAATACGACATTATTAAGAATTAATTAAGAATCAAATTTAAAAATAAAATAAAATATATCATCATCCCTAAGAACGTTGCAGCATGCCTAGCAAGCATAGTTCCCGATAGTGTGCGCTTGCATGTAGGGATGCCGAAGGATCCCTTTCCTTGCCGATGCTCATAATGTGCGCCGGGCCTTATTGAGTCTTAATTTCTTTGTCATATTATTTTAGTGAATTTTTAGTCAAAACTGCTAGACCATACAACATGTTTTCAGGCGCTTAAAAACTGCATAAAGTTAGCTTAAAATATACATACATATTTATTTATTTGTAAAGGTACCTATAACATTATATTATTAGATAGTCCCTAATATATCAAGAGCTTATAACTATGACATTATAAGCGATATGGTTCTGTATTGGACACGGCGACCAACCAACGTAGCAAACAAAGAGATAAAAGCTTTTTAAATCTCGAAATTTATGGGTTGTTTGTGCAAACGGAATATCTACTATTTCTGGTAAATCCTAGCATTTCCGATTCGATGTTATTTAAATACTTCAATGGGAAAATGTATGCCGAATCACGTAGGGCACAGATTGAGCAAACATTACACGGAGAAGGACTACTTGTTCTATTTTGTATTCTGTGTCATGGCATAGAATAGGGTCGGTACACATACAATACATCGGTTTATTGGCATGATCCCCACTAAAAGGTGAGGATTATGCCAATTATCAAAACACAAATTGGCATAATCCCCACTTTCCTTAATAATGTTGGTTGGTGGGGATCAGCGAAAAAAATATGGTAATTGTCATCATTCCCACTTTCTGCCCCACCAGTGGGCATTATGCCAATCTTCCCGTGGTGGGTGTCGTAAAAGGCGACTATGGGGTCTAGGGGGAGTCTATCGAACATGGAGTTCTCCCCGCGGTGGGTATTTACCCGCCACCGCTCTGCTTGCTTGCTGCTCTCGCTTGCTTGCTCTGCTCCAAAGGAATGTTAGCGGCCGCAAGTAAAAACATTCCCAAATACACGTTACACTATTTCTGTTGTTTTATAATAGCTGTTGGATTTCCAAATAAATAAATAATAAATAATAATAATAAATTAATTCTGCGAACAACACACAGCGCCATCTAGCCCCGTGGTAAGCGACTAAGCTTGTGTTACGGTGACTAGACAACGGATATAATTCTTATATTTATTTTTCTTTTGTAAATACATACATATTATACACTAGCTGTGCCCGCGACTTCGTCAGCGTTTTTCGGACTACCTACCCATCGCTGAGCAAAAGTCTACACTTGAACGGACGACCAGGGAAGTCTGTTGCTGAACAGAAGAGAATCATAGCAGTCTATTTAAGAGTAGATTTTGCACAGCGCAGCGGTAGGTAACGTGTTGCATGCTTATTCGCATTACTTATAATAAGAAGTAGCCTTTATCGAAAATTTAAAAAAAATCAAAACCCGACTTCGAATTAAGGACAAAACAATAAAAATAAACTCTCCAACATACAATGCAACTGACTTTCTGTTATGTATCTTTTTATATCTTTTTTTTACTTGGGTACTGCACCTTATGCACTGTCAGGCCACTCTCGTTGGGCTCCCTACCATAGGTTTACCCGACAACGGCGGCCTTTCCAAGCCTCATCTCTGCCTCTGCCCGATAGACAATCCCTCTCCGTTTCCTCTCCCTCAGCACGGTCACGCCACCGTCTCGAGGTCCCCAAAGCCGGTGATAAAGCCCCCCCTCCCTCACCGAGTTCACCACCAGAGGCTGAGGTGATTTTTTATAGTGGTTATAATCCATGCGGCCCCTTTCTTGCGGAAAGGACCCCCGAGCCCGCTGACGCGGGATTACGGATTAGAAGCCTGGCAAGCCCCGTTTCCCACCTCGTGCGCCTCTTAGCTTTCAGCTACTGAGTCCCCTCACAACGGCAAGGTGGACGACCATCTGGAGGGTAAAACGTAACGTCGTGTCCGGGACTCGTGACTCGAACGCGCAGCCGTCGAATCGGAAGCCATCACTCGGCTCGGTAGGCCACCGTTCCTTAAAAAGGGAATGCGCCGGTCTGTGATTCGAACGCGGAACCCTCGACTCGGAATCCATAGCTGCCATTGTGCCACGTAAACTACATGCAATCTGCATCTACCCAGTAAGACTGCCCGATTACAGATATATTTTTTTAATCCATTTTATTGCATTTTCAAGATTGTAACCGTAACTTTAATCATTGAGGAATTTTTGAGAAGGTGGTTTCAGGTGGTCCATCAATTTGTACCTTGTTCTTAATAAGCCGATTCTATTGATGGAAGTCCAAAAATTAGTAATTTACAGCATTGCGGGATGCTATTCTGCTCATCATTCCGAAGGTTCTCATCAGATCTTCACCAACAATTTATGGAACCAACTCGGGACTCTCACTCTCCAAATAAAAAAAGAATTATCGAAATCGGACTTTATATGCCGGAGTACGGTTTGAACTTATTCACATACAAACAATATGCGGGTAGAATTGAGCAGATCCTCTTTTTTTTAAAGTCGGTTAAAAACAACCATTACAAAGAATTTCCGTATGTCCGAAGGATCCGGATATATGGAGAGACAAAGGTATACGGTATTTTAGGAATTTCCTGAAAAAAAAACTGAATATCCGGTTTTTTTATTTTCGACCGGATATCCGGTTAGTCATGTATTGATTCCACACAACATACTTCTTCAATACAACATTCAAACTAACTAAGTAAAAGCAGAAAAATCACTTTATCCGGATAACCGGACAAAATATCCGGATAAAAAATAGCCTATATGTTAATCGGGGTCTAAAGCTATCTGCATACCAAATTTGGTCAAAATCGGATAAGCCGTTTCTGAGATTAGCGGGCACAAAGGCACACACAAACAGACAAACAGATAAACAGACAAACAGACAAACAGACAAACAGACAACCAGAAAAATAGGTTCTACTGCGTTAATAGATACCCCTACAATTTATCTTTTTTTTATATCTTCCAAAAACAGACACCGATAAGTTACGATTTTATTATATGTATAGATAGAAGGACACCCAGACCAGACACAAATATTTATTTTTTAAACATAAATACTTGCACCCGGCGGGAATCGAACCCGCAACCTCCTGCATTGCAGTCGCGCTCTCGCACGACGCGCCACAGAGGTCGGTCAAATAAATTTGCAGTAAGTGTGATCAATGATGAGTGGTGTAGACTCTAAATAGTTTGGGGTTTTAACGGACCCCGGGCTCCGAAGAGTCTAGCGAAATGTAGTTGTTGTGGAAAGTACCCACCTATTTTTTATTGGGATTTTGCAAGTATTTTATTTGATGAAAAATTATGATACGATCTAAGATCTAGCACGCATGTTAAGAATTATGTCATGTCGGTGTACCCCGCCGAGTTAAAGTTAACTTTGTACTTCTTGTATTGGTTCTTGAAGCCAAATAATATTCTGATTTCGATTTCCTAGTAGACATTAAAACTGTAGCAGATCGCTAGCCAAGAATTAGGTAGTAAATTAAAAGAAAATAAAATACATTAATAATAAAAATAGCCTTTATTGCCCAAATTATATGAAGATACATTTCAGAAATTAAAAGAAAATTGGGTAACCAAATTAACTTAACAAATTACAGTAAGAGCACAAACAAGGGGGTAATAGAACTTGAGATTCTGAATGATTTATTTTGAACCATCATCGGTAATTATGATACTTAATAAAACCATATTTTCAATATTTATTTAACGGAAGAAAATGTTCAAGTTATCCTCTTAAATAAAACCCACGATTTTATCAAAGCCTAAACATAATTAAAAATCTCAAAAGGTAAAATTATAACATGGTTCTATTCATTAAATTTAATTGGGTTCAACCCCGGGGGAAAAACTTAGATAACTTAATTAATATACCTTATTTAAATAAGGGTTTGTATAATCCTACTCTCGAAGCATTCAAATACTTTGGGAAAGTTAAGAAAAACACATTAATTTGTGCAATAAAAAACAATCTTTATGTGTTTAACTAATAAAACTACCAGGCGATAATGAAATACAAGAGGTTTGATGTCAGATTTGAGGTAAAAACCGCGATAACAGGTACGTCGTTTAACTTTATAGCTTAACTTGTAACGAGGACTCGTAAACTTAGTATTTACTCACAGGTTTCAAGGTGAAAATTGGTAAGAGGGACTGCTTGTTATAATTAAGGTTCGGTAAATATTATAATTAGTCTGTTTTAAGTGACTTTAAAGAATTGAGTTTAATTACTGATACGTGATAATCTAATATATAAAATTTCCATGTCACAGTGTTAGTTACCGTACTCCTCCGAAACGGCTTGACCGATTTTTATGAGATTTTGTATACGTATTCAGTAGGTCTGAGAATCGGCTACTATCTATAATTTATAAGGCAAAACAACGTTTGCCGGGTCAGCTAGTTTATATATAAAAAAAAGTCGTGTTAGTTACACTCAAGAACGGCTGAACCGATTTGACTGAAAATTGGTGCAGCGTTAACTTAGAACCAGGAGACGAACATAGGATACTTTGTTTTTTGCGTCTAAGGCGAAACAAAGTGTACGGTTTACCATACATCGAACGCTAAGTGTTGCAATTGCTATATTTGCTGTATTGCAGTACTTAGACGTCAGCGCGGCCTAGTTAACTTCAGTTCGCAAAATACCATCAATTCATTGACTCGCGTTCTCATTTAATTAATAATAGTCTGCTTAAGTTAATTTATTAATATATTATTTTTACACTCATACAAACTCCTTTTATTCAGTCTCCACCAAGAGTGTACTAAAAACTCGTACATCTTTTTTTTGGTCCTTCGAGCCGGATACCACTCACTGACAGAGATGCCTATGAAGTGCATCACGTGATACCCATCCCTCGATTAGTAACCACAACGGAGGCAGTCCATATAATACCGACATCTGAATATCTAGCAGTTAACTTGAAGAAAAATGCCCTTTTGCTCGTCTCACTCTATCTACTATGAGACAAAGGTATTGGTTAATAGGAGGCATCAGAGCAACCAAAAAACGAGTGAGTCGATGCATCAAATGCAGGAGGCAAAACCCAATTCAGCAACACCAACTAATGGGAGATCTACCGCCGGCGAGAGTAAACCCTAGTCGGCCCTTCGACCACACAGGCGTGGACTATACCGGGCACGTCTATGTTAAATTGAATAAAGGTCGAGGGGTTAAAACGACAAAAGGATACGTAGCGGTATTCATCTGCATGACAACCAAGGCCGTGCACCTCGAGCTAGTCTCCGATTTAACGACCTCGTCATTCCTAGCGGCACTCAAACGGATGTCAGCAAGACGAGGCGTCCCGACAGATATGTATAGTGACCAAGGAACTACGTTCATAGGAGCTAACAAGATTCTTCAACAGGAATACGAAGAAACAAGGAAAACCTTCGATGACCCATTTATTAAAGAGCTCACCGATATGGGGATACGCTGGCACTTCAATGCACCCTCCTGGCCTTCGGGGGGTGGAATCTGGGAAGCAGCAGTCAAAAGCCTCAAATTACACCTAAAACGGGTGATCGGAGAGCAACGACTAACCTATGAAGAATATAGTACGTTACTCGCGCAGCTAGAGTCGTGCCTCAACCAAAGACCGCTCTGTCCACTAACCGAAGATATAGATAACTTAGACTGCCTTACACCCGCTCATTTCTTGACAAATGGCCCAAATCTATCACTTTATCAAACGGAAAAGGACCTTAGAACAAGGTGGCATCTAACACAAAGGCTGTTTGAAGATATCTGGAAACGGTGGCGCGCAGAATATCTCACCCAATTATCGGTGCGAAGTAAGTGGAGACAGAGCAAAAACAACCTAAACCTCAACGACATCGTAGTTATTCGCGACGCTAATCTGCCAGCAGGAAAATGGGCTCTCGGCCGCGTGATCGAACTGCACCCAGGCAGTGATGGATTCGTTAGAGTTGTATCACTCAAAACTAAAAACGGTATCATGAAACGACCAATAGTTAAACTTTCAATTTTGCCAGTGCACGAAGAGAATAATAAAGAGATCCATATAGGTAAACCTCAAACGAATTTCACTATAAAGAAAGAAAAGAAAGTACCTAAATATAGCTTCTCCAAAATGACCTTCGCAGTACTAATGTTTCTATTAACTATCACAACAACGGCTCAAGGTGCCTACAACGTGACCAAGTTTAATCCCAACCAAAGTCTCTACTTCGATAAAATTAATAATATGTTTATGATTCGAGGCGAATGGCGCCTAGTCGTCTACTACAACATGACACCGTACTGGGAAGGAACTCGAGCGATAAACAAGTACATCCACTATTTAAAAACGACCTGTACACGAATACAAGACCTGACACCATGCGACGCGATCATATTACAACTACAACACGAATACGAGGAGCTACAATACTACGACTACGTATTGATGAACAAACAGAATGAGCGCACGAGCCGTCGCCGGCGTCGCGGCCTCATCAATGGAGTAGGGTACGTCGCAAATAGTTTATTCGGAGTCCTGGATAACTCATTCGCTGAAAAATATGAAAAGGACATCTCTCTAATTAAAAGGAATCAACAACATTTGGCTTTACTATGAAAAAATCAAACTTCTGTAGTGGAAGCAGAGTTCAACCTTTTAAAAAGAACAGAGAGCCTCATGACCAGCCAACACAAACAAATTAACGATAGACTGCGGGAGCTAGAAATAGCGATAAAAAACGTTAAAACTGGCGCAACGATGAACATTTCGATAATTTCAGATTTTACCATGTCGGCTATAATCGCAAATAATATCATGTCACAACTTAAAAAAATGCAAGATATTTTACTGGACACTCTTACAAATATTTACAACGGGCAACTGAGTCTCCATCTATTGACACCTGATCAATTACGTCACGAGATTGGCGTCATAGCCAGTCAGATTTCTAAAGATCTCGCTATACCCATCGACACCGTAGACCTACCAAAAATCTACCACTTGTTGAAAATCCGTGCTAGAATGTCAGCCAACAACTTGATCTTCGAGACCAGGATACCACTCACTGACAGAGATGCCTATGAAGTGCATCACGTGATACCCATCCCTCGATTAGTAACCACAACGGAGGCAGTCCATATAATACCGACATCTGAATATCTAGCAGTTAACTTGAAGAAAAATGCCCTTTTGACTCTGACTGAGAGCAAGTTAAGAGAATGTGTCCACCAGGACACCACTACTATTCTATGCTCATTCAAGACACCAGTTCACCATATCCAAGAAGATGACATAATGTGTAAAAAGAATTTAAACACAAAACAGTGCAAGGTTATCAGGGAATCGTGTGAACCACAATGGATCGAGTTACAGCAATTAAATAACTATTTTTATTTTTGCTGTGACGACTGCTCACTCAAACTTTTATGCGAAGATCAAGTTTCGTCGCTAATGTTGTCGCGTGCCGGTATCGTAACAATTAGTCATAGCTGTGTCATCAAATTCCGGGACTACACGATGTATACACATGAACAAGGAAGGAACGACCTTATGATAAATTCTGACACCTTATTGATACCGGAAATAACGCCTATCAACCACCTGATAAACATTACCATACCTCTCCATCACATTGTTTCTGAGGAACCTGACCTGAATACTCACCATAGACAGATAGCTGAACTCGAACAAAAGCTGTCGGAAATGAAGAGTACTATTCCACTGTACAGCGACGCACCGACGCAGGAGGTACACCATTACGTGGTAATATACATCTTACTTGCCATAATAATAGTGACGATAATTATCATCGTCATTGTGCTTCGTTGGAAAAATAAATCCAGACGAAATCAAGTAGCAGCGTTGGCGCTAGCGGCAGTAGCAACGGATAGCAGCGGCGGGGGAGGGGCAACAGGTCCGGAGGCGACCGCTGCGGGCCGGGGCCCGCAGCCCGCCTCCCACGCCAGGGCTTCGACCGGTCAGTGTAGTGGTAGTGTTAGTGAAAGTGAGTGTCAAAAGCGCAGTGATGACCACAAGTGCAGTGCTACACAAGATAAAGAGACATCTCCTCAAAAACGAACAGTTCAGTTCTATAAAAATGAGGCTTTTAGTAACTCTTTAGATGAAATAAATAATGTAATATCATCCCACTAACCATTGATTAAGCTACATATATATGGTCTCACTTATAGCACCTCCATCACCGCGCGGACTAACTAAAGTCATCACATCAGACACCCCTTTCATCTCATCTCGGGCCCCGCAGCATGTACGGTTTACCATACATCGAACGCTAAGTGTTGCAATTGCTATATTTGCTGTATTGCAGTACTTAGACGTCAGCGCGGCCTAGTTAACTTCAGTTCGCAAAATACCATCAATTCATTGACTCGCGTTCTCATTTAATTAATAATAGTCTGCTTAAGTTAATTTATTAATATATTATTTTTACACTCATACAAACTCCTTTTATTCAGTCTCCACCAAGAGTGTACTAAAAACTCGTACACAAAGTTTGCCGGGTCAGCTAGTTGTATTTTTTTTTTGTTTGGCTTCAGCTAGATGGGTTAATTTTGTTATTAATGTGGTAGGTATTAACTTTTTTTAAATTGTATTTACTTAATTACGTTTTAGGTATATTATCTGTCAATATTCAATTTTTAATTTAACGATAAAAAAATATTTGGAAAATACATTTTTATCATGGAGAGTAATTTACAATGGTTTTATTGTTACAAACTTGTAATTTAGGACAGAAAATTGACTCTTGGTGTTTTCTTACCTTGTTGCGTTGCCGCTCTCCCTATCTGCCGCGGCCTCGGCGGGGCCGCCACCGTTGATGGCGGACGCGGTGGGGCTGCAGGGGAGGAGGCGTGTCGGTGTGTCGTTGCCGCTCGCCCTATCCCCTGCAGCCGAAAAGTGGTCGGCGACGGGGCCACAGACCTCACCCATCGCAGGGGAACCAGGGGTGTCCAGACATCGCTGGTTCCCCTAAACGGCTCTTGGCGGCGGACTCGGGGGAGTTTGTCGCCAAACACAGAGCCCCGAGATGGTGGCGGCGTGTCCGCGCCGCCTTTCGAGAGGGCTTCGCCCATTTGGGCGCTTGGAGATGGGGTCCACCCGGACCACCCGCCGCTAGAGCTTGCCGAAGTTATCCGAAAGGTTCCGGCAAGCTCTGGCAACTGCGGCGCGAAGGACACCGAGGGGTTTAGTGGGTATACCCTGGCCGCACACCATCTTGGCCGGGGGGACCCCCACACACCGGGCCGCTCTCCCCCGAGAGCGGGCTGACGGTCTTAAGGAGATTCGCCTCGTAAAAAAAAAAAAAAAAAATGTGTTTTCTTACTTAATTAGTTAAATAAGAAATATTCTGTTAAACTCCATAAAATATTCTGAACTGTTAAAATGCTTATAACTTAAAATACGAATAAAACACTTACATACCTACCCGGAGATATTATATCCAAGCAAATCAGCATCTAAATCACATTCCTCTTGCCTAAAAAAATAAATTTCCAATATAAAATACGATAGGCTCATTAGGGTCCGCACGGCGCGGGACCCTAAAATCCAGGACCGTATCGTAAAATGTTATGATGTAACTCCTCGCTATTTATGCTACCCTAGTACCTACGTGGTGACTTTATTTCTTAGAAAACTTTGAGGAATCAAAACGTTGGGGTTTTCGGCGCGGTGCTTGGGAATCTCTATAATTAGTAAGTTCTACGTTTAATGTAGGTACCGTCGCTACAGTGTAATAGGCGGGGACTTTCATTTAATTTTATTGATTAATAATATCACTTAGGCTTGTGTCAACCAAGGCTTGTTTGGTCCCTAGGGTTGGTATCAGGCAGGCGGCCGACCGTAAAAGTATTTCCAAATCTATTTGCAGTAGGTATAGTCCATGATGACTTACCTACTGTGCCGACCCCGAATTATTTGGGGTTTTAGCGGACCCCGGGCGGATCAAGGATGCAACCGGGAACATCGCTCAGATGAGAAGAAAAAGGCTTTTTTCCACCAAACTAGAATAAGCAATGGGTAACTAATTTAAGTATTCTCTGCATAAATAGTTATTTTTTCGATTGATTAGTTCGAGAGTCTCTCAAACAAAACCCGATTTATGGGGGATAAAGTTATCCATTACTTAGGTATTCTAGTTTGGTCACAGAATACATAAATAGTTGGTCGATTCGAGGCTTAATGATACTAACTCTAAAATAACTTTAAAAACTGGCACTTTAAAACTTAATATTTGAAAACGGAATCGTAAACTAAAAAATGGTTTACGGATACAGTTAGGAGAAGTACTAAATAACTCAAGATCCGGATTAGTGGTCAGCCTACTACAAATATAGGAAATCTTACAAAAAAATGTTAATAAAAAAGAAAGAACGGTAGAAACAAAGAAAAAAAGCAGGCACGAAAGTAGTCCGAATTCCACCGAGTATTTCTCCAAAAATAACAATAACAATTAACATACAAAAAAGATTAATTGTCCCACTAATTGGCACATGTAATATCTAATTATTTAAATGAGACACTTCTATTAATGAGTTAGTTTACCTTCCACGCTCGTTTTATCCTCGTTGCAACTCCCTGTGGCGTTACACCGTGTAAATATTCTCTTCGAGAGAGTAAATTACTTTAAGTAACTCTTTGCCAGTGTTTCTGGGTCGCTCTAGTTTATTGAATATTCATAAATTCATGTTGAACGTTGCATGTCAGCGTAATAATGTCAAATAAGTGACAGGCGCGAAGGTACAACTTCCTATAACGTATTTCAGAAACTTATATCATAAAATGTAAACAAAGAACTAGTCAGTTTATAAGGAAAAGTAAAGAAAGAGCTGTCATTTTAAAATAAAGCATTTACTTAATTAGACACAACATACAAAAATAAATAATAAACAAGGTGAAATAAAAACAAACAACCCTAAAACTAAAACTTAAAACAAAACTTAAATCTTAAAAGAAAAAAGCCCGTCGTCGAATGGCACCCTCCCGAGACATGGTCCCCAAGATGCTGGCGGCATTCCCTCTCTGAATAGCGATACTAACTCGCTGAGACAGAAATTCTTAAATAAATGTATGGAATTGTTGTTTACGTTATTTTATTTTATTTTATTCGGAAAGCAGATAGTGAAATATAGCATTATAATAACGTAACAAATAATTAAAACTAAGCACCATTTATAAACTTTCGCATAAAAACTTATTGATCTGATATTTGGAAATAGGGTATAGTGCGTGAATAATAACCCCCTTACTTATTAACGATGACTAGCTAAAGTTAGTTAGTTTGAAACTTCATGTCACTGTAAAAAAATAACTGTAAATATTTGTATTTGGAAAGTTCAACGTTTCAACATTCAACGTTTGTTTGTTTGACAGAGACAAACGTTACATAAACTTAGTTCTCGTTAGTAAGTAAAGGGGTATAACAGTAACTTAGGAAAAACACCTTTAATGCCAAAATGTTGAACTTTCCAAATACAAATATTTGTTCAAAACTGTCTGTTACATGTTAAAATACAATAAAAATATAATCTACTAATACATTGATTAGATGCACTTTACCTAATGCATGATAATAATTAGTACTAATTGGTACTAATTGATAGCATTTAAATTATACTGACGCTTGATTAATAACTAAAGTAGGTAAATTAAGTCAAAATAGAAAGTCAATTAATTAATTAATTTCATGAGTCAAGAACTCTTCCACATTATAAAAGGATAGTGGGGAAGAAATGTTTAATTTCCCAAAATTTTAAATTTCTAATATGTAAAAAAAACACTTAGGCCGGTTTCAGTGCTCGACCGATCGCACCGACGATCGGTTGAGCACTGAGACGGAAATAGACGTCAGTCTCGCTTGTTATTTTTATGAAAATGCATAAATAGCTACAGTGCTAAACTGACTACAGTCCGCACGCGGATATTGCTCCACAATAGTCGAGCACGTCCGTACTGTCAGAGATTGTCCGTCGAGCACTGTAACCGGCCTTATAAAAATGTTGATAAAACCACTAGAAATTTTATCTATTTTTAATGGCTATAAATTTAAAGACATCAATCAAGCTTTATCCGTTTGCAAGCTACGATGCCTGCCACAGACACCTTACTTTTTATAACACCTCACGACTCAAACTCGCGTCTCTGCGTTTCCGTTCCACCACCTGAAACCACTAGACTATACGAGTCTCACATCGTTTAAAATCAGGAGATCAAGTATCAAACACACAGAGCTATCAAATTTTAATGATATCTCATTATTGTAACTGTTTTCGACTTTACTGTTGACACAGGGGTTTTAAAAGTGATCTAATATGTAGCACGATCACTAGAAGAAAAGGATCATGACTTGTTGTTGTTTCAGCCCCTTTACCTAGTGGCTGCATCGACCTCGTTTACTTCTTTACTTCGTTTTTAGGGTTCCGTACCTAAAGGTAAAAACGGGATTTTGAAACTTTACCACGCGTGCCGTATAACGGTTGATATGTTGCTGTTCACGACGATGTGGCTCGATGCGCCCATCAACCTCGATGAAACACAAATGAGCGTAGTCCATTAAATTACTATTTAAATTTTAAAACTTCTCCCCAATAGGTTTTAATTAGGAGTTTATTTTAACATCGCTTTAACAGTAAAGGAAAACATGCATTGTGAAGAAACCCAAGGCCTAGTACCTAAGGTCCAGCCAGCCAACCCGATCTCTCCTCTGGACATAGCTGACTAGGCTGGAAAGTGTTGCAAGCATACTTCAACAAACAATGTACAGCGGACACAGCTCCATAAATAACATCGAATAAAAGTTGCCTGCACTGTAGGTATACATAATATATGATCTAAAATTAAATGAAAACGCCAATTATTATTAGTTTTTAGGATTCAGTAACCAAAGGGTAAAAACGAGAATATACGGGACCCTATTACTGAGACTTCCCTGTCTGTCCGTCTGTCACCACTCACCCGGCTGTATCTCATAAATCGTAATAGCTAGACAGTTGAAATTTTCAGAAAATATGTATTTCATTTACAACAAACGTAATTTAAAAGTGCAACGATACCTCGATGTATTTTTACCACTAGCGCCATCTAGTGATGGAGTGATAAACTTGCGCCAGTAGTTACATAAATTTTAACGTTTGCGTTGAGTTCACGAATTGTTAATTAGGTACTACAGCAATGCAGTGCGAGCAAACCCTTAAAAATTCACAACGGCTGCGTTTTCTTAAATAACTAAGTTTAGGTACCTCTTATGTATTACTAGCTGACCCGGCAAACGTTGTTTTGCCTTATAAATTATAGATAGTAGCCGATTCTCAGACCTATTGAATACGTATACAAAATCTCATAAAAATCGGTTGCGCCGTTTCGGAGGAGTACGGTAACTAACACTGTGACATGGAAATTTTATATATTAGATTATAAGTTATTACGGTAACTACCTATAAGATCTTGCGAGGATAATTCGAGATTATAGGAGATAAATATTGTTGTTGTTTTGTAGCCAATATGCTAAAGTGGGCCATTGTCTCCTTGCTAAGGCGTTTATTTTGTTTAACGTGATGAAGTTTTGTGGGAAAATTTTCTTTTCGCATTTATGTTTTGTTGTACATTTTTGCAAATAGTCTTTTTTGTCAACCCGCTAATTTGTCCTACGCTAAGCAATTTTACAATTATCCCCTTTTACTTATAAGCGATTATTAACAGCTGCATATATCTTCGGAACGCGATCTCCAATGAAAAGAAGACACGAGAAACTCATGGGGATTTTTGCAGTGATCATGTGATTTACATTGTCGCATATTTACTATTGAACTAACCGGAACCGGAGCAATAGTCTACACTATAAATATTCCTTACTAACATTATAAGCGCAAAAGTAACTCGGCTGTCTGTCTATAAAATAAGTTTGTAAAGAGAAGATAAAGATAAAGATAATTTATTTGGTCAAGAATTTCGTATATAAAGGTGTTACAATATTATTTTATAAAGTTACAGAAATTCTGCCTACAGGTGTCCAAATATTTTAATTTAGAGTAAATCTAAGCATGGTCTACGTATGTATAAAATTTATATAAAATCAACAATTTAACATTAGGTACCTATGTATATAATATTAACTTAGTGAGATTATACTCTATCACATCCACAAACTCACAACTCGCCCAACACCATACGACGCACCCCGGGACTCTTTTACCGATCCCTCAATCACCTTATACGACACCCACAAGAAGAGATGGGGCAGCCTTTTTCTATGCCGGGACTGTCCGTCTGTCCGTCTGTCCGTCTGTCCGTCTGTCCGTCTGTCCGTCTGTCCGTCTGTCCGTCTGTCCGTCTGTCCGTCTGTCCGTCTGTCCGTCTGTCCGTCTGTCCGTCTGTCCGTCTGTCCGTCTGTCCGTCTGTCCGTCTGTCCGTCTGTCCGTCTGTCCGTCTGTCCGTCTGTCCGTCTGTCCGTCTGTCCGTCTGTCCGTCTGTCCGTCTGTCCGTCTGTCCGTCTGTCCGTCTGTCCGTCTGTCCGTCTGTCCGTCTGTCCGTCTGTCCGTCTGTCCGTCTGTCCGTCTGTCCGTCTGTCCGTCTGTCCGTCTGTCCGTCTGTCCGTCTGTCCGTCTGTCCGTCTGTCCGTCTGTCCGTCTGTCCGTCTGTCCGTCTGTCCGTCTGTCCGTCTGTCCGTCTGTCCGTCTGTCCGTCTGTCCGTCTGTCCGTCTGTCCGTCTGTCCGTCTGTCCGTCTGTCCGTCTGTCCGTCTGTCCGTCTGTCCGTCTGTCCGTCTGTCCGTCTGTCCGTCTGTCCGTCTGTCCGTCTGTCCGTCTGTCCGTCTGTCCGTCTGTCCGTCTGTCACCAGGCTGTATCTCATGAACCGTAATAGCTAGAAGGTTGAATTTTTGTTACAGAAGATGTATTTCGGTTGCCGCTACAACAACAAATACTAAAAACAAAATAAAACAATTATTTAAAAGGGGCTCCCATACAACAAACGTGTTTCAAAAACTACAAGGGAATTCTAGTACGATGTGAGGTCGCTACTGATTGGTCGAGTCAAATCGAGTTGGTCATGGAAATCAAAATGGCTGCCCTATCTGTCAAATATACTAGTCTGCCTTCACTGACCAAAGAGTTTCTTAGAAGTTTCAGATTTTCTTTGAATCAAAGTTGTAAACCATTTTAGGGCTTCGTACCCAATTGTGATAGTGGTACGGAACCCTTCGTGCGCGAGTTTCGCACTTGGCCGGGTTTTTTTACTAACGATACGTAATAATCAAAAAGGTCTTAAGTACCTATATTTTTCTTTGAATACAGTTTTTCATCGAGTTTTCCATTAATCGAACCTCTAGGTCTAATATAATAATGTTCATTATTTACCTTAGAAGTAATTTAGGCAATAAGCCTGGGGTAATACAAAGACCTATTTGGGATAAATCCAGTTATTATTTATTCTATAACAAAGGCGTACCTAATAAACCATTCAATAAATAAAACACAAAGCTATTTTGTTCTTTGGAAATAGTAAAAATGAAGCTGTATTCTTTATTATTCCATTCATCGATAGGTACATTTCTACTGTGGTATAACTATAATGCCGTTATCCGACATGTGGTTGATTTTGAACCTTGATTCTACGTGTATACACGGTGCTCCGAGGAGGGGGTATTAAGCCGAAAGGGGATTGTTCTAGAGGTCTAGGCGAATAACTTTTGTTCTACAAGTTTTGGAAATTCCAAGTAGTTTTCGAAAATTTTGAGTTTAAAGTTTGCATGAAAATCAGCTGTTTTTTAGAGTTTGAGGTCATTGGCCTTAAGGTGCCCTTTTATTTAGTTTGGACCACAATCCAAACATTAATTGCCATTTATTTACAAAAACAGCTGTTTTATTTAGTGATACAACTTTAAAATTTTCAAAAAAAAAGTTCGAATTTCCAAAAGTCGTAGAATAAAAGTTGTTCGGCTAGACCTCTAGAACAACCCCCTTTCGGCTTAATACCCCCTCGTCGAAACACCCTGTATACACGTAGAATCAAAGTTCAAAATCAACCACATGTCGGATAACGGCATTATAGTTATACCACGGTAGATTTATAATGATTGTTTTCAGAATTCAGAACGTTTGCAAATCTTACAGGCTTGAAATACAATAAAAATAAGGACCGGTCATTCACACTATGCTTTTTTTACTGTCTTACTGGATTGAATATGTAATGTCACCGTCTGAATGATGCATTAGCCTGGGGAAGCAATTGGAACCTCAATTTTCGTTGTGTTTTCAGTATTGTAATAATTAAAAACGGCATCTAAATCGGTCAAGCCGATTTGGAGGTAAACTAAGAAGATTGCACACAGATAAACAACAAATGAACAATCTCTCACACCAAATACATATACCAACTCAGTTCCCTCGTGGTTTTTTTTTTGTTAGCCGTCTAATTTGTCCCACTGTAGGGCATGGACCTTCTCTTATATTAGTGAGGCAGTAAGACGCTATGGGAGGCTACTACAAATTGGCGAATGTCCCATTAGTTCGGACCATGCCGAGCCCTAGGACATGTCGGTTTCCTCACGATGTTTTCCGTCGTTGTCATTGAGTTATTCTTATTATGAAAGTGATAGTCAATGGTCGTGGGTAATTAAATTTAACATAACATAATAAATATTTTTATTCGGATTTCACGACGCAAAAATGAAAGTAAACTAGTTTTTCGGCATACTTTATTTTTATATTGTTTTTAGGTCATTATAACTAAAATAAATACTTAGGTACATAGAAATGCAAAAACACAACGCATGATCGACGGAGAGCGAGATTCGAACCAACAACGAATCTTTACTAAATCCGGGAGCAGTGACTTTAATAAAATTAGTCTAGTGGCATCGGTGACTCATACGCTGAATTTTTTTAATATTTCTATGAAAGCCCATAAAATACAAAAATAGAATATTAAATACTTACATAGTTTTTTATTGTCTTGTTCACAGGTACAGTCAACACACTAAAATCCCTCCACATACACGTACCAAAAGCAGTTCTAACTGGGACTAACGCAGAACTAATGTGCACCTACGAACTGGAAGGGGCACAACTCTACTCAATAAGATGGTACAGGAACATGATAGAGTTCTACCGGTACGTCCCTAAGGAGTCGCCGGCCACGAAGGTGTTTCCAGTCGCTGGGATTAAAGTCGATGTAAGTTTGGTTTTTAATTTTTTGAATGTATTGTAGTAATGGTGTAGATTTTTCTTCGTGACAAGATGGTCTATTCACGTAGTAAATTTATCCCAAACTAGCTGCGCACCGCGGTTTCTTCTGCGTAAGTCACTGCCATGTTTATAAATAAAAATAAGTAAATAATTCTGTGAACATCACCATATAGCTCCATGATAAGCTACTAAGCTTGTGTTGCGGTGACTATATCGGCAACGGATATAATACTTAGGTATATTTATTTTTCTTTTGTGAATATATACATAGAGAGACACCCAGACCCAAACCAGACCAGAAACAAAATCATATATTTTAAGCATACTTGCACCCGTCGGGAATCGATCCCGAAACCTTCTGAATTGCATTGGGGCATTCGTTAAACACGCCACTGAGGTCGTCATTTAATTTACGGACGGCGTTATCGCAGCCTCAAAATGAAAAATAAAATGCTTAAAAAACCAACGGTAACAACAGCCAAGATTTGGTTTGCAAATCAACAGTGACGATCATCGAACAACCATTATTTGCATATTCGACAATAACGAATATGATTGATGCAGAATGCCTGAATTTAAATAGCAAAAACGATCAATTTACTTTTGTACAGTTGATTCGATTATTTGTAATCGTTTACGCATTGATTTGTTATTCCTGAATATGGTTGTTTTATTTAAATGGAAGAAATTGACTGGTTTAAATGTGGAAAGTATTTTTACACTACCCGGAAAAGTTGAAAAAAGAAGTGAAGGTATTCTTTTGTGACCTTTTGATGGTGTGCGACCATTCATTTCATAAGCTTTTTAAACTAACACGATTGGAACTCATAATTTTATATTTTCCCGGGGTCGTAATCGCGTATTTTAAAATGAAAATAAGAACATAATAGCAAAGATACCTATTATGTTCTTATTTTCGAAAAGTGGTGTGGTTTACCTAGTGTTAGAGTTTTCAGGTGACCCTAAAGCTAACTTTGAAGTTTACCCAAGGAAACCCCTCGGTATTCGTTCGCTCTGGAGGTATCGGGATCAACGGGAAAATGCGCTCACAAAACTGCTGTTGACCCCGGTAGCAGTTGGCCGCGTTGACCACTCCTGCAAAACCCCGGAATGAGGAACACATCCTTCCCATCTCGAGGTCTTGCGCTGGCGACGCACAAGAGCCTTCCAAACTGCTCATCGCAGAAACGTGTGATGAGAAGTGTCACTACTGCAAGGACAGTGGCAGCAGTGTGGTGTAATGCTTCAGTGCGGTACTCCGCAACTCAATCTCCCCCATTATGCGGCATAAAACATGCCAAAGCTATTGACGGATAAAACCTTAGCAAGTCGCACGGATATTACTTCATAGTCTAGTTCCAGAACTGCAGAACTCCAAAACTGGAAACTGGAACTCTTCAAGAGCCACCGTCGCCCGGCTGATGCCAGGTTGCTTTAGCGGCGACTTCCAGGACCTCAGTGAGACCTGTCTCCTTTCGTCGCCCACTGCCTCTCTAAGCGCCAAGCCGGTTGATCAAAGGCGTCTAACTTTGCCTTTTTGGGGACCAACCAACCAGAACCAACTGATTTACGTGCCATATACATTGACGAGAAATGATCAAGCGCCCGCGCCGCTAGGCCACGATTTCGTTTCGTGATTGGGAACGCTGACGAGAGGCGCTCGCGAACCGCAACTCATGAAGACAGATTATATCATATCCAAATTTAGACCACCAAATGCACGAGGGATCAACTACAGAGCAAAATGTATCGATGAAACAATTAGAAATAATGCATAAGCTATCAGCTATTAAACACTCTAAAACACAGTAAACTAGCTATTTCCAATTTCCATTTAATAATTCGGTTCAGAACACATTGGCTAAATTCCGAAAAACCTTTATAATATTAAAGTTAAATATAAATGTTATTCTTTAGAAAATACCACCACCATTTTATGCCCAGACCCTTTCCTAATCCTTTACTGGGCACTCGTCGATAAAAAAATTGAAATTACCTCCATAAAGCGGCCCCACTTTCTTTCTTCATAGAGCTTTAAGAGGCTTCTTATACTAGAGACTTTCGATATCGGCCAATAAAGTCACGCAGTTGACCATATAAGTTGCCATACTCTTAATTTAGTTTTTAATCCTGGGAAAAACTAGGTGACCCAGAACAGGAGCCTATAGTCAAATCTATTGCTTAGCAAAAACATCAATGTATGTATAGGCCTAATGTTTGATAACCAGTTTTATACTCCATCATTATTATTAGACACGGGTCTAGATAATAATTAACGGAAATCGTGTAAGTTTGAAAAGAAGATGGGGTCATCGAACAAGGACAGAATTCTGTAAATTTCATTTCAACATTGATCAAAGTAAAACTTGCTACTGAAATGCAATCGATACTTTTACGACTTTTAATGTATGGAGACGGTATTCTCCGAAGAAAATATCCCAAATTACAAAGATAGGCGTGAAAAACATAACCCTTGTCTTGCAGCCGGATTTTTATCCGGCTGCAAGGAAAGGATTATGTTTTATTTATATCAAGTGCGTTGATCCATTAGTCAAGACAAAGCCTTTTTAACCAATTTCAAATAAGAAGGAGGTTCTCAATTCGACGCATGAATTGTTTTATAGATATTGCTTGCCTCGAAACGTTGAGCATTGAAACAATGCTGAAAGTAATGAACACCACGCGATTAAAACAAAAAAAATAAGTTTTATTTCAATCCAACATCGCGAAAACAGAAAAAAAATCTATCGATTGCCTGTCAGCAAAATATCAACGACTAGCAGCGTCCCGCGGTTTCACCCGCGTAAGTCTCGATCCCGTGGGAATATCGGGATCAAAAGTAGCGAAATCGGTGCAGTAGTTTTTGAGTTTATTCATTACAAACATACAGACACACGTACACACAAAAATACAAAACTTTCCTCTTTAAATTATTAGTGTAGATAGTGTAGATGTCGCAACTCTGCAGAACCTCGAAACTCAATAGAATCTCGTTTCGAGGGACGCGATCAACTAACTCAGTTTAAGTATTTACGTCTAGGTAAAATGCCTGCGTTATTTTTCGATAAATATATTATGAAATAATGTAATAACTTGGTACTAAGAGGTAACAAAATAGGTAATGAATTCTGAAAGGGACCATTCAATATAAACAGTTATATATAGACTCGTGGTTGCGGTTGCTTGGTAATTTACAGTTAATTAATTCATTATGGCGGTAGCTTTTCCGGCTACATTCTTAGATTAAAACAAAAAACTAAAGATACGGTACCTAGTCTCGGAAAATGAGACGATAAAACTGCGTCTAGCTGACGCACTAGCCTCAGTCGTATGTCGAACCGTTGACGCGTGAGCACGTGCTGTCACACTGCGATTATATTTTTGAAATCCATAAGAATGTATTTTTGTTTATTTACAAAGCCTGAATCATTCTTAAAGAAAAATGTTTTTAAATACAATAATTTTATGAAAATGCATGGAGGTGTTTCTAGCTCATTTTTCGAATACGCAATGTCAGAATATACCGTATCTACTATTTTTGTTTTCATCTAAGGCTGCATTTAGAAACGTTGGTAAGAAGAGTTTCAACTCAGTCCAGCCTGATTCTGTTGAAAACTCACGGACATCTCACAGCGGATTCCGCGGTTAGTTTTTGAAGTGGCATATTATAATTTTTGTAGGTAGCTTATTTGAATCCTGGCCGACCATGCACCGATGTCTATTGATGTGAAGCATAAATAGGTGAGGGTCAAATTTATCATGGCGATACAGGCCGTGGCGACGCCTCGCCACTCTATATGTAACGAGTCGATGTTTCACATCTTCCAGCAGTCTCGTTTCTTTATGAAAAAAATATCTGCATTATAAAAATCGCTCTTACGGTGAAGGAAAACATTGTGAGGAAATCCACGGCTTAGTTAGCTCCAGACGTATTGACCTGTTCTTTCCTCTGGGCATGGCTGACTAGGCTGGGTGGGATATGTGTTGGGCAAGCCTACTCCATGAATAGCATATATTAAAAGTTGCTGTATAAATCTATATCTATACTAATATTATAAAGAGGTAACGTTGGTAACATGTATGTATGTATGTATGTATATTGGGGGTAATCTCCGAAACTACTGGACCGATTTCAAAAATTCTTTCACCATTAGAAAGCTACATTCACCCTGAGTAACATAGGCTACTTTTGATCCGATATTCCCACGGGATCGGGACTTACGCGGGTGAAACCGCGGGAATCTGCTAGTCATCTATAAAAATAAATGAAAAGGTCAATTATTATTAATATTTGAATGCGGCTGATACCGCGGTACGCTGCTAGTAGGGAACGCAATCCCGATCTCGCGGGATCCCGATCTCGCGGGATCCCGTGTTATTTTTCGGGATCAATCCCGAAGCATAATATGACGGGATCCCGTTCAGGATTGACGGGATTGGGCGGCAATGGTCAGCGATACTACACACGTCGGAAAGGGCATTCTTAGCAGCTGGGTACATTGCAACGGACATTAGATGCCGGTTGGCAGTTAGCACTTTGTTTTCTAACAAGTTACTTTCAAAATCACCCGTAACTACTTTAAATTTCATTGAGCTATACCTACTTTTGTTTTGATTATGTTGATGTTAGTAAAATTGTTAATTATTTAGTTAGTAATATAGGCTTTTGTTTGCTTCTAATAATATTTTGTTTTAATTAATCTCACTATCACAATAATTTTTGTTCAAAGTATTCTGTCATGTAATTTTTTAGGTTTCCGTACCTAAAGAGTAAAAACGGGACCCTATTACTGAGACTTCGCTGTCTGCCCGTCTGTCCGTCCGTCTGTCACCAGGCTGTATCTCATGAACCGTGATAGCTAGCTAGACGGTTGAAATTTTGACAGACGATGTATTTTGGTAGCCGCTAAAACAACAAATACTAAAAACAAAATAAAACAAATATTTAAGAGGAGCTAACAATATATACAACTAACGTGTGTCAAAAACAACAAGGGATTTTATTACAATGTGAGGTCGCTTCTGATTGGCCGGAGTCAAATCGAGTAGTGCATGGAATTCAAAATGGCTGCCCTGTCTTTCAAATATACCAGTCTGCCTGCACCAAAGAGTTTCTTATAATTTTCATATTTATTTTATGCCAAGTTTTTTTTAAATTATTTTTTTAAAAATGTGGTCGTATGAATGGAGTAAGAATCGAAGCTAAATATTTCACATTATCCTATAAAATTAAAAAATTAGTTGTTGTAAACTATTTTAGGATTAAGTACTCAATTGTGATAGTTGTACGGGAACCCTTTGTGAGCGAGTGTCGCACTTGGGTGGGTTTTTTAAACTACTCGGGATCCCGAAATTTTCGGGATCCCACGGGATTGAGATTTCTAATCCCGCGGGATCCCGAATTTACGATCCCGAGTCGGGATTGCATTCCCTAGCTGCTAGTTATATAGATATAAATTATGTTATTTAGCTAATGTCATTACTCTTCCTTAGGTGGCGGCATCAGATCAGAACCAGGTGACACTAAACGAGGTGGATCGAACGCTGACAGGAGAGTTCCAATGTGAAGTGTCGGCAGACGCGCCACTATTTCACACTGACATCAAAGCAGCTGAGATGGTTGTTGTAGGTTAGTTCACTTTGTCCTATATCACGCCAAAGCCAACTACGTCCCTTCAGCTAAGCTTAGTTTAAGGGAGTATATAATATCCCGATCATCCACCATCTACGTCCAATACTGTTTAAAATGCAAGTAATGCAATGGAACAAAAAATAAATCACCGGAATCATATAAAGTTAAAGGGTGGAAAAGGGTTTTTCTGTCTATCCTCTTAATATGGAGAACGACTGCGACTCTCCCTTCAAATAGTCATTTTAATGACGTCAAATGGGTAAAAACGAAGTGCCGTATATTTTATATCCTTAATGATTCGTAGAATAGTATACTTGTCATATAAGACGCTGAGATGAGTCGATTTTCCGCGGAACGTGAATTTTTAGGATATAGGCAGTGAAATGTAACCACAGAAGTGCTTTGTTCTAACAAAATGATGAACAATTTTGATAAACTAATTGCTCTCCGAACAAGTACGAATACAAAAATATTCTCGACGAATTGACAACCTATTCTTCCGTTTTTTAATAGAAAACAATTTTGTTCCCTTTTCTTCGAAAAAGAAACTACACTTTGCAGACTGAACCGTTTTTCTACGAAACCGATTTATCACCAAAACTCCCACAAATACAGGTAAAATAAAAAGGTTCAGCTAGTCGGATATTCAAAGAGACATCTCTAAAACCCACTGACCTGAATTATATGGACAGGAGGTTTCGCACTGAATTTTGTGCCGATTTAATTGGCGCCATGTTGCGCTGTTGTCGCGCGTTTTCTATTGAAAGTGATGGTGACCGTCCATGGAACTAATAGTTCCGGAGACGGTCACCATCACTTTCGTGTTCATAGAAAAACGGGTTATTCTACAAAGCGTTGTTTCTTTTTGGAAAAAAAGGGAACAAAATTGTTTTCTATTTCAAAAAAAACGTGTGGCACTCGGAGACTGCCGCGGTAAAGCTATTGCATAGCATTTTTTTAAATTAGTTGGGTGTTAGGTTTTATTTTCGTTACGGAATTTCTTGATTCGGTCGCCGAGCTCAAAGCCCGCGAAAAAAGCTATGCAATAGCTTAAAAAACGGAGGAATCCATTGAACTAATAGTTCCGGAGACGGTCACCATCACTTTCTATATAGAAAACGCGCGACAACAGCGTAACATGGCGCAAATCAAATCGGCACAAAGATCTAATGTCATTTTTTATTGCATAGCAATTCCAGCGTACTTGTTTAGTTTCAGTTCAGTGCTAAAAGCACTTTGAATCGAACAGAACTAACAATTTCATAAAAAGTGCTTAAGTAAAGAGCTAGTGATAAAAATGTTAAGATTAAGCAAACTTTAATAAAGTTTTACTTTAAATTGTTAAAGAACTTTCTGTTCCGATATCTTTGCAAACGAACAGCCGGGTCTGTATAAATAACTAGATTATATTTTATTCTTTGTTATTTTATTTTATTACTGAGTTAGGTAATTCTTTGTACGTATTTCTACAATTGAATTCAATAGTATTGTGGGATACAGATACGTCTTATATTACCGCAGACAGGTGGTTAATGTTTTAATCGAAGATTTGTGATAAATCTCGTTAGATTATTATGCTAAAATGTAAAAAAAAAACAATCAATTGAAAAACCGACTTCAAAAAGCAAAAAATAACCTCACCTACATACAGTGCCAACATTATGTAATGGTTTGTAATCTGAAGTCGAGCGGCTAACTACAATCTGGACCTATTTAGTAAAAAACGGTGTATTTTTTTTTATTTGTCTGCCTGCACGGTAAGCGCCATGTAACAGCAAATGTAAGGTTTGAACTAAATGTAAAAACCTGTGGTAGGTTCACTTAAATAATGGTAGAAAAGCAGTCGGATCCCCTTTTTCATTTAACTTTAGTTTAAATGTCTTGGACGCGAAGCAATTATTTATATAGGACAGAGTAGAGTAATGTCTACTTTTTACTTACTACTTTTTACTTTTTTTTACTATTTTAAATGTTTCACAAAAATGGGTATAAAATAAATATTTTATATCACTGGACATATTAATATAAAACAGGGCTTGAGTGAGTGTCGTTGATGTCGTTATTTTGTTAAAGATGGCTTCAATTTTTTTTCATAGTAGTAATTTTTAATGAAAGACACATTTTAACGAACTAAACTCAGAGCTATGCACTCTCCTTGCCGATGTAATCCAAATTCTGCCAATTCGTACAAAACTAATTAATTAAAAATTAAAAATAAAATAAAAATTAACTAAGTTAGCTTAAATTACATAAATGGTGGATATTCTAACAACGACTTTCGAATTTAAATCCATCTTTTTTAAAGATGTGTGAGTAATTTCCCGAATAGAACAGTTTGACTTTGAAACTGGCTCGTCTCGCCCGTCAGAGACGAGTTTGAAATGGATCACTATCAGGCGACCTTTCGCCCTCTAGTCTCTAATAGAGACCAGGAGGCCAATTCTCGCGCGCGTGAGATTTAATGTCTATTAGAAATACAAGTATGTCGAGAAAACGTGGCGGAAATGGTGGATATCCATCGCAAACAGATTTTTTCGCCATGTTTTTTTCGACATATCTCTAATAGACAGACCAGTCCAGTTCTATGTAAGCTAGTTTCCTATAGTATATAGTAGTATAGTATATATACAGTATATATAGCCTATAGTTGGTATTTCAGCGACGTATGATCGGTAAAGCATGAAAACCTATTGAGTTCTTTGTATGTCATATGACATCCTCTATTTATTTTATATGAAAACCTCTAGGTATTTTGTTTTGTGCCTATATAGGCACAAACGAAAATGGAGGTTTTCACGCTATTTCACCTTTAAATCTCATTTTTCCTTTAACTGATCCCTGACGGATGACGGTTGCCCCTGGGGGTGGCCTGACGGTACAGCGGACCCGTCTCTTTATACCCTTGCTGGTCATAGCCGGGGATGCTATAACATACATGCGTAGGTATTAGAGAACTGGGTTTGCTTTCCCTTTAAATCCTTCATAAGGTACGTCAAAATATTGCATATTCAGAACCCACATGGCATATTGTCGGAAAACAACCGTTTGAGTTCGATTTTTAAAGTTTTCACGACTCAGTCCCTCGTTTTAATAATTTCGAAATTCTGATAACACTCGCTTTTTCGCCGTTTCTCCGTAGAGAAAGGTAGACAAAATGTTTTTATTCCGCAGAATTTTCCTATCGAATTTTTCGTAGAAACTACGTACTCTTTCGTGTTGTGGTTTATTGAAAATTCCTATCGGTTTTAATTGTCAGACCCGGTTTTGTGTTCGAAAATGTGTAAAATAAAGCAAGAGGCAAAATGGCTGCAAATCTGTCAAACTAGTAAGCCAGAAGACGATGATTTTTTAGGGTTCAGTAGGTACCCAAAGGGTAAAATCGCTACCCCTTTACTTTTCTCTGTCTATCTGTTACCAGACTGTATCTCATTAACCGTGATAGCTAGGCAGTTAAGTTTTCACAGCTGTCGTAGTTCTGTTGCCGCTATATCAACAGACAGTAAAAACAGAATAAAATATTATTGAAATGCTTCTTTTTCTGATAATGGTACGAAACCCTTCGAGCGCGAGTCCGATTCGCACTTGGCCTTGGAAAAATCGGCATTATGACTTTTTACATATTTTTGTCAACAGAACCTCCCTTACTAAGTCCAAACGTGACGTCAGATCGCATGTCATACGTCGGAGGTGACCACATCAGAGCGAACTGCTCGTCACCGCCTTCGTTGCCTGCAGCTAACATCACTTGGTACGTCAACGAACAAATGGTAAGTACCGACATTGATCGACAATTATCTTCCAAAGTCATAATGTGACGTCAAATCGTATGTCACACGTCGGAGGTGACCACATCAGAGCCAACTGCTCGTCGCCGCCTTCGTTGCCTGCAGCTAACATCACATGGTACGTCAACGAACAAATGGTAAGTACCGACATTGATAGACAATTATCTTCCAAAGTCATAACGTGACGTAAGATCGTATGTCACACGTCGGATGTGACCACATCAGAGTCAACTGCTCGTCACCGCCTTCGTTGCCTGCAGCTTACATCACTTGGTACGTTAACGAACAAATGGTAAGTACCGACATTGATCGACAATTATCTTCCAAAGTCATAATGTGACGTTAGATCGTATGTCACACGTCGGAGGTGACCACATCAGAGCCAACTGCTCGTCACCGCCTTCGTTGCCTGCAGCTAACATCACTTGGTACGTCAACGAACAAATGGTAAGTACCGACGTTGATCGACAATTATCATACGTACTAGGCGGGATTCGAACCAGCGACTACTGGTAATCTAACTCAGCGCTTTAGACCGCTTCGCCACAAGAACTTAAGTACTTTCTAAATGTGGCTGAACACGTTTAGTAGTTATGTTTAAATCTTTACTAATATTATAAAGAGGTAACGTTGGTAATATTTATATGTACCTATGTATGTAAGTACATATTTTCCGGGTAACCTCTGAATCGAGGTCTCTGAAATCGCTAAATCGACTCCAAAAATTCTTTCACCAAATAGAAAGCTACATTATCAAGAAGCAACATGGGCTACTTTTGATCCCGATATTCCCACAAGATCGGGACTTACACAGGTGAAACCACGGGAATCTGCTTGTTAGATAATATTATTATATTCAAAAATGATTTTAATCGGCCAACTATGTAGCCACAGCTACGCATTTGCCTTTAGAACAACCCGGAGCGGTACCTAGACAAATTCGTACTGTATTTTGACATTATTATGTTAACATGGTAAAGTCAACCACTGGCTACATAGCTAACGGGCTACAATCTGACTCAACTTCACTTTGCCTACTGCACATGCTGTAATGACCTTCTCCATCCATGGAAGAAATCGCTTTTAGCGATAAGGCCGTCCATTTGTGCAACATTTTAGTTTTAAGCTTTCTGTTTATTTATCTTACATATGTATGTTGTTTGTGTTTGTTGTGCAAATAAAGCGTAAACCTATCTATCTAACGGGATGTTTTTCCAACAGGTACCTGGTGTAACAGCCAATACAATGCTGAACTACAGCAACGGGTACGCGTCAAGTCTTGCGACGTTAGAGCTTGAAGCTGCTGCCTTGTCTCCTGTACCTACACTTATGATAAGGTATACCGTTCTTCTGAAAGTCGCGGTATCTACCACTAGACCAACACCGCTCTCTAGTGGTGTGTCTCACCTGGTGTTAGAGTTGTCAGTTCGCCCTAAGGCCTCTAACTTGACCTAACGACTGCTATTTGAGATAACAACCGGGAGGGTCTTGCCACGTTAGAGCTTGAAGCTGCTGCCTTGTCTCCTGTACCTACACTTATGATAAGGTATACCGTTCTTCTGAAAGTCGCGGTATCTACCACTAGACCAACACCGCTCTCTAGTGGTGTGTCTCACCTGGTGTTAGAGTTGTCAGTTCGCCCTAAGGCCTCTAACTTGACCTAACGACTGCTATTTGAGATAACAACCGGGAGGGTCTTGCCACGTTAGAGCTTGAAGCTGCTGCCTTGTCTCCTGTACCTACACTTATGATAAGGTATACCGTTCTTCTTATTTTCTTATAGTGGTGTGGCTTACTTTTACTTTTACTGTGTGTCTCCGCAACTAGCCCTATAACTGGGCGGTTACGTGACTTTAAGCCGTAGGTTTCCTCACGATGTTTTCCTTTACCGTAAGAGCGATGTTAAGGGCCCTATACTGAAAAACTGAAAATCCATGTCGGGCGCATCGAAAATTGTTGATTATTTCATGACGGAATGTCGTAGAACTTTTTTTTGAGTACAGATTGTAGGCGACATTGTTTCCGATATTTTAGTGCAGTTTCCATACAAATATGTCGAAACGTATTGAAGCCTAGCGACATTTTAGCCAAATCAGACATTTTTTGTCTAAAACTTGGATAGGCTTTGCACTAATAGGAGGTTCTTGTCTTAGAACTACACCAAAATGTAGGAAACAATGTCACCTACAATCTGTGCACAAAAAAAAGTTCTACGACATTCCGTCATGAAATAATCAACAATTTTCGATGAGCCCGACAGGGATTTTCAGTTTCAAGGTCGTTGGCGTTGGTACTCCTCTTAATAGCGCACTTCATTTTTTTTTAAAGAAAAAGACAATGGTGCGCGGTCGCCCAGGATTCGAAACCACGACCTTCGGAATGAAAGTCGCGGTATCTACCACTAGACCAACACCGCTCTCTAGTGGTGTGTCTCACCTGGTGTTAGAGTTGTCAGTTCGCCCTAAGGCCTCTAACTTGACCTAATGACTGCTGTCTGAGATAACAACCGGGAGGGTCTTTCCACGTTAGAGCTTGAAGCTGCTGCCTTGTCTCCTGTACCTACACTTAATGATCAAGTTCCATTTTTCTTCTTTTCTTGTAGTGGTATGGATCACCTGTTGTCAAAGTTTTTGCCCTAAGAGGAACGGTACGGAAACTACTTACACAAACATGCGCATCGACGTGCTGTCAGTAGTGAAAACCGCTTAGGGGTCACGTCGATCCGTATGTTTGTGTGAGAGTGCCGTTTAGAACGTTTGTAGGTAGTTTCTATCTGAGATAACAAGCGGGAGGTTTTAGAGGTACCATTGAAATATTTTGAAGGGGAAATTCTTCTGTTAAAACACAAAGCATGGGCGATGTTGAGCTGGATTCGAACCAACAACGCCTCTTTACTGAATCCTGGAGCAATGACTTAATCAATTCGTCTACCGGCATCGGTGTCTCATTCGTTGAAAAAAAATGAAAATATGCAAAGATGGGAACCATAGATGGTAAAATACAGATGCAAAGATTGAGCGTTATTCACTTTGTATTCATTCACAGCTGTGTTAGAACACAACTGAGACAGGTTTCTATGATAGCCCAGTGCAGGCTTTTAAGCCTTAAGCCCATAAAATAAAAATAGAATATCATCATTGAAGGCATCATTGATTAAGTAATTACTAGTAATAGAAAAGTAGAAGAATAGAAGAATATTAATAAACAACAAATAAAAAAAGGAAAAAAAAAAGAAAGAAGAATATGAACTACTAGTCCTCGAGGTGTTTTGTTTTTCTGTTGAAATTGGTTTGGTTATTAGTGGACTTAAAAAATCAAAAAAACGCCTGTTTCTCAAAACCTCTGTACAATGCCTCCTTCTGTCAACAGGTGCGAGGCTTCCATATTCGACGTATGGAAAGCGACAAGCCACACTATTATATTAAGAGAACGTAACACGAACCCTGCGTCTGCGCTGGGAAGGAGTTTTACAGGTAAAACTTAAGACTTCACAAGTCATTTATTATTGAACACATTTGATTTCAAAAACAGATTTTAGACATTTTCCAATTATTAATCCCTAACTTAATATGTCAATCAGAAATAATTGTAATTTAACAAAAAACCGCCATGAGTTTCTTATAGTTCTTTCTCATCGAAGGGCGCGTTCCGAAACCACACTAAAATGGAACGCGCCCTCCGATTACAAGAAACCACAAATAACTTTTAGGGTTTATTTTTCATGATCATAGATAGGTACCTACTTACTTAATATTCACATATCTCATGTGCTTCCATTTTTCAAAGTTTAATATATTTACTAATAATAGCACTATTATAACATGAAATTACATTTTAGTTAACCGATATTGAATTGAATTGCGAGATTATAATATTATAATCTACGCTCATGACGATAGGCGGTAGGAAAAATGTATTGCACCGAGACAAATGTATACTAAAATCCATATTATAATGTAGCAAGTTGCTACATTCATGCTACATTATATGGACGGTGCTACTAGCAACTCTAAAATATTTGGTTCTGACCAAAATTGTCGCTGAAATTCACCCCAACTTCAGGAATAGAACACTAAATAATCTGAAATGAATGTCATTTACGTGCCCTATCTCGGATTGAAATTACAATTTAAGGTCTTGAAATAGGTTGCTTCAGAGCAAACGAAATGTAATTGTCGGTACCTAGTACCTACCTATCACTTAAACTTGCTAAATAATAGTTAACGTTATGATATTTTAAAAAAAACTTGAGAGGGGTCAAGGGACACCCGGTTGGAACGAAGTTCCTTTCTATGAGAGAGAGAGAGAGAGAGAGAGAGAAAGAGACAGACAGAGAAACACGTACACGCCGCACGGCTTACAACTATAGCAAAAAGTGTCGTTACTTTTGGTCTTAATTTTTTCCGTCTAGCCCCCTTTCGCAACGCGCGATAAGGAACTTCGTTCCAATATGACTAGGTTTCAATAAAGCTAAAATTGTCGCGACTTATTCTCTAATATGACCAAAATTAAAATTGTCATGGTCTGGGAATACCTTAAGCTGGGTTCTCACGGCACGAGATATCTCAAGTCGCGCCACGCCAGCTCGCGTATACGCGTCGTGTAAGTAAAGGTATTGGCGCGAGGCAACGCGAGCGAGCGCGTATACATGGTAGGCGCGCGCGGTGATATCTCGCGTCGTGAGAAACCATCTTTAGTATGTCGCATTTTATAGTCACGTAGATTTTTTTAAATGAGTTGTTGGCGTGTCTTGTCGAAGCGTCTGTTAAAACCAGGGCCGGCGGTTTTTAGTCAACCGTGACTAAAATTCTCCAAAAAAACAAGATCAAATTTACCTCGATGCAGCCTCGACGTTTCGACGCGACAATTAATTTGGTCGGGACGATGATCTTGGTCGCAAGTAGACCGCGACCAAGGAGGAGGAAGGGGTTAAGTGGAACACATTTGATCATATTCCATCACTCGCAGATCGATAGTGACTTATTGAGTATTTTTTATCAACGTATCCCTTACCATAATAACCTTGATAAAGGAACACTGCCTTCTGATACAATCCACGGTAGATCACAAGTATTTATGTAATTTTATCATTTCAGGTGCTGCGACAGAAACTTGTTTGCCAACAATAATGGTAGTACTAGTTCAAGTATTCTTACAATTTCTGTTACAAACTTTTACTGCAATAAGATAGCTGAATAGTTAATACTTTTATTTCATTGGATTGTTATAAATGGTTATCATTTTGTTACTGAAAACAACGTCTTTCTAACTAGCTTGGGCCTTAATAAAAATTCAGCTCTAAATAGCTCGTGCAGTTATGAAATTAAGTTAGAGACTGCTTAGATACTGCATTTGAATTGTTTAGCTTGTTAAAATTGTTCATTGTTTAAATACATAACTTACTAGAGATATTTTGTTGTTTGTGATGTTGAATTCGGTTTTAATCGCAGGTTTAATTTCAATCCAATAACGCGAAAACAGAAGAAAAATATTTTATTTTATGTAGCTAGTATTTTTTAAATTTTAAATCATGAAGCCGATTATTCATCGCCTACTGAACTAAATTAGATAAGTTTAGCTTACCTGTTCAAATGTGCCTCTTTGAAAAGAGTAGACTATAGTAGACTAGTAGCACTAAATAATATGGTACATATTTAAGAAAATAGTCTCCATTCTCTTTCTCCATACAAACGTAGTTTACATTTTCCTCCCTGGATAAAGACATTAGAGCAAATATGTTTATGCCAGAAAACTTATATCTGTCGTGAATGACTATGCATCTACCTTTTTATTTTTTTCATTTTATTATTATTTTAATTAGAAAATAAAAAAAATAAAAAGGTAGATGCATTGTCATGACAGATATAGGTTTTATGGCATAAACATATTTGCTCTAATGTCTTTATCCAGGGAGGAAAATGTAAACTACGTTTGTATGCAGAAAGAGAATGGAGACTATTTTCTTAAGACCAATGTACCTACACAGTTAGAACAATAAATTATTCTTTTTCTTACCAACTTGGTCTAGTTCGCGGTGAACGATCGGCTTTGTGAGTTTTATTAAATTACATGTAAGCTTTTGTTTTTAATTACATATTCTGATGTATGTATGTTAAATATTGTAAATTCAATTTTAACCTCCTCCTGTCGACTTTATTTTATAGTAAACTTTTAACTTACACGATTTGTACTCATATTTCAATTTTTCTCGGGTCTTATTAGCGTATTATTATTTTTAAATTCTCTTACCTTAAGAGGGTTCATTCCATTCTCTTTCTCCATACAAACGTAGTTTACGTTTTCCTCACTGGATAAAGACATTAGAGCAAATATGTTTATGCCATAAAACCTATATCTGTCATGTCTTGTCAATGGCAATGACCTTTTTTTTTCTAATTAAAATAATAATAAAAAATAAAAAAAATAAAAAATGAAAAAAATAATTCGGAAGATGAATAGTCATGCCAGATATAAGTTTTATGGCATAAACATATTTGCTCTAATGTCTTTATCCAGGGAGGAAAACGTAAACTACGTTTGTATGGAGAAAGAGAATGGAATAAACGCCCTTAAGAGGACATGCAGTCTCCATACAAACGTTGTCGACTGTTTCCTCCCTGGATAAAGACATTAGAGCAAATATGTTTATGCCATAAAACCGACATATGTCATGACTATGCCCCTAAAAATACCTTTTGATTTTTTATTTTTTTTATTACTATTCTAATTAGAAAATGAAAAAAATCAAAAGGTAGGGGCATAGTCATGCATGACAGATATAGGTTTTATGGCATAAACATATTTTTTTTTTAAACCAATATAGATTATTTTATTTAACTTGAAAACGACATTTGTCTTGTCACGTTTTCATAATATTTCCACTTGATGGACGTTACCCTGTTGTATCGTAAAATGAGTTTTTTTGTGTTTCCTTTCATATAATATGGTTTTTATATCCCTTAATAAATATTATTGATAACATAGACTGATTATTATAGTTCTAAGTGTTGTATATAAGAAGTTTGTTTGTAAATAATTTGAATACAGACGTTGCCGTTCTTAAATATAGATGGTTAAGAAAATAATTAACTTAAAATAATATTTGAATAAAATTAAGTAAGGGCCTACCTATTTACTCCTAAGTTACTTACTTACTCTAATTTTATTAAACTTTTTAAACTTAAACATAGTAACATTTTCCCGGGTCTTGCCCTCTTACTTATAAACGGTGAATATTAGCGGCATGACCTATGTATCGTTTGTCTTTGACTATGACATGAAGTTTCAAAGTTGACAGACAGAGACAACTTAAATAAATAAGTCATCTGTTAATCATCATCATTTACTTTATAAGTACGGAAATTAAGCGCGTAGTTTTATTTATTTTCTTAGTACGTGATTAAGACCCGGAAAAATGTAACTATGTTACTCCTATGTAGGTAATTCAATTTTCCTCTAACTTAAATATTTAAGTTTTTGTGCATACCTGATACCTACATACATTAATTGAAGTAAACTAACCAGTCTTATTTCGTAGTTAAGTTACTAGCAGCGCCTTGCGGTTTTACCCGCATAAGTCCCGATCCTGCTAGAATATCGGCATGAAAAATGTGTTATTCCAATTTTCTTGCTATCTACGTACCGAGCTTTATTGCAATCGGTTCAGCGGTTTTTGTGTGAAGTCATAAAATTTCACTTTTATAATATCAGTAGGAGTAGAATATGATTTTCGGAGTGTTTATTGTCGTATGTTGAATTTGATTTGTTTAAAAAATACCGTGTTGTATGTTTTATTAATAAAATTGTTATATATACTTACCTACTGTTTTCAATTGCATTTAAAAACTGTAAAATAAACTTATTTCTTTTAATTAATTCTGATTGTATCAAAATATTGTATATTACAAATATTATTTTAACGGCATATTTACAATGGTTTTTAAATTACGGAGCTCGATATTTCGCGTATTTCGCAATTTTTCGCCATATTTTGGATTTTTTGCAGGTCTCGCGATCAAGCCAGTTGCAATAATTAGGAACTAGCGAAATATCGATCTACTTAATAAATAAATTAAATAGCATGGTAAATATCCGCCTTTAAAATAATATCTGTAGTGCCATCAGACATGTTAGTTAAATAAAATGATAAAAAATTGTATAATTAGTAATTGTTTCTAGATGGCTGTAATTTCGTTAATAATGTACGAGGCTGTGTTTAAAATATTACGTGAATTAAATACATTTAATAAAATACTTTGAATTAATTATTTATCTGTTTGTATAAAGAATTGTAAAACAATTGAATGGTGCATAAAATTATTATTGAAACTGCTCCTCGCGGTTTCACCTGCATACCGATCCCGAGGAATTATCGGGATTAAAAGTATTATTTATTACTCTCCATCACTTAAACTATCTATATGAAATTTTTCATCCAAATCGGTTAAGCCGTTTGACCGTGAAGAGAAAACAAACAAACTTTCGGATTTATAATATTAGTGTGATGTGATGATGAAAATGAAAGGTTATTGTGACTCATAATTTAAAATTCATAATAGAAAGAAGAATTATTGTATTGAAAAAATGTAATTACCTAAGTCATCCGTGTGGCAAACTTCTTTACGTCTTATCCATAAGATTTGTCTTAATTTGACTTTTACGGGAGCGACTGCCAACTGACCTAACAACCCCAGAGGGAAATAAACTTTAGTAAATTCACACGATTTGTTAACATAGGTACATTTTCCCGGGTCTTAATTGCGTATTATTATTTATTTTCCAACCATGTTACAATAGTCGTTGTCGCGAGGAGGGACTGGAAAACGTCTAGGTAAGAAAATAAATAATAATACGCGATTAAGACCCGGGAAAATGTAATCCAGAGGGAAAGTCTGTGCCGAGCCTCGTCCGATTTTTCAGCGGTGCACTAAGCTAGCAGATGGGGTTGACTTGGGCCCAAAGATCTAAGTGGGCATCTAGAGATCTAGAAGATCTAAGTCGAAATCGGATCAGATTTAGGTATACCTACCCCAAAATGTTACCATTATCGAAATTATTAGTTTTAGCTTCTGGCAACTAAAGGGCTGGCTGCTACTTTGGCCAAAGAATAGATATTGCTATCCAAAGATGCAATGCAGCCAGCCTTTACCATACCTAGAGAATTCTTCGAATTTAAATTTAAATTCTTTTAGTGATTTATGATGCTGTATGTAGGAAGTAGGTAATTTTTATAAAAATTGTATGTAATGTTAATAAATAGGTACTAGTAAAGTACCTATTTAATAACACTAAATACATTTTTTTTTTATAAGTACACCATACCTAAATCTGATCCACATAATATATTGTTCTGTTGGCTTGACTCTAGCCAACACAAATGAACGGTTTTTTCCTTTTATATTATTATTAGTTGAAAATTGTAAATAATATAAACGTCTGTAATTCAGAAAGTTCATGTAATAAGCAATTGTTTCTGACATAAGACATCCGTTGAATGTAAGTGAGAAAAATAATAGCATAATTTGCCTAATTGTGCATTAAGTTGAACGTGATTTAGTGAATTATAATAAACGTAAAATAAACATTGAGAAGTATGGGGATTTTTATTTTACTTATATTTAAAAATCTAATATAATAAAGCTGAATTTCATGAGTAATATATGTGTGTGTGTTTGTTACTCAATCACGTAAAAACCGCTGAACCGATTACCATGAAACTCGGTATACTGGACTAGATACCTGGAGACCTAGAATAACACATAGGCTACATTTATCCTGATATCTCCGCGGGCTCGGGACTTACGCGAGTGAAACCGCGGGGTGCAGCTAGTTTAAATTTCAAAATCAAAACTCGAATATGAAATCCCATTTTTAGGGTTTCGTAGTCAACCGGAATAAAATTAAAATTTATAAATAAAATGATATTAAAAACTACATTCTATAACCTCCGTATTTATAGACAAGTCGAGTAATTACTTTGGCTAAGTAATGCATTTGTCTCGTACTTGTCGGTGGTTTTCAAGGTCTGCAAAAATATGACAGAGATTTTACTTAGCCAGAGTAATTACTCGATTTGTCTAGGTATAATACGAGACTAAGAACCCTATGAGGTACCAACTACTAAGTACTTAAACTGTGGTTTAAATGGGTACACATTAAAAAAAAAAAATTTCAATTCACACGATTTGTTAACATAGTTACATTTTCCCGGGTCATAATCGCGTATTACTATTTATTTTCTTACCTCGACGTTTCAAACATGTTACAATGGTCTTGGTCGCGAGGGGACTAAGACCATTGCGATCAAGACCATTGTAACGTCGAGGTAAGAAAATAAATAGGAATACGCGATTAAGACCCGGGAAAATGTAACCAGATTTCTAAATTTTTCTTCTGTTTTCGCGATGTTGTATTGAAATTAAATACATTTCTCGGTTTAAATCGCGTGGTGTTTATTACTTTTAGCACTGTTACAACGCTCAACGTTTCGAGACCTTTTCAGGCCTTCTTCAGGATAAAGGTCTCGAAACGTTAAACTTTGTAATAATGCTAAAAGTATTAAACACCACGCGATTCAAACTGAAAAATGTCGTTAATTTCACATTTCTAAACTCAAAATATGGCCCCTAAAACGAGACAGTAACAAAACATAGAGTAGGTATTCAAAAGATCTCTCCAGCAGGCCGTTTTGCTTGCATAACTACGACTATGTTTGGATTAAAGGACAGAATAGCAAGTGGAATACCATAACTCAGAGAATAATGCGGAGTGACGAAAATGAAACATTCACAGCTAGTTTGGTATTTGATAAATTGGAGCGACGCGCCTCTGTCTGTGAACAAAGAAAGCATTCGGAACATTTTATTATTATTAGTATAAAACGCAGCTATCCAATCTTAGCAACTAGACTTGTGTTATGTTGATGATAAAAATATAGATAGATAGATGACTTTATTTGTAGGTATGACATAGCACAAGAAAAGAAAAGAAAAAATACAATGAAATCGGTTTATCTGTGCGTGACCACAGACAGACCCACAAACAGACACGTCAAACTTATACGACCCCTCTTTTTCCGTCGGTAGTTTTTAATATAAAAATAAGAGTAAAGACAAGTTTAAAATGTAAGTTTCACAAATGATTATCTAATTATATTCTAATAGGTACATATTAATTGATTACCACTGCCGAAGGAGGGTTAAGCTTTTTGTATTGTATTGTACTTAAATAGTGCACAAGAAAAAATACAATACAAAACAGATTATAAATACAATTATTTTCTAAGTAAGTCTAACTCTGAAAGAGTTTTTTCCCGGCAGACCTCAATGGAAAGGAATTAAAATAGCTTAAGGTTTTTATGAAGAAGAAAACAGTAAAAATGTATTTGTTTAAGGTATTAATACAAACGATATCTTGAAATTTAAAACGAGAAACAAACATAATACAGGCTTCAAAAAACTTTTTCTTGGCGGGAATCGAACCCGCAATTTCCGTGTCGCAGGAGTGTTTAACCCGTCGTCGTCGCGCAATTGAGGTCGTAATTTTATTGTTTGGACGAGAATGGTGATCAATGGTCTTGTTTGGTTAGCCAACCCATGCACATTTTCAAATTCGGATTTGACAATGTGCGTAGCTTACTTAATAGTAGCTAATTAACTACTATTAAAGTAAGCTACTGTAAGCAAGCAGTTTTCAAAGTTGTTACCTGCAGCGTTAGATAGATGGCGGTTTAACGTGCCTTAATCGTTAACAACCAAGGGTGAATAGCATTGGAAATTTTCACGGCACTAGGCGGGGACTTGCGTAGTCTAGTTGAAATAGACTTTAGGGTACCGACCGACCCAAAAACGCGAGTTCAAGCCTAGCCGCAAGTAAAAATGTTTAATTGCATATTTTTCCTTAAAAATAGCCTTGAGCTACATAGGTACAAAATAAAAAGAAATTTATAGTAGCTAATTTTTCGATTTTACCTGATATGGTTCCCTAGAGAATCGCGTTAGGAAAAGCAGTAGAAAAATCAAATCAAGTACCTACAGTTTTATTTTCTTTTTTCAGTTTCACTTTGTTATTTTTTTGTTGGAATCTTGAAATTGTAAGCCCTATAAAATGAAACTGTTTTGGCACTGATCTCGAGTTTGAAGCTCGAATTTTAAGCGGCTTTTCATCACAAAAAAATAAACGTCCTATTCAACCGGGACAAAAATATTTTTTCATCCCATCTATTCGAAAAGTGTCGATTTGGTCCTCTATAAGTGCGACCAAAGTAGCTCTTTTCTGTTAAGAGATAAACAGGCGGGAGCAAAGTAAAACAGCCGGGAGCAAAATAAAATAGGCGGGAGCAAAATAAAATAGGCGGGAGCAAAGTAAATTTGAATTTGGAACATATTATATATCATTCATAGAAATCAAACGCAAATTATATGAATTACTGGCTGAAATGTGTTGAGTCACCGTAACACAAGCTTAGTCGCTTACCACGGGGCTAGATGGCGCTGTGTGTTGTTCACAGAATTTATTTATTTTATTAGTGTCATTAGTTTAATTAGTTTCATTAGTTTCATTTGTTTCATCAGTTTCATTTGTTTCATTAGTTTCATTCGATTCATTAGTTTCATTTGTTTCATTAGTGTCATTAGTTTCATTTGTTTCATTTGTTTCATTAGTTTCATTAGATTAGTTAGTTTCGTTAGTTTCATTAGTTTCATTAGTTTCTTTAGTTTCATTTTTTTCATTGGTTTTATTAGTTTCATTAGTATCGTTAGTTTCGTTAGTTTCGTTAGTTTTGTTAGTTTCGTTAGTTTCGTTAGTTTCGTTATTTCCTTTCATTTCATTTATTTATTCTCAAACAATATTTACATTGTGTCAGTTAGTTTCGTTAGCTTCGTTAGTTTCGTTAGTTTCGTTTGTTTCGTTTGTATCGTTTGTTTCGTTTGTTTCGTTTGTTTCGTTTGTTTCGTTTGTTTCGTTTGTTTCGTTTGTTTCGTTTGTTTCGTTAGTTTCGTTTGTTTCGTTTGTTTCGTTAGTTTCGTTTGTTTCGTTAGTTTCGTTAGTTTCGTTAGTTTCGTTAGTTTCGTTAGTTTTGTTAGTGTCGTTAGTGTCGTTAGTTTCGTTAGTGTCGTTAGTTTCGTTAGTTTCGTTAGTTTCGTTAGTTTCGTTAGCTTCGTTAGTTTCAATAGTGTCATTAGTTTCATTAGTTTCATTAAATTCATTAGTTTTATTTATTTTGCTTATTTTTTTTAGTATTTATATGAAATTTTCACAGATTTTCTGTAGCCGCTATAACAACCAAGAAATATTTATAGAGGGCTTCTGTATAATAAACGTGATATTAAAATTTTATACCCAACATTTTTGTTTAAGTAAATAGGTATATTCACGAATTACGTAACACCATATCTTATTTATTTTCTCATAGAAAGGGGATGAAAAGTAGAGTATATGACTCGAGAGCAAATTATTTTTGCCTCGGGTGATGTATACTTTGAATCCCTCGCTGCGCTCAGAATTCTACGTTAGAATCCCTCGCTACGCTCGGGATTCTATTCTAGAATTCTTCGCTTTGCTCGTGATTCAAAGTAACGCCCTCGCCGTAAAAATACTATTTTGCTCCCTTGTTATACAATCTACTATTGCTATGACTGCTGTTAGTACAGTACAACTCATTTTTAGGGTTTCGTAGTCAACAAGAAACTCTTATAGTCCATTTTTATTTCAAGTGCTAAAGCCTGCACTGGGCTTTCATAGAAATACCTATTTTTTTAAGAGAACAGTCTCCATACTCTTTCTCCAAACAAATGTA
Organism: Idaea biselata; assembly: GCA_958496205.1. NCBI lineage: Eukaryota > Metazoa > Arthropoda > Insecta > Lepidoptera > Geometridae > Idaea > Idaea biselata. The sequence continues at coordinate 6,108,117 of OY292404.1, forward strand.
GTCGACTGTTTCCTCCCTGGATAAAGACATTAGAACAAATATGTTTTTGCCATAAAACCTATATCTGTCATTCTAATTAGAATAGTAATTAAAAAAAAATGGCATATGAAAAAAATCAAAAGGTCATAGTCATGACTATAGGTCGGATAATCGGATACATATTTACCTAAAGTGAATTTTTGCCTGAGAAATTATGGAAGCGGCTTTTTAAGACATATTTTTTTAATAAAAATTCCGGGATTCCAAAAAAAATCGGGAATGTCGAACTAATCGATGCATATTTACCTAAAGTTAATTTTTGGCTAGGAAATTATGGAAGCAGCTTCTTAACACATTTTCTCTAAATTCAAATTCCGGGATTCTAAAAAATTCGGGAATGCCAAACTAATTGGATGCATATTTATCTAAAGTTAATTTTTGGCTGGAAAATTATGGAAGCGACTTCTTAAAACATACTTTTTAAAATATAAATCCAGGGATTACACAAGCAGGTATATAATTTGCCGTCTCACTCGCACTCATTACGAAATGCATATCAGACTCAAGACACCGAGTTGTTTGTTGCTATGTGGAGAGAAGAAAGAAAATTACTCACGTGACCTTTGCTATGCTAGTTTCGCAACCTGCTTTACAAAATTAGCTGGCATCAGATTCCATAGTTAAAAAGCATTTGATCGGAATTGCGAGATTTTTACAATCGATACAAAAATGCATTTCATATTAGCCAACACCTGAATGTAAGTAAATATACACCCGACCCGATTTGATTCTATAATCAAATCACAAAATTTTGTCGATTCCAGAATTCCGGGATTTTTTCGATACAAAAGTGCATTCCATATTAGCCAATACCTGAACGTAAGTATATATACACCCAACCCGATTTGATTCTATAATCAAAACACAAAATTTTGTCGATTCCGGAATCCCGGGATTTTTCCGATACAAAAGTGCATTCCATAACTGCGAACATCTCAACTTTAGGTAAATATGCATCCGATTATCCGACCTATAGTCATGACAGATATAGGTTTTATGGCATAAACATAATATTTGCTCTAATGTCTTTATCCAGGGAGGAAACAGTCGACTACGTTTGTATGGAAAAAGAGTATGGAGACTGTCCTGTTAAAGGAAAATACCTTTGCAAAAACATAACGCACGATCGACGGACGTGACTAAAAATGAGTTTAATTTCAATCCAAAAACGCGAAAACATAAAAAAAATCTAACTATTTATTAGGTTAAAAAACTAAATGCAACAAATTAACTATACAAACTTGGAGGTCTCACACGTCAGGCGTTGGAAGCAAGTTTTTCAATATAGTGCTACGGTACGGCTACAAAGTTGAAAACTTAAGTTCAACCTAACCAGTTTAGTACCTAAACATTTTATATTGCTTAGGTATTTACCAAAATAAATCACATTGTCGCTTTCTGTAGGATGTGGTGGAATGTAGGTTCATCGCGCTTTAATAATATTTTAAATAATTAACTTAATCTAACTTATTAATTAATAATTCATTAATTATTCTTATAGTGGTGTGGCTCCCCTAGTGTTAGAGTTCTCAGGTTGCCCAAACGCCACTAAAAATCTAGTATTATCATCTCATAGGACAATTACAAAATTATAATTCCAACGAATAAATAAAAATATTCTAACCTTTTTAAATTCACACGATTTGTTGGCATAGTTACATTTTTCCGGGTCTTAAAAGAGGAGTATATACGCCAACGGCCTTGAAACTGAAAATCCCTGTCGAGCCCATCGAAAATTGTTGATTATTTCATGACGGAATGCCGTAGAACTTTATTTTGTGCACAGATTGTAGGTGACATTGTTTCCTACATTTTGGTGTAGTTTTAAGACAAGAACCTTCTATTGGTGCAAAGCCTATCCAAATTTTAAAAAATGTCTGATTTGGCTAAAATGTCGATAGGCTTCAATACGTTTCGACATATTTGTATGGAAACTGCACTAAAATATCGGAAACAATGTCGCCTACAATCTGTACACAAAAAAAGTTCTACGACATTCCGTCATGAAATAATCAACAATTTTCGATGCGCCCGACATGGATTTTCTGTTTTTCAGAATCTTACATCGACGTTTCCCCCTCGCGACATAGACCATTGTACTTGTGACCAATTATTATTAGATTACTAGCTACGCCCCGCGGTTTCACCCGCGTAAGTCCCGAACCCGCGGGAATTACGGGATAAAAGTAGCCTATGTGTTATTCTAGGTGTCCAGCTATCTATATTCCGTTTCATCGCAATCGGTTCAGTAGTTTTTGCGTGAAAGAGTAACAAACATCCATACAAACTTTCACATTTATAATATTAGTAGGACTGGTCTAGATCGCGTTATAGATAATCATTGTTTTTAATTACCTCCACATTTCGCGATCTAGACCCGTGTCTAATAATAAAGATGGACGGAAATCGTGTAAGTTTAAAAAGTGCATTGTAACATAGTTGAAACGTCCGTCGAGGTAAGAAAATAAATAATCAAAAGCGAAAAAGACCCGGGAAAATGCAACTCTGAGAAAAGAGCCTTCTCTTTTTAAATAAAGTCGCTTATAAATAGGTACAAGAATAAATCACAACAAAAACTCTAAAAGATGTTTGAAGAACGAAATAACTAGGCAGCCAAACAGATAAATCTCCTGAATGCGGACGTTTATTTGAAAAATGAAAACTCTCCTATTAAAGGGAAGGTAATGTCATTAAAACCACAACAAAGACCTTTCAGAGGTCTCACTTATACCGACTTCGTTACCGAACGATTCTATTGCGTTCACTGAAATTCAGAGGGAAAACAATACGATATCGAGCGTCTGGTGCGAGAATGGCATAAGTTACATTTTGTGTATTTTAAAGAGCAATTTACTTATCTATGTGGGAAAAATAATGTTGAAGTCATTGTCTTGTCTACTTATAAGTTTAACTAAGAAATAATAAGTACATACTATGCCAATTGTACATTTTAAAATGTCATTAAAACCACAACAAAGACCTTTCAGAGGTCTCATTTATACCGACTTCGTTACCGAAACGTTTCCATTGCGTTCACTGAAATTCAGAAAGAAAACAATAGGATATCGAACGTCCGGTGCGAGAATGGCACAACTTACATTTTGTGTATTTTGAGGAGCAATTTTTATTTATTTAAGCATTTACTTAATCATGTAGGAAAAATAATTTGGGGTCATTATCTACTTAGTAAGTTATTACTGGGAAATATACCTATTTTTCCTACATGGTTAAGTAAATGCTAAAAATAGTAATATTTGCAGGTACAAATATTACTATTTTTTCAGATTACCATTCTTTAAATTAAAACTACTAATATTATAAAGGTGAACGTTTGGGTAATTTTTCTTTGTTGCTATTGGCGTAAAAACCGTTATACCGATTGTGATGATTTTTTTTTATTTCACACAAAATGAATTGAGAAATTAAATAATTATGCACGGAATGTGCTAAATAAAACGTAACTACTTTAAATGACAAATCAACCGCTGTTTAATTCTAAAAGTAAGAAAATAAACTAAGTTCAACTCTGACTTTTATTCACTTTTATTAAAACAAAACGAAATAATTATGAAAGATAATCGATTTAATTATATAATAGGTACGCAATAAGAATCAAGTAGGTAATTAATTAAAAGTTACTTCAAAGACTCAAAATAACTTAAAACTTAAACGAAAAAACGTATTGCCTTTAGACATGTGAATACTGCACAGTTTGAATTCACTTCCCCTCAGCAGAAACAAGGAAGAAATTTTCCGAAAAGTAATTTTTAGTAAAACTGCCATTATTCCTGCAAACGAGCGATATTTCAAATGGAGCCGTCTTTTTTGCTTTGAAGAAACAAAACAGGGTTTGAACAAATCACGAGGCTTGCCGCCAACGGTTTTGAATTATTCATAATTCACGCAAGCAATAATAGCACAGGTGAATACATATTTTTTTACTCTGTTTTGTGTTGGTTTGAATGGAGCGTACTGCTGCAAAGGAGTGATAATATTTCATCGATTGTTTAGCTTTAAACAACGTATGTGAATAGATATTTATTGAGTTTTAGAGTCAGTGCCCAGTGTATGATGAATAGATTTTTATTCACATTACAATTTGTTATGATTCGGGTTCTTATGTGAATATGAGGGGTAGTGTATGGGTAGTGGAAGAGTATGGAAGTCGGTATATTGTTATGTGTAATAGTAATAGCAGTGATGGTCTAGTGGTGATACTTTGACTTTCATTCCGAAAGTCGTCGGGTTTGAATTTCTATCATTTTAGCGTTGTCGTTTTTTATTAGAAAGATAGTACATGAAAATAATGTCCGCTACGCTTTTCACTTTTACGGTGAAGGAAAACATTTTGAGCAAATCCACGTCTTAAAATCACGCACAATCGCCCAATTATGAACACCTTTAATATTTTATGTGTTTGTAAGTTTCCTCTTCTAATCTTCGCTGTTGAACGTCTAATAGCTGGAATCTCACGCCGCGATATATCTCAAGTCGCGTTGCGCCAGCTCGTGCCTACGCGCCGTATGAAGTCATTTGTTCGAGGCGCGAGACGTGCAAGCTCGTCCGATCCGTTCCAAGTCGGTACATCAACACTCGGCGCGAACGGACTCGAGGCGCGGCGCGACTTGTGATATCTCGCGCCGTGCTTTAGGTACATCGTTCACATGTTTTTACGTTTTTCTTTTTCTGTTTATCCATCTACATTCTGTCAATTTACTTGACACTCGTTTACTCATTTATTCCACTGCTAATGTACATAAACAAAACCTACTAGTCTTTTTTCACCATAGTATCAAGTGCTTCATTATCAAACCGATTATGTGGGCGTCTTCCTTTATTCATTGATATATTGTTTGGAAAATGGATACATCATACAGCCTACTTCAAAACGCCAACAAAATTTAATGTTTCGGCTTCTATTGTTCGTAAAAGATTTTAATTATTGTCCTCGATACCTATTGTACTCTAACGTTTGACAGATGAATTTAAATTTATTTTTACTGGTTACCCATGCAGTTTCAATGTCCTCCCATTTAAATATTTTTACCTCCCATTTGCCCCAAATTTCTAACGGGACAATTGGGAGGTAAAAATATATTGAAAAATGAACATTTGTCTTATTATTACTAATTATACCTATACTACCGTGGTATAACTATAATGCCGTTATCTGACATGTGGTTGATTTTGAACTTTGATTCTACGTGTATACACGGTGCTCCGAGGAGGGGGTATTAAGCCGAAAGGGGTTTGTTCTAGAGGTCTAGGCGAATAACTTTTGTTCGAACAAGTTTTGGAAATTCGAAGTAGTTTTCGAAAATTTTGAGTTTAAAGTTTGCATGAAAATCAGCTGTTTTTTAGAGTTTGAGGTCATTGGCCTTAAGGTGCCCTTTTATTTAGTTTGGACCAATACAATCCAAACATTAATTGCCATTTATTTACAAAAACAGCTGTTTTATTTAGTGATACAACTTTAAAATTTTCGAAAAAAAATTCGAATTTCCAAAAGTCGTAGAATAAAAGTTGTTCGGCTAGACCTCTAGAACAACCCCCTTTCGGCTTAATACCCCCTCGTCGAAACACCCTGTATACACGTAGAATCAAAGTTCCAAATCAACCACAAGTCGGATAACGGCATTATAGTTATACCACGGTAGTATATATTTTTTTAATTTTTTAATTTTTAGCCTATTTTGTCCCACTGCAGGGCAAAGGCCTCCCTCCCTTCTCTCCACTGTTCCCTGTCCAGTGCTAGTTGGGCCCAGTCCCTATTGTGCGAGTCAGTTAGTTATATTTTACAAGGAGAAATGCATCATCAACAAAACTTCCGTAACAGGATTCGACCCTGTGCCCCTCGCTTGCCGGGCAAGTGGGCTAACCACTGGGCCACACGGGAACCATATTAATATCATTAGCCTGGTAATTCTATGTTTTTAATGTATGGGGAAATGAAATAAATTTATAAAGTTTTGAAACTTTGGTGACATATACCTTTGGATGTGGTCTTCAAGATCCACCACTCTCCCCCCTTTTCCACTGGCCGCTACACCCCCCCTCACCGTCAAGTTTGTCCAAGGTAACAGTTTTTTCACTTTTTTGGGAAAACTATAATAGATATGAAAGAAGTGGTCCTTGTGATCCGTGGTGGATAAAATGATCCTTATTAAATCCTGAACCATAATGTTCGATCAAGCCTATCAAAATAAGACGTAGGACATTTTTGTTCAAAATTTAATGGGGATCATTTTTTATTCTGATACTTTTTTCGTATCTATTATAGTTTTACCAAAAAAGTTATTGAAAAAAAAACATAATTTCCGGATAACCGGACATAAAATCCGGATAATTGGACATGGTATCCGGATAAAGAAAAGTCTATATGTTCGAAGTATAATCGAACTCCGAAGCTATATTCATCAAATTAAAATTTTCTGATATCCGGAAATCATGTGTTGGCATACTTCTCCGTTACAAAATTCAGATTAATTATGAAAAAGAAGAAAAAAATATAATTTACGGATAACCGGATTTGATTTCCGGATAACCGGACTTGATATCCGGATAAAAAGTAGCGTTTATGTTAATCCAAGTCTAAAGTTATGTTCAAACTAAAATTAGTTGCAATCGGATGAGCCGTTTTTGAGATTCACGTCGACATAGCCAAGGACATATAGAAAAACGAAAAACAGATGAACAGACAAACAAACAAACAGACAAACAGAAAAACATAAAAATAAGTTGTATTGCTTCAATAGGTACCCATGAAATTTATTTATTTTAATGTTTTCCAAAACAGACATCGGTCAGTTACAATTTTATTACATGTATAAATTGTCAAGTTTTCCAAAACTTAACAGGCTACAGCTCGAAAACCATCAGGCCTATCAAAGCAAGAAATAAGACATTATGGTTCAGGATTTAATAAGGATCATTTTATCTTTTGCCACTTCTTTCATATCTATTATAGTTTTCCCAAAAAAGTGAAAAAACTGTTACCTTGGACAAACTTGACGGTGAGGGGGGGTGTAGCGGCCAGTGGAAAAGGGGGGAGAGTGGTGGATCTTGAAGACCACATCCAAAGGTATGTCACCAAAGTTTCAAAACTTTATAAATTTGTTTGTCTAAAAAACATAGAATGACCGTACTACATGTTGTTCGTCGGTTTCGGACCGAAAGTCTGTAAATAACAGACTGATGAACCGATACTGGCTGATTATGATGTATTTTCCTTCTGACAGCCTCTCTCAAAAAGTGCACAGAAATCGGCTTCCTCTCGCAATTCTGTCCAATCAGAAGGCTTTATTTCACACTTTCTTTGCTTTTTTAACTCGCAGTTTGACTTGAAGCTAATCTAAAAAACTAATAAAGATGACCTAGCTTGATCAGTTTGGATCCTTTTGTAATTAAATCGTGTCTACAGCATACCTAATGAGCTTTGGCTTAGTCTAGAAACAGAGGTACCTTACTTAGACTGCGGTCTTGAAGTCAGCGGGCGGCGGGCTGGCAGCGAGCGCATCGCTAGGTGCGCAGTTCCCAGCCGAAAGAAACTAAAGAAAATCAAAATTAAAATTTCTTAACATGTAAACGAAAAACAAAATGACATAAGTATTTACATTTTCAATAGCGCAGCGTTGAGCGGGAACTCGCGCATCGCATCGTAATTGCATTCACTTGGTTTGTACTATGGGTACTAGACAATGGATATACTACATAATTAATTATACTTTTTTTTTTGTAAATACATAATGATACAAAGAATGAAATGATGGTCATCGTAACTACACTGGGGTTTAGATTCGCGCTAATGCATGTATACTTCGTGCTCAGTCGGTTTTGATATATCAAAGCAAAAACTACCTCAATGTTATATAGCAACATGGTTAAAATATTTTTTACTACTACAGTCTACTAAAAGACCATACCCGATGCCAATGTCAGGAGGGTTACTTCGGTTCGTTTCGATACGACATCGATACGATAATTCTACTGTCACGTTCTGATAGTAGGGTGACAGTAGAACCATCGTATTATCGTATCGTTGTCGTATCGGAACGAACAGAAGTAACCCTCCAGGTCTCTGTTTGTGACCGACAATCGACATGGCTAAACGGTCGCTTGCCGCCCCAGGTCGGGAGACGACGACTGGTGCAGGAGCACTAAAATAGAAAATATTTATTGGCAATAAATCACACAAAATAACAAACACCATTTCAAAATGAATAAAAGAAAACGTTACAAAATTAACAACACTTATTATAAGCGATGCGCGAGTTCCCGCGCCACGTTTGCGTTCCGCTCTCGCTCACGCTTTGCTGCCCGCTGCCTTCGAGACCGTAGCCTTTAAATCTATTTAGTACAAAAACTAAGCACTTTTCCTTCGCCAGTTCTTTGAGAATAAAAATGCAAATTTCTTAATTATACCTAACTAGTTAACTGCTGTACAAAATTATTACCGTCACTCAAACTATTTTACATCGTAAAATAAATATAACTAGCAGTGCTCCTCGGTTCTACCTATAATAATATAAATCATCATTCTCTATTCGGGTTAAAAATCTGGATAAAAATTACACGAAACCAGTAGGGATTATTAAAACAATTTAGCAGCACCCTGCGGTTTCACCCGCGTAAGATTACTGTTAGTTTTCAGACCATTAGAAATTTAAATAAATAAAAATAAGCCCGTTTGTTTGAGGAGCTTACTTCCTAGGACTCTCACTTAGGACATGTCGGTTTCCTCACGATGTTTTTCTTCACCCTAAGAGCGAAGCAACTTTATCTTAAAGAAAAAGACATGCGCGGTCGGCCGGGATTAGAACCAACGACCCTCTAATATTTTAATATTAATGAAAGCTATAATTTTACACCAATTTAGTATAGATCTTCTTTATCCGAGAGATGTTCCCGGTTGCATCCCTCTCGAGAGCCCGGGGTCCGCTTTCCTAATTTTCCGTCTCCACTTCGCACGATATTCGGCATCCCGCGTAGTGAGGCCATTTGCACGCATATCCGAACTTACGACGCCAAGCCAGCACTTCTTGGGTCTTCCCGGCCGGGCGGAGGCGCCATAGCAATACATTTGTTCCCCACGTAACTAGCCGGTTTTCGTAAAACGTGACTGTACCATCATAAGCGGCATTCTTGCAATTTATCTGCAATTGGAATATAGTATCTATACCAATTTAGTATAAATACTATATTCCAATTTGCGAACACTCACGCCAAACCTATTTAACACGACAGCGTATGAGCAATAAATATGAGCAAAAAGATGGATCATGTGCACTATCATTGATCAAAATTGTTAAATGGCATAGTAGTCAGTTGACGTTGAGGGTGTCCGGCGTAGAACAATAAATTTGCAAAGCACAACGCCGGAAATACTATCTCGGTAACGAAAGTACAGACAGCAATAAAAGCTAGAACAAGGGACGCACGACAAACAAAGTGCTGGGGAATTGTTTGAAGTGAATAATGCAAAGGAATTTTTGTCAGTTGTCGTTCCTGACAAAATTTTCTGTTCAAGAGATATAGGTACTCGTACTCAAGTAAAAAGCCTTAGTTAGATAGATAAATCAATTAATGAATCCTTTATTGATAGATTAGTAAAAATATTTATTGTAACACGATTGTAATTTAAAAGGTAAGGAGAGAAGAATTGATAGGTAGAAAAGTGGTTCGTTCTCCACCCTGTAAATTTTGGAGCATTAAGTTTCAGAAGAGTTGGAGGCATTAAAACCAAGTTAGAACCTAACCTAACCAAACTAAATAAAATAAAAAAATCAAAATAGTCTTAGATATAGGACAGAAAACAAATTAAAACAACTAATATGTTTAGTTTAAATTGTTTTATTTTGTTCTTTGACAGCAAAAGTAACTTAACTTATTGTAAGTAGCTAATTTTATTTTGTTGCTTATTTTTGTTTTGTATGTATTTTATTTCCTTTTGACGTAACTAAGTGATCTAGATAAAAATATAATTATTTTTATGTTCCTCTAGTTTAACTTAATGAGTATGGGTTTTATATCAATAAATGTTATTGATATAACATCACCGTTAAGCAATGAAACCTTCAGACTCTAGCTAGACATTACTAGCAAGAATAACAAACTTTTATCAAAGAGTAGGTAGGTACATATCCGCATAAAAATAGCTTTTAAAAATTCATACTAGAATATATCACAGTTTTTTTGCTAACTGTACGTAGTACGCACCCAAGCACTATGTCACCGAAACTTGAAACAGAGAATTTTGTATTTTAGACGGTTTTTGTATGCAGCCAAGCTAACTGACATGTTTGTTGGTTGGATCTGGCGGGTTGCAGTATTTTCGGATATATGCGAGGAGATATGTTGTGTTTTATTAGATATGCTAGTATGTTAGAGGGAGTAGGACATTAGTGGTCATTGCCTTAGATTAAAACAAAAAACTAAAGATACGGTACCTAGTCTCAGAAAATGAGACGATAAAACTGCGTCTAGCTGACGCACTAGCCTCAGTCGTATGTCTGAATCTGACTGAATCATTCTTAAAGACAAATATTTTTAAATACAATAATTTTATGAAAATGCATGTAGGTGTTTCTAGCTCATTTTTCGAATACGCAATGTTAGAATATACCGTATCTACTATTTTTGTTTTCATCTAAGGTCATTGCCGACAAACCAGAGAGTAATTAAATACCACAGTTTGCCTAGTAGGTACGTGGTGAATCGACGCTTCGTACAGTTCCCCAGCTTTCATACTTTGTTTCCCGGAACCGCTTACATGAGTTGCGGGAGAGGTAAATATTTATTTTTAAGCATAAATACTTGCACCCGGCAGTGAAGATCATCTCAAAGTGGACTCCTCAACAAAGCCGTCCAAGGGCCTAGGAAGCATAGAAAGGGATTGTGTAGAGGAAGACCTGCGGCGAATGGGGAAGCTCACATCCTGGAGGAAGACTGCGAGACGGACGAAATGGAGTAAGATTGTTGAAGAAGCCAGGACCGCAGGAAGTAAGTAAGTAAGTAACTTGCACTCGGCGGGAACCGAACCCGCAACCTTCTGTATTGCAGTCGGGCATTTGCCCTACGCGCCACAGAGGTCGTCATAAGTTCTACGAAATGTAGGAAACTTGACACATGACTTGTATGGTACTACCTAGACTGATTTAATATTCTTTTTTTTATTTTTAAGTGCTTAAGCCTGCACTGGGCTTTCTTAGAATTATTTAAGAGGAAAAATACTTGTGCAAAAACACAACGCACGATAGACGAAGAGCGGGATTCGAACCAACAACGCATCTTTACTCAATCCGGGAGTACTGACTTTACCAATTAGTCTACCGGCGTCGTCGTTGACTCATACGTTGAAATTGTGCGGCAATATCTCCCATCTAACACAACTAAGGCATGTTTGCTTGTTAGACGGATTTGTTCAAGCCATTCATAGATAGTGTAGAGGTAGAATTAACAGGAAGAGCACCCAATAGACAGGCTGCCATTTTCAAAGTCGATTCAGCTCCGTTAACCAAGGTAGCAGCTAGCTAGGTCATAGAAGGCTTATAACATCTTGTTCTCGATCGATACCTCATTGAAATGTATTCAACCTCCCTTTGTGATTTAGTTCTAGTCATCAGATATTCATCGCTTCGCAACCAGAATGATAATATACGTGTACGTAGTTGATAGAGTGGTATACAGAGCTGTGATAGTTAGGGGAGAGATGCGCCAGTTCCTATTGAGTATGAAATTATTGGACGTTCAGTTAAGCCCTTTGTAGTAGGTCAGAACTGATTTTCTCGGACGGTTATCAATAAAATTGATTTGAAACAACAGTTTTGAAAACAATGCTTATTAAATTTGAGGTTATTTACTAGGTCATGTTTGTTGTGAAAACACGATTACAGAAAATTTTAACGATAGAATAAAATCATAAACTTCCGTCCAAATTTTAATAATAAATGGCAAATAAATTAATAATAATCCACTCGGACATGAACCATTACTTTCCAAATTGGTTTGTTTTAATAAAAACAAAAAAAAAACGATCGAAACTGTAACAAAAGACTGATCGCTATAAAAACAAATACGATCGAAACTTAAAAGATTTTAAAAGGTTATTTTCCTTTTCTCCCTTTTGATCCCTTAATAAAGACGATCTAAACAAAAACCAAAAGACGATCGAAATAATCTTAGATTTAAGACGTCATTAACTTTAACATTTCATACCTATTCATTAAATTGCCTCTAAATTGTAATAAAAAAACTATTAAAAAAATACCCCGACCAATTAAGAATTTTCTCAATTGGTCGGGGTCGTCGAAAATTTGTTTGCTTGAAACTTTACATTTATTAGGAATACTTTAATTGAGGAACGAATGTTGCGAAATCCTTTGTGACAATCGCTTATTCTGTGGCCGCTACATTATCTGTGCCTCGCAAGCCTACTGGAGATATAAATTCAGCCAAAAAATCATGTTAGAAGGGATATATATTTTTATACAAAGCCGGTTGCGATCAGAAACATTTTGGCACGACACTGGTTCGACGAACATTTGTTATTGTAACAAAATTATTTATTTATTGTTAATTCATTTTCTGCCCTTCATTTAGTATGTTTTGTTTATTATGTTTAGAAGTAGGTATATCACCTTTTTTTTTTCTTCTTTTACTCAAGACTAGTTTTGTGTGCATAGTCGCTTATATGTGAAAACATTTAATTGGTTTGTAGGTGTATTTTTATATTATTAATTTGTGATGTATAACTGTTTGTTTTCCTGTTAAATAAAAATAAATAAATAAATAAATATCAAAATGATCCCTGTGTATTCACACTCTCACATAGAAAGCAAAATAGTAATACAAAGTTATCATATATCTGACGAAGTGGCTCCTTACTACTGCTAAACTACAAAAGTAAAACAGCTACTTCAGCCATGGGTTATTCACAAACACCATAATGTGACAATTTACGACCATTTTTATGGATATATTTACCACTATGTTTGTTATTTCTATGTCTAGCACCAAATATGATTTGAGGTTTACACCCATGTCATCTCTGAGGATTGTGTCGGTATTATTCTGTACCTCTTCATGCAAGCACAGCGAGGTCGAAATAAGGATTATTGTAATCTCGTCACAGCAGGCATATTCAATATACCTTAAGCCTTTCGTGCAACTTGCGTGGATATTCGTCAAACATGACGTCGCATTTGCATGCAGGTTTCTCTTGTGGACGATCTTAGAGCGGTGAGCAAGTTAATTTATAGATACTAATAATCCTCAGCACTGAGAGCGTGAAATGTTTCAGTTCCCACGTTTTACGTCTTTATTCAGGAATATAGGCAATGTACAATATTTACACAAGATGTTTGGGTGTAGTTCGCAGCTATATTCTACCTATACAAGGTGGCCCTACCTCATCGAGGTTTTCATTTCCGATTTCAGCTCTGTCAAACTTACAACTAGTAGTTTTGCGAATAGTAAAACTAAAGCGTAGAGGAGAGCACTTTATGGGAAGGTTGAAGTAGCAGGAGATTTTCTTAAAACTTGTTTGCCGAGTTTCATCAAAATCGGTTGAAAAATAGAACCTGTGACAACATACCAACATATTCTTCTACAAAAACAAATACAAAATTTGTAATACTCGAAGCATACGCCTCGCTCGCTTGGTCAAAAACATCGTTCAAACTAGAAATAAAATACAATCTTAACGTAAACAAAATACGATCAAAATTAAACAAAAAGACGATAGAAAAATTTGAAATAAATAAATGAATTCTGTGAACAACACACAGTGCCACCTAGCTCCGTAGTAAGCTAGGTACTATGCTTGGGTTACGGTGACTAGGCAACGTTTAATACTTAAACTTATTTTCTTTTTTAAATAAATACATATTATAGAGAGACACCCAGACCGGAAACAAATATTTATTTTTAAGCATAAATACTTGCACCATGCGCGAATCTTACCCGCAACCTTCTGCATTGCAGTCGAGCATTCACACGACGCGCCAAAGAAGTCGAAAAGCGTATTTGTTTTGGTAATCTACAATGGGGTCGTGACCAGCGCTGGTGAAACCGCGAGACCATGCTATTTCAGAATTATAATACACATAGATGCATTATCACCATTCAAGTCATAATTTGTTTATTGACCATAACACGAGTATAACATTAATATTTTACTGGACCATAAACTAAGAATGGTAAGTAGGATTTGGTAATAAACAATGGTACAGTCTGGTAGAGTTAAGTGAATAAATACAATACTCCGCATACTCAAATTTTAACGGCCCTCTTATTTTGGCACGGATCATGAACATAATAAATACTATACAATACTTCAGAAACTTAGATTAAAAATGTAAACATAAATCCCATACATTTATTTGTAAGTGACAGCTCTTTACTTTTTAGATATTTTGCTAATATCCGCTGCTAATAAACGTACTTTGATTTTGATTTTGGTTACCCCATCTCTTCCCGTTGATCTGAGGGAGAGTAGCAAACCTTAATTTCTCCCCGGGCAGTAGGGGATAAACTGCTTGGTAAACGAGGGCTGCTATCGGGCGGCCGGCCGGCCGAAAAATATTGCCAAATCTATTTGCAGAAGAAATGGTCAATGATAACTCGCCTATTGCGCCAACTCGGGATGCAGGCGGGAATATTGCAGAAAGTTGCATTAGGTATATAATATTTTAACATATTATGCAATAATGGTTCGCCCGACACACTACTGAGGCCAATTATATTAAGGGCCCTATTCTGAAAAACTGAAAATCCATGTCGGGCGCATCGAAAATTGTTGATTATTTCATGACGGAATGTCGTAGAACTTTTTTTGTGTACAGATTGTAGGCGACATTGTTTTCGATATTTTAGTGCAGTTTCCATACAAATATGTCGAAACGTATTGAAGCCTATCGACATTTTAGCCAAATCAGACATTTTTTGTCTAAAATTTGGATAGGCTTTGCACCAATAGGAGGTTCTTGTCTTAAAACTACACCAAAATGTAGGAAACAATGTCACCTACAATCTGTGCACAAAAAAAAGTTCTACGACATTCCGTCATGAAATAATCAACAATTTTCGATGAGCCCGACAGGGATTTTCAGTTTCAAGGTCGTTGGCGTATATACTCCCCTTAATAGATCCCAAATAATATGAAATAAAATTTTAATAAATAAATAAATTCTGTCAATAACACACAGCGCCATCTAGTCCTAAGCGACTAAGCTTGTGTTACGGTGAGTAAACAACGGGTATAATACTTATATTTATTTTTCTTTTGTAAATACATACATACATATTATACACGTGGTTTCACCCGCGTATGTCCCGATCCCGTGGGAATATCGGGATCAAAAGTATGTTACTCAGGGTTAATGTAGCTTTCTAATGGAGAAAGAATTTTTAAAATCGGTCCAGTAGTTTCGGAGATTACCCCAATATACATACATACATACATGTTACCAACGTTACCTCTTTATAATCTACTATATAAAAATAAGTCGGGTTTTCCTTCCTGACGCTATAACTCCAGAACGCACGAACCGATTTCCACGGTTTTGCATTCGTTGGAAAGGTCTCGGGCTCCGTGAGGTTTATAGCAAAGAAAATTCAGGAAAAATTTAATTATCTGTAATTTATAAGGCAAAACAACGTTTGCCGGGTCAGCTAGTCTACTATATAAAAATAAGTCGGGTTTTCCTTCCTGACGCTATAACTCCAGAACGCACGAACCGATTTCCACGGTTTTGCATTCGTTGGAAAGGTCTCGGGCTCCCTGAGGTTTATAGCATAGAAAATTCAGGAAAAATTTAATTATCTATAATTTATAAGGCAAAACAACGTTTGCCGGGTCAGCTAGTCTACTATATAAAAATAAGTCGGGTTTTCCTTCCTGACGCTATAACTCCAGAACGCACGAACCGATTTCCACGGTTTTGCATTCGTTGGAAAGGTCTCGGGCTCCGTGAGGTTTATAGCAAAGAAAATTTAGGAAAAATTTAATTATCTATAATTTATAAGGCAAAACAACGTTTGCCGGGTCAGCTAGTATTAGTATAAGTATAGATAGAGGGACACCCAGACCAGAAACAAATATTCTTTACTTATTTTTAAAATTTATATCGGTAGTCAGTCAAACGACAAAATGTATTATTATTCGCGCTACGCTTATGTTTGTGTCACACTCAACGATCTATGTATAACTTCTGAATTGAGTTTCACCACTTAGCTATCGAGAAGTTTTGCTAGTTTAACGTATCCAAATAATAGGCAATCCTACATATTGGCATTATTATTTTAGAAATTAGTTGATAGTTATTTTAATGCTGAACCTGCTTTATAAAACCCACATAAAAGTGGCTTTTAATCCATATGGATCTATAGATTAATATTTTGTGGATCTTCTATCTTGTGGTATGACCAAGACGTAGAAACTTAATTATATCTACTATGAATTTTGCCTACGCCTTTGAATTTAGTCCAGGCCAGAGTATTGCTAAAGGAGAGCAACTATATTACTTGGTGGATTTAAGGAATTTCGTTTAAAATGATTTGTTTTTCAATTGTAATATTTTATTTTAAGCAGACCTTCAACGAAGAATAACATTAACATCATCTTCAAATATTTTTTATTACAATTAATAGCTATATCTAATCTCCTAATAATGTTTAATGAGTGTCTGTGTGACTCGATACAGATATTTTATCGTTAGATATAATATGGTTAATACTAAAATAATCAAAAATCATCTTGGTAATAAAAGTAAATTTCATTGTTTATTTAGCTCCAGTATCTTCGAAGTCCGCCGGCATAGGTTGCAAAGCTGATCCTCCATCAATAACCACCTGCGTTCCAGTAATGCTTTTGGCTGTATCACTTACTAAGAATGCCACTAAATCAGCCACTTCTTCAGCATAGCATAGGCGACCCAACGCAGTCTTGAAGCTTTCAGGCCTGCTGTTAGTTTTTACTGGTCCAGGATTCACGCAGTTCACTCTCACTCCATGCGGTGCAAGTTCTAAAGCAACACATTTAGAGAAATGGTCCAAAGCTGCCTTGGAAACGAAA
Source organism: Idaea biselata (assembly GCA_958496205.1). Taxonomy (NCBI): domain Eukaryota; kingdom Metazoa; phylum Arthropoda; class Insecta; order Lepidoptera; family Geometridae; genus Idaea; species Idaea biselata. The sequence goes on from OY292404.1 coordinate 6,125,227, forward strand.
TATGCGTAATATTTAGCCATTACTGCGTTAATACTTGATAGGTTAACAATATTTCCCTTTGTTTCTATAAGATGTTTGGCGGCAAGATGAGTCAAATTAACAACAGCATCCAAGTTTGTCAACATCGTTTCTCTAAAAGACGTCATAGTTGATTCATCGAGTAATTCCTTAGGATCCGCAGCTGAACCGGCATTATTGACCAAAATATTTATTTTTCCATATTTATCGAGAGTTTCTTTAATAATTCTACGAGCGTCGTCGTCTTTAGTAACGTCTGCAGTGATTGTGATCGGTTGACCGCCTATTGCTGAACAAGCTTCTAGAACTTTTTTTAGGTTTGCTTGATTTCTTCCCACGATGACTACGTTAGCACCTTCTTGGGCCAATTTTAAGGCAATAGCTTCGCCAATTCCAGCACTTGCGCCGGTAATAATAGCAACTTTGCCTTTGAGACTCATGTTGACTTTTTTTCACAATTAGAAACTTTGACAGATGAATCTGATTTAATGTACATTCACAGTGATGTCTTCTTTTTATACTCGTATACCATAACATTTACTGATAACAATATTGACATATCATCGTTACATTCCGAAATAAAAACTATGTTAGTTTTTGGAAAATACCTAAACATTAAACGCATGACGATACATTCTTGCTATACCCTGCGGCTTTGCCTGCTATTAATTAAAATGCCGGGTTAAATAATCAATTAAGGATAGCACTGCAATCCCATGGAACATTAGAATTGATTTGGGATAGCTGTCCCATAATTTTTCGTTAATTAAGAAAATTACTACCTATAAAATCTGAAATAATCTTACCTACCATAACTTGTACTATTTATGAATTCTGTGTCATAACTGAAAAGACCTAAAGTCTAAATAGATTAAATATATTTGTATTGAATATCTATTTTAATAAGTATAATTCTGATTTTGATACAACAGTTTTTTTTTAATTTATGTAATCCAGTTCCATATAGACAGACTTTAGATTTTAAACGTACCGCAAACTGCTTTTTGATTACATACCTAAATATAACTTATCGCAGAGGTTTCTCCCATTTATGGTTGAGTCATAATCATAATCCAATGTTTTTTTTTATCATTGCACTTTATCTCTCTTATCTGGACATAATTAGAAGATATCACACACTGGAGCAACATCCGTAGTATTGCGTCGTTTTAATTCTATTTAATTATTTTTAGGTAATTTTCAATGGTGATATTTTAGTATTTTAGCAAATACCAAGCCATTCCTTCTGTTGGCCCAGACTAGACCCAAAGGAGTGCAGTAACTATCCCACTTTATAGGTTCAATAAAACTTAATAACGCTTAAATAAAAATGGTTTTTACTTGAAATATTTTAGTTTAACTTTAACATTATCTTCAAATTATGTTTTTTTACAAATAATAATCTAGTCTACTTATAATCAGTGTATGTTTGAGTCCACACAGATATTACATGACCTATCTACTTTTAATCTATTTCTTATGCTAGGTTTCTCTATTAAAAATACGATTCAAATTAATTGCGGGACGAAAGTGACACAGAATATTAAAATATACAAGACTAATCTGAAAACTGACTCAAATACGTTGGAAGACTTTACAAAAGTACCTACCTTCATAAAACTTCACAACACTTGATGTAAAAAAGCTTTGGGATCAATTTTTTATAAAATGTTATAGATTAGAAGGGGGAAGTTGGTTATCTTACCTCATTAGTACCAAGTGGAGACTTATATGGTGGAAAGAGTAGTAAAAGTTATGCCTAAAAAACTCGGTCAGCCGCGATTCAGCCTGGGCCCGTCTGAGCTCAGCCCGTTTTTAGGGGAGCAATCCCCCCTGGGAACTTACCTCATCGAGTACCAATTTGGGACTAATATGGTGGAAAGAGAAGTAAAAAATTATGCTAAAAAAGTCGGTCAGCCTCGAGTCAGCCTGGGCCCGTCTGAACTCAGCCCGTTTTAGGGGATCAATCGGGGTAGGGACGTGCCCAGGCTGACTCGAGGCTGACCGAGTTTTTTATTCATACCTTTTAGTCTACTTTCTACCATATTAGTCCCAACTTGGTACTAATGAGGTAAGATGACCAACTTCCCCCTCCTAGTCTATTACTGAAACGAATCATATTTTTAAAGAAGCAAACCAGTTTTACATAAGTCGTTATATTATTTAATACTTTATCATGATCAATAATTATCTTTGTTTATAAAATTCCAATTCATTGTTTATTTAGCTCCAGCGATTTCGAAGTCAGCAGGCATAGGTTGCAAAGATGATCCTCCATCAATAACCACCTGCGTTCCAGTGATGCTTTTTGCTGTATCACTTGCCAAAAATGCCACTAAATCAGCCACTTCTTCTGCATAACATAGGCGACCTAAGGCCGTATTATAGCTATCAGGCCTTATGTTGGTTTTTACTGGTCCAGGGTTCACGCAGTTTACTCTCACTCCATGTGGTGCAAATTCTAAGGCAACGCATTTAGAGAAATGGTCTAAAGCCACCTTTGAAACTAAATATGCGTAGTATTTAGCCATTACTGCGTTAACGCTTGATATATTAACAATATTCCCCTTTGTTTCTATTAGATGTTTTCCGGCGAGATGAGTCAAATTAACAACAGCATCCAAATTTGTCAACATCGTTTCTCTAAAAGATGTCATGGTTGATTCAGCAAGTAATTCCTTAGGGTCTGCAACTGAACCAGCATTATTGACCAAAATATCTATTTTTCCATATTTATCGAGAGTTTCTTTAATAATTCTTCGTGCGTCGTCGTCCTTAGTAACGTCAGCTGTGATTGTGATCGGTTGACCGCCTATTGCTGAACAAGCTTCTAGAACTTTTTTGAGGTTCGCTTGATTTCTTCCTACGATGACTACGTTCGCACCTTCTTGGGCTAGTTTTAAGGCAATAGCTTCGCCAATTCCAGCACTTGCTCCGGTAACAATAGCAACTTTCCCTTTGAGACTCATGTTGACTTTTCTTTACAATTAGACGCTTTGATCGATGAAACTGATTTAATGTACATTCACAGTGATGTCTTCTTTTTATACTCGTATACCATAACATTTATTGATAAGAATATTAACATATCATCGTTACGTTCCAAAATAAAAACTAGTTTTTGAAGCATATCTACATGAAACGGATTAAAGTCGGTGTCATGATGCAAACATGAAACGCGAAATATTCTAGCGATTTGCCTGCGATTTTGCCTGCGATATAGCAATCGCATAAAAAAAGATAGCCGCAACATGGTTTTTCGGTGATTGAACTAATATTTTCTACTCAAGAAAAGTGATCAATTTTGATATACTATTTCGATTGTAGGTATATTTCTACAGATATTTTTTATTTATTAATTGTTACTCGATGAGAAATTGTACACAGACTTAATTTTTAATTGGTACCTAAGCATAACTTATCGCAGAGGTTTCTCCCGTTCACGATTGAATCATAATCCAATGATCATAATCCAATGATTTATTATCATTGCACATTGACATAATTAAGATATATCACACACTGGAACAACATGCGTATTGCATTGTATAAATGCCATTTTATTACTATTTGGTAATTTTCAAAAGTGAGTTTTTAGTTTATAAGCCTAGAGATATATTACATTTACCACCCGTAGCATAGATTGGTTAAGAAATACGACCTGTAAAAGGGAAGCAACATAGCGACAGACAAATGTAAATTTTGCCAGACTTGAAGCAGAGACGATTTGGCTCTCTTCGCTAGCTTGGTCAATTATACATAAGTATAATTTTTGAAAACGCCAAACGTTGTTCTTTAGTACCTATGCAGCGAGCTCTGCCGTTAAGCAAACTGCTCCGCCTAAAAACCACATGTTCTACTCTAAGCGATCATTTAAGCGATTAAATGAGCGTAAGTACAGTACAAGCTGGTAGAAGAATCAGAGTTATTACCCTAAAAGTAGATACACACACATCCCTCACAAACATCGATTATATAACATCTCCAAAACTTTAAATCTTTATGATATAAAGTATAGATGAGTTTTCTCAAAGACAGATTTCAAAATATCGACAGAGAAAACAAATAAAATTTCCGATACGTCTTCGAAACTTCCGAAGTAAGATCGTTGGCTGTGAAACAGAAATCGTTCGTTTTAAAGGAATCGCTAGAAGTTTCACAGAAACTCATAAATCTCGTCGTAAAACACATGAATTATAAATTTTAGGAGCGAACTCCGGTAATGTGAAAGCTTATATGCATAAAAATATGCAACTTTGTTCGGTTTGTGAGAACGTTGGCTATTGAGTATTCAATGTAGACGACTTTAGTGGTACGTCGGACGAACACCGGGCTGCGATATAAGGTTTCGATTCAGACCTCATGCAAATACTGATTTTTTTTAAATAATTAAAATACTTTATTTCGTCATTTAGAAATTATCGATTATTTTCTTCAGCAGTATCAAACAAATTTTAAATTTCAAACGTCAGAAATTATCGGTCGAAAGTAACACAGTAGCCCTGCTAGTTTGGGTGTTTTATTATTGGGTATTTGTGTGAAATATCGAAGTAAATTTATTAACTCAAAAATATACCTACAGAAAATGAACGAATGAAATAATGTGAATCTTAAAGAAGAGACCTGTGAAGGTCTCGAAATTTTGAACATTGAGACAGTGTTAAAAGTAATAAACACTACGCGATTAAAACCAAAAAATGAGTTTAATTTCAAATGATATTACACTCATAAGTTTTATTTATCGAAAAATGGCAAATGATTTTTGCCAAATTTAAAATTGTAGTTTTACTAAAATAAAAATTTGGAAAACTTTAACACGCAATTCACATAATATAGGTAGGTATATCATCACTAGAAACACTTAAATCAAAAAGTGGTTAAATGTTACCACATAAATATTATTAGGTACCGAACCTACCTAGTAATTTTATTGTTACCTTTATTTCTGGACAACCATAAAAGTTTCAGATACCACCTACATATGACAAGTTATTTACTACTTTATCAATACAAACTTTATAGACACCGACATTAATCCGTTACTAACTACCGAAAACAAAATGAAATGTAGCAGATTGCCTCACCACGCCAAAACTAGGATCAATTCCGAAACTTCCCTAATAAAATACCTACAAATAACATTATTTTGACCGCCGGAATGGTTTTATTTTATTTATATGCCGAATTTTCGAATAGTACGAATACCTTTATGGATTTTTATTAATTCACATTCGGAAATAATAGATTTACTGGATTGTTGTAAACTTGTCACATACATGGTTATTATAAAATGAGTTTTAACGCCAGACCTGGTTTAAACCATGATTTAGGCATAGTAGTATAATGGCATGGATAAGGTTTTGAATAATCATGTAAGCAAAGGTGACGTCTCACATCATACGTTGAGGTAATAATAGGCCAAGCTGCAGGGAAATCACATTACAAAAGGTGGTGTAACAAATTTTATGATTTTATGTTATTTAGCTAAGTTAGCTTGACATAAATTCAATTTCTTGACCTTGGGGCACAACGGGGTATGTCCGATATCTTGCTAATTTTTCGTTTTTTGCACATAGTGCCTCGATAGTAAGTGATATGACAAAAGTGTCTAAGAACAGTATGTAGAAGTCAAAAACTCTTACATACTGTCCATACATGTCAATTCTGTAAGTCTTACAGGTAAAAAGTTACAATCAAAAAAAGAAAAAACAACATTATATAAAATCAGTATAGATTTCTACGACAATTATTTTTTAATCGTTTCCATAATAAGCAACAACAAATTATTTGTGGTGGCCGCCTACAAGATGGCGCTAGTAGTACGACACGGTGTCTTATATGGCGCATTTAACATTTTTGTTCTTTTGATTGTAACTTTTTACCTGTAAGACTTACAGAATTGTCATGTATGGACAGAATGTAAAGTTTTTGACTTCTACATACTGTTCTTAGACACTTTTGTCATACGACTTATTATCGAGACACTATGTGCAAAAATAATATTAAACTCAAAATATCGGATATACCCCGTCGTGCCCCAAGGTCAAGAAATTGAATTTATATCAAGCTAACTTAGCTAAATAACATAAAATCATAAAATTTGTTACACCACCTTTTGTAATGTGATTTCCCTGCAGCTTGGCCTATAAGGTTAAAATTGAATTTCAACGTATGACGTTAAATTTCTTCAGAAACGATTAAATAAATAAATAAATAAATTCTGCGAACAACACACAGCGCCATCTAGCCCCGTGGTAAGCGACTAAGCTTGTGTTACGGTGACTAGACAACGGATATAATACTTATATTTATTTTTCTTTTGTAAATACATACATATTATACATAGAATTACATAGAATTACATTATACATAGATTGATACAAGACTAACACCCATCATATTTATAGACGTGTAAACAAATTACTTTGGCTAAAAGTAATGTCTGTCACATTTTTGCTGACGCTGAAAATGACTTACAAGAGCGAGACAAATGCATTACTTACTTCAAGTAAATACTCTACTCGTTTATAAATTCTGGTGTAATAAGTATCAGAAATCTACAGATCAGATGATAGATGTCAAAAAAAAAACAAAAGTTGACCGAAACAGAAACAAAAGTCTTTTCTCTTTTGTTTTCGTTTTTTTATTGGTCATCTAGATAGAAGTTCCAACAGGATGTTTTATCTAAAACACCCTGTTGATAAAACATCCTGTTGGAACTATGGACTTAAGGACTATACCTACGACACGACATTACATTCAAAAACTGTAACTTTCCAAACATTATTATTATGTACGCATAGTCAGGGATACAACTGTGAGTATTGAAATTTTGTAAAAACTGTACATTTTACATAATTTAATTTCCCTTCCCCATGTGACATCATCGTTTCCTCGGAATATATGTATAGGACATTTGCGATGCATTTTGGCCCGAGATTACTCATTTGCATATTTTTATAGCCATTGTATGAGCATTAATACCTAGCAGTTATCGATTTATTTGCGGTGAATTGGTCATAATTTTGGCTGGTGTTATCAGAAAGTTCTGCAATTTGGTAGGGTTATTTCCGAGGACCCCAAAAATTAAAATTTAAGTATCCGCAAGACACACCAAAACTGGCGGTTGTCCAACCAAAACCTTGATGAAGTCAAGGGGAAAGAGGATTTTTACTATAGGAAAGTGAAGGGAAATAGTCCTCATGCAGAACTGTAGTCACTTTTTAAATATTATGTATGAACTTACCCCTGACTTGAATGGTTTCAAGTTTTCCACTTTGCCTGTCAGTCAGTCGCCGAGTAAAGTAGGTAAGACAAGGACCAAAATAAACAACATCTTGTCAAGAAATTACTTGTTTACTTAAAACCTCAATCACTTGACGTACAAACATCAGCTCAGTAATAATTTAACAGCACTCGTAAACAGCAAATAGAATATTTTAGTAGTTTGCTCCTTTCAACTCTAAAGAAGGGAATGTGGTAGGACGGAATACCTATTCGTAATCTTGTAATAAACTGGCAACTCGGCACACAATGACAGGCGATTGTGTCCACTAATTAATATGAAATTAGATTGTTATGAATTTCTGATAAAACTAGTCATGATGATGTACCACCTACTCGGTGGACCGACGACATTGTAGCGGTCGCGGGGAGTCGTTGGATGGAGGTAGCTCGCGATCGCTATTTGTGGCGAAGTACCTATAGGGGAAGCCTCAGTACCTATGTTCAGGAGGGTTACTGCGGGTTGTTTCGATACGACATCTATACTGTCATACGATGATTCTACTGTCACATTCTGATACCGTATCGAAACGAACCGAAGTAACCCTCCAGTAGTGGACGCATAAAGGCTGAGATGTTGATGAGTCATGATGATGTTGCAGATAACAGCTTAGCACCTAATTTTTCTTCGTTTTTCGTATTATTGAATTGAAATTAAACCCCTCTTTTTCGGTGAGCATGAGTATTATTCTTTATTTTCTTACCTCGACGTTTCAACCATGTTACAATGGTCTTGGTCCCTTATAAATGTAACTAAATTAAATCTAATTGGCGTAAACGGCGGCCTAATCTCTTAACAGTGATCTTTTTCATGCAATCTTTAGATGGAAAATAAGTTAAAAAAAGTCAAAGTAAGAATGTGACACAGTGACTATCGACTTTCTCGTTTCCGCTTGTCTATCATTTAATCGCATGCTTCAATGTGCGTTGTCAAAGAAATATTTGCTTGTACTAGTACCTTCTTGAATTTCGTGGAAATTCCGTTAATTATTTAGGTAGATAGGTAGGTATGCTAGTTATTATGCAGATTTATTAAGCTCAATTCGTAATGTCAGATAATTATTACCTATGACACGGCTGCACAACTACGAGTATACCCTATTTCAGAAACTAAGATCAAAAATGTTAACAAAAATCCCATACATTTATTTGAAAGTTCTTCAGATCTTTATTTACTTTTTCCTTTAAAATTTTCAGTTCTTCGTTTTTGATTTAAATTTCTGAAATAGAGTAGGTATAGGTAGGTATATTTTGTTTATGTTGGAATTTTCAAAGGTATTTCGGACCTATCTTCATCTACACTAAACTTCTACACTAATAAATTATAAAGAGGAAAGATTTGTATTTGTGTGTGTGTCGTATGTTTGTAATGAATAAACTCAAAAAATACTAGACCGATTTCGAAAATTCTTTTACCAAATGAAAGCAACATTGGGCTGAAATGTTTTTTTTTTAATATTCTATCTTGTAAATACTTTTGTTTTAGGGAAACGTTGTATAAACCTACCTACCTACTTTTAACAAGTTATTAAACACACTTGTCCAACTTTTACAAATTGTTATTTTGTGTACCTGCCTAATAAATAATAATAGATACTTACCTAAATCATTAGATCAGTTGTTTATAAAATTTAACATTATAACTATCCACCATAATACCTTATTCAAGCTAATTCCTTTGCAAATAAAGTCATTACGGAGTCAAAGCAGAAAAACCAGATAAGTACCGAGTATAAAGAACAAACAATTCATCGCAATGCTACGGGCTAAATCTAGATTGTAAATAAAATCTTTGAGCAAACAATATCATCCGACTTCAGACTGAGTAACAAAGAGGGAAATGCATTTTTACATTAGCAACAATTCTAAACACCAGCGGGTTGCCTTCTGTAATAGCTTCGGGAAACACGGTTGGGAACAATAAAGAACTTGGAATTAAACTCGATAGTTTAAAAAATATATATTTATTTTTAATTTTGTATGTAGCTCAAGGCTATTTATTTTATTTAGATTTTTTTAAGGAAAAATATGCATTCGATTTCACTCGCGTTTTTGGGTGAAAGACGCCAAAGACCGTGAAAGTGACCCAAAGACGCGAGTTCAAGTCTCGCCGCAAGTGAAAATTTTTGAATGTATATTTTTCGTTAATTTTTTTTTTTCTAAAATACCTATATCATTATTTTCCGAAATTTTGACTAACCAATTGCGGCCTCTTTTCCTGGTGCTGATTTATGTAGCTTTAAATTAATGACGACGTCTATGGCGTGTCAAACGAATGCCCGACTGCAATGCAGAAAGGTTGCGGATTCGATTCCCACTGGATGCAAGTATTTTATGCTTAAAAATAAATATTTAATCACGGTCTGGGTGTTTCTCTAAGTATAATAAATATATCCGTTGTCTAGTCACCGTAACACAAGCTTAGTATCCTACCACGGGGCTAGATGGCGTTGTGTGTTGTTCACAAAAAAAAAAGGATTACAACTACACCTAGTATTATAGTAAGTAATCAATAAATAAATATTGCATAATAATATAGGTAACTTTCTGTGTTTATAAAATAACACAACACCTACCTACCTATTTAAAATATGCCTAGTCATTATGACTTTTCTAATCTTCATTTTGATAACAATTATCTAAACTATTATTCATTTTTGCGGCAATTTATCTGTGATTGATATTATGATGATTTAGCGCGTTTTTTGGGTCATCTGTACTTAATTAAAGATGGCGTAGTAGGTACTTAAGAAGGTATCTATCTTTTAAGGGTTCCGTACCTAAAGGTAAAAACGGGACCCTATTACTGAGACTTCGCTGTCTGTCTGTCTGTCTGTCTGTCTGTCTGTCTGTCCGTCCGTCCGTCTGTCCGTCTGTCCGTCTGTCCGTCTGTCACCAGGCTGTATCTCATGAACCGTAATAGCTAGAAGGTTGAAATTTTCACAGAAGATGTATTTCGGTTGCCGCTACAACAACAAATACTAAAAACAAAATAAAACAATTATTTAAAAGGGGCTCCCATACAAGAAACGTGTTTCAAAAATAACAAGGAGTTTCGTACAATACAAGTGAGGTCGCTTCTGATTGGTCAGGACAAATCGAGTTGGTCATGGAATTCAAAATGGCTGCCCTATCTGTCAAATAAACCAGTCTGCCTTACTTACCAAAGAGTTTCTTTTATGTTTCAGATTTTCTTTGTGCCAAGGTTTTTTTTTTTTGAGTGTTTCGGTCGTTTGATGGGAGTAAGAATCGAAGATAAATATTTCATATTTTCCTATAAAATTTAAAAATTGGTTGTTGTAAACCATTTTAGGGTTCCGTATCCAATTGTGATAGTGGTACGGAACCCTTTGTGCGCGAGTGTCGCACTTGCCCCGTTTTTTAGAGTTCCGTATCCAAAGGATAAAAACGGGAATTAATTATTTATGAATCACTAGCTGCGCTTCGCGATTTCACCCGCGTAAGTTCTGATCCTGCGACAATATCGGGATAGAAAGTGGCCTAAAATCTAGGTCTCCAGCTAACTGCATATCAAGTTTTATAGCAATCGTTTTCAAATCAAATCAAATCAAATCAAATCATTTATTGCGAATAAAGGTATACATAGGTCTTACAATAGGTACATATTCGAGAAACACTTTACTCGGCCTTTACATGAGGCATGCAATATTAAGTGATATTAACTATTTTTAAATAAATTAGTCAGATATAATCAATTACAATGTCAAAATTATTAAATGAGACTACATTAGTATTTTAGTTTTTTTTAGTTTTTTTTTTACGTTTTAGTATTTTTTGCGTAACAAAGTAAAAAATACATTGCATACATGTACATTGTATGCAAAAAATAATGCAAAGTTCGACTTTAAAAAATAGGACAAAATCCTATCCTACATACAGTGCAATTTTATCTGTTATGTAAGCTGAAGTCGGGCAGCTATATGTATAGTATAGGTACATACAATCTGGATCTGGCGTATGAAGTACATATGCGAGGGCGGCGTGAACATATCCACATACAAAACATATACAAACAACTAGCTATGCCCCGCGGCTTCACTCGTATATATCCCGATCCAGCAGGATTTTCCAAAACCCTTTTATAAGTGAATACGAACACCCTAAAGAACATATATCTACTCTACAAATTTCATATACGGTTTAGACGACCTCTGTGGCGCGTCGTGCGAAAGCGCGACTGCAATGCAGGAGGTTGCGGGTTCGATTCCCGCCGGGTGCAAGTATTTATTTATGCTTATAAAAATAAATATTTGTGTCTGGTCTGGGTGTCCCTCTATGTATAATATGTATGTATTTACAAAAGAAAAATAAATATAAGTATTATATCCGTTGTCTAGTCACCGTAACACAAGCTTAGTTGCTTACCACGGGGCTAGATGGCGCTGTGTGTTGTTCACAGAATTTATTTATTTATTTTATTTTATTTTTATATCTCTAGGACCAGCGGCTTGGGCTCTGCGTTGATATAATATAGGTTAGTCAGGATGTGCCGACGGACATTTAATTTTATATGTATAGATTATAGGTACGGGTCGAATTGAGAACCTACTCCTTTTTCTAAAGTCGGTTAAAAAAGATGATCTCTATGTTTCAACACAAAGCTCATTGCTAATAATTAGTCCTACTAATTATTACTATCTACAAAGTTCTATAGAACCACTCTAACTTCGTTTTTAATCCTCCCCCCTATAATTTATTCTGTCGAAAATACAACTGAATTTCACGGGATTATCCCAATTATAACTCGTGTTGATAACTTTAACGAACATTTCGGTTTAACCCAAGATAATTGGCTATTACTATGCATCGAAAACAGCAGGTAACCGTAGCGTATGTGTTTAAACTTTATAGTGCCTTTTTCTCATTTTTTGTTATGTAAAAAACGTGTCCTCGGGCTTGCTAAGCTGATGTAATTTTCATGATAAAATTGTATTGTTTATAGACGTTTTGTTGTTATTAGGTGTTATAATCTCGCAGTTTCACCCGCGTAAGTCCCGATCTCGCGGGATTTCCGAAAAACCCTTTCTTAGTGGATACCTAACCTACACACCACAAAGAACACACTCTCCAAATTCTCCGAACTCTAGGTTCGCGGCTAGTCTTTTCCCTTAGTCTCGTATCGACAATGGATATACTACATGTAATACTTTTTTTTTATAATACTAGACATAGTACCCATAGTACAAACCTAGTGCTTAGTTTAGACTCAGGTACTCAGGTGTGACGTTGTTCAATATTTATTTATTATTTTAAACCTATAAAAACAAATTAAAGTGTAATATTCAAATTTTATTCCAATATCTTCAACAATATAAAGCGACAGAGTAATCTCAATTCTGATTGCAATTTTCATAAAACATTATCGAATCCAGTTAAGGTTATTGTTCGAACAAAATGGATTAACGAAACGAGAATGTCGTTGTTTTTAATAAACGTGCTTTCATATTCTCGAAACGGCTTAACGGTAACTGAGATTTAAGCGGTTTTTTTTTTCAAAATTCATTGACAGAAAGTTTATGTTAGTAATTTTATTGAATGTGATATAAGGCATTTTAAAAACTGGACTTTTGGATGACTCTGCTCGTAGCGTACCCCGTTCAATCTATATCTATAAAATGCCTTGCTCTGACTGACTGACTGCATGATCAACAGACAGCCTAAACCGCTGATAGTAGAGAGGTGAAATTTGGAGAGCGTGTTTTTTATTATTATGCTGTAGGCATCTGATAAGAAAGGGTTTGTGAAGTGAGATTCACAAATCCCGCGTGAAACCGTGGCGCGAGACTCAGCTAGTTAACTTATTATGAACAATTTTATAGTACTGCAGCGATAATTTCTCATAATTTAACATTTTTGCTAGTAAGTAAGTGTAAGTAAATTATTTTGTCACATGTAATTAAGTATTTACGTGGCATGCCTTTTAAGTTCTGTCGTTTGAAGAAAAAAAAACTATATAACCTTATAGTACCTTTTATTGTTTTTCAAAGTATTCACCACGAAGTTTAATACACTTTTCCATTCGCTCGAACCAGTTATTATAACATTTATTCCACTCCAAAGTGGGGGTGTTCAAAATGGCTGACTTGAAAGCGTCGACCGCTTCTTCACTGCACTGGAACTTTTGACCACGAAGAGTTTTCTTAATTTTAGGAAATGTAAAGAAATCGTTAGGGCTTAGGTCAGGACTGTATGGAGGATGATCAAGAATTTCTACGTTTTCCTGCTTCAAATACTCAATCGTTTGACGAGCGGTGTGTGAGCTTGCGTTGTCATGGTGCAGGATGATGCGTCGCTTTGGGCTAGATTTCCGAAGTTCGGCGATGACTTGTGGTAAACAAACTGTGGTATACCACTCCGCATTAACCGTTCTACGATCTTCAAGTGCAATCGTCGCAACATGACCGGTTTTCGCCACGAACGTAGCCACCATCTTCTTTGAAGTGCTTCGAGAGCAAACAACTTTAGTCGGCTTTGGCTCGTTTTGGAAAACCCAGACTGTAGATTGTTGTTTGGAATCAGGATCGTAGGCATAGATCCAAGATTCGTCACCACTGATGATGTCGTAGACGTGATTTGACTCTCCTCGGTTGAACTTCTGAAGAGTTTTATTACACCATCTGACGCGGGCCGCCTTATGATCGTCGGAAAGCAAATGCGGGATCCAACGGCAAACTAGTTTTCTCACACCAAGCACCTCATGCAATATCTTTTGAATGGTTGTCCCTGAGATGCCTAATAACGCCTCTATCTCTCGATATGTCACATGACGATCTTCGACGATTAGTTGTCTCACAGCAACGATGTTATCTTCAGTGAAGGCGGATTTTGGACGTCCTTCACGAGATTTGTCACTAAGTGTGGTATGTCCACGCTCAAATTCCAAATACCAGCGTTCGATGGTCCGCAGACATGGGACTTCATCATGAAATACAGATGTTAACTCTTCGAAACACTGAAGTTGCGTGAGGCCTCTTCGAAAGTTATAGAAAATTATTGAACGAACATTTTCCTCAGTAAGATTCATTTTCGTACGTGACCTGACAGATTCAAACCAACGCTGTGACTAAACAATTGCATTAATCCTAATGCTTTCAATTGTTTTGATATTCGAAATTCTAAAGGCCGCTCCACATTCTCACGAGAATCTCGTGAGAACGCGAGAAACATGCGAGAAACGAGAATGTGGAAGCGATTCGCGTATTCTTCTCAAGTGCTCGCGTTGTTCTCCGGCTTTTCTCCACTTTTTGTCGGTCTTTTAGCGCGAGACAAAGGAGCGCGAGAACGTAAGAACAGGCGAGAACGTGTATTGACTCCACACTCGCATGTTTCTCAGTAGTTCTCAGTAAAGTTATAAAATAACAACCTACATAGTCGTTCAAAAAGTACTTACCTTGTTCTATTACGATGAATACTTGTCATCCACCATCTTCTTTTTCGCCACTTCTAACTTTTTTCTCTTTAGCATACGGATAATTTTATTATAATATGCGAATGCGCATAACAATAAACTTGTCGCAGCGGTTACTTCTGCGTCCATCGTCATCGAGCGCGAGAACTGTAGTGAGAACTATTTGAGAACTTTGTGAGAGTGTGTACCCAAAGAAGTTCTCGCTACAGTTCTCGCTGAGAATCTCCGGAGATTCTCGCGTGAATGTCTCGTGAGAATGTGGAGCGCCCTTAACAAATTTGAATTTTGAAAAGTTCTAATTTTAAAATTGGCGGCAAATATACAAACGACAGAACTTAAAAGGCATGCCTAGTACAGATAACATAACACGCTTGAGCGAAGCGAGCGCTTGGTCTTGCTAATGAATGTAGATGGGTTCTTAGAAATAAACTGGTGTAATACGACGTATTACTTAAGAAAAGTAGTTCATGAACTCTACCAACAGATGGCGCTGCTAAAGAAACAAAGCCCAAGCTAGATCGCGCTATCGTTGCGTTTAGGTGATCCATAGACCTCGGACGTGAACTTTGTCCACTGTATCTTCAGATCCTCAGATCACCTGCAGGCTACCTTGGTACGCATCGGGCATCTGCATCCTTCTTGGAACAGAGCACCTGAACGTCCTCGGTCTATACGCTGAAAGCGTGACAGCCTGAAGTCCCCCCCCCCCCTCCTCGCACTACACCGTGCGCCACACCTCTGTAAGGGCTATATTTCACCGGGACACCATGGCGGCGCAACCAGTCGCCGCTACCAACAAAATGTATACAGCTCTGCGCCACCAAACAGACACCAAGTGAGTAACTCTCTATAGAGCTGTATACATTTTGTTGGTAGCGGCGACTGGTTGCGCCGCCATGGTGTCCCGGTGAAATATAGCCCTTACAGTGCATCCGCCTGTGCATCCTAATTGGAACACGGTGTGGGACCTGTCCGCGTTAAGGCTGTTCTCCTGAAACTGTGACCGCCGCGCCGACCTGAAAACCGTGTAATATACTCGTATAGACTTGAACCTGCGTTTTCTATAACCTCCACCGACTCCACTCCCCTACACTGGTTTATTTATTAAAGCTAAGCTAGTTTTGTACGAATAGAACTCCGTCGATTATATGTATAATCATACTACATAACTAGCGGCTGAATAGGTACTGACACCATTTTAGAAGTCGTTTGAATCGCTTACTAGTTTTGAGTTATTTTGAGTAGCTTTATCTACTAATTTCAAATTAGTAAGCGATTCAAATAGCTTTGAAATTTTGAGTAGCGTTTCATTATGCAGCTGTATGTTCTAAAATTATTGAGAGCAATTTTTCAAAAAGCAGTAGGGACTTACCTAAGTATATCCTAAGTGGGGTAATCACTAAGAAATAATGTATAGATGAAAAAGGATTACGAAAAACATTTCTCCAAATACAAAATGCTCCCCAAAATAACTAACAGTGTGTATAAAACAACATTTCTCTGGCTCACGCCTGCTGCTGCAACTAAAGGGTTATTTCTCAAACACGTCTCCCGTCGTAATAGCAATCATTTATACCGGTGATCACTTGTGTCGTTTACCGCGAGAACGTCGTATTTTAGAAGTTAGAGCCGAAAACGTTTAACCTCTAACTGGGGAGAGCACAACACGTTCAATTGTAGAGGTTATTTTGTTCACTGTTTGCGTTAAGCATGATTTATGCTAGACCGGGTCGTGTCCGGGCCGGGGACGGGCTACTTTTGTATGAAGACAGAGTTTGTTTTGCATGTTGTCTGTGCCACGTCCGTGCTGTCATCACACAAAAGTAGCCCGTCCCCGCCCCGGCCCGGACACGGTCCGGTCTAGCATAAATCATGCTTTATACTTTTAAACGTTATGCGTTATCTACACTAATATTTGTATTTGTGTGTGTGTGTGTGTGTGTCTGTATGTTTGTAATAAATCAACTTAAAAACTACTGGACCGATTTCAAAAGCAACATTATCGAGGAGTAACATAGGTTACTTTTGCACAACTTAGGCATGTTTCCGGCATCCCAATGGCGCGAACAAAAATAATAGAACATTTCTTGAAAATTTCTATGGAAGCCCAGTGCAGGCTTCAGCACTTAAAATAAAAATAGAATCTAAATGCTTTCATCTCCCCTTCTCTAACGTGGCGCGCGAATCAACTGCACCAAGCGAGCTCAAGCTACATGGTTGAAGGGAATCTTGAAATTAATAATCGTGGGATATTTTTTAATGGAGAATTTCACATAGTAGAATGCCTTGACCAATAAAAATAAGAAAAATAAAAAATAATCTTCTTTTTATCATTAGCTAATTAATGACATTCATAAACAATTTCAGTTTGTTACGTCTGACCTCTTACTTTCATTTGAATAATAGAAACAAAGAAAACAGCACATTTTTCATTCATGAATATGAGTTTCTTAAAAAGGTCCACAATTTCTTTTACAAAGATCCGTAGCCTTTATTAGGTGAGAGGCTATTTCTTTCAGGATTGTGTGCAATTTCCTTTATTAAAATCTTCTTTTCGAGACTTGTTTTTGTTTTTTAAGGTCCCTGGGAACAATCTAGAGGGGTACTTTAATTCTACGAACGAACGAAAGAAAGAAAGAATTATAGTAGAGGCCCTAGTCTCAAGTATACCTTTTACACGATGCCGTTTTGCAAGCCCATCTACTAAGCCAGTTAAAAGGCAGAGTGTGAACGGATGATTATGATTGATCTAGGCCCAGTCAGAATTGACAAAGAACATTGTAACATGGTTGAAACGTCGAGGTAACAAAATAAATAATAATATGCGATTAACACTCGAGAAAGTGTCACAATGCTTACCTAGTTTTGATACGTTTTTTATACAATGTTTACATAATACCAAGATGGTAAGATCCGATTACCCAAGGGATGCTGTATAAAAACAATTTTTTACCCGATTTGCTATAAGATCTGGTACACCTCTTCGTTTTTTAATTGTACACTACGATTTGACACATCTTCATGAAGAAAAAATGACAAATATTAACTAAAACAAAACGTCAGATTATTGTTTGAAATAAAAAAAAACTTAATTACTACATAACATACCTACCTAATTAACGTGATGTATGTCTGTAAACCAAACGTTTAAAATCTTATTTTTCAACACAAACGTTAAAAATACGGCAGCTACTCTAAAGCCATTAAAAATAAAAAAGTAAGAACATCTATCTCCTCAGCTTTTTTATTTTCTGTCTTGTGTTTAATAACCTAAACGCATCACGTAAAACAAATTTGTCTCTCTCCTAACTTTTAGAAGGTATTTTCTTAAAAAGCGAGGGCAATAAAAAAATCATTTGTAAGTTGGTGCGAGCGAAGTTCGGAAGTGATCCACGTAGCGCTCTGTATAAATCAAGAAATCGGCGTAAGGCGTTTTAGGAAAACTGAGTTTTCTTCATACTTTTTTTTTAAATTGATTACTGCAACTTATTATGTTTTTTTGTGACAGACCTTTTTTTCCACAACCGGCTATGCAAGTTTTCATATTTTGTGTAAGAAATTGACAAGAACCGCTGAAATTGAAATCGCAATCGCAAACACACGACTGCTAGAAACATGTATTAACAAACTTGAAACTTGTAGAACTTGAAACATGTAAAACGTGAAACGTGTATTAAAGTGGGCAAATCTCTACAATTTGTAAGGAGTAGAAAATTTGGTTCCAAATTTCGAAAGGGGGCAAATGCCGAACAGATCGGCTACATTATAGCAATAACGCAAAGATTCGCCTTGTCGCGACACGTGTGGCCAAAGAAAGATGTTTGACATTACACACTAATCATAACTCTTCGCGCATTTAATAGCAGCTGATTAAGGAGAAATCTTACTCACAAACGCTACATAAAGTTTATCACTTTGTAAACTTATCGTAAAGTAGCTGTCAAATTAAACCTGAGGGTCAGGTTGTTTAAAACCATCGTTACTTTACGTTACAAAATGGCGGATGTTGAACAGCTGATTTTTGTCATTGGCGAAAAAAGTAACAAATTTGACAATTGACAATGACAAAAATCTTTGTTTTGACAGATAAATGACAGAAACATATGAAATCGAAACGAAATCGTTCATTCTTTTGGTCAATTTTGACCAAAAGAATGAACGATTTCGTTCAAAAATCATTAAATACTGCAGTCTTGCAGGAATAAAATATGAAAACGTTTGTATAGCTAGCAAGGCGTTATTGGCGTTTGTAAGTAAAGTTTTTTTAATGCAGTAAATAAGAGCTAATAACAACATGGCTAACAAGCGGCTGTTATATTAGATAACGACGACCTCTGTGGCGCGTCGTGCGAAAGCGCGACTGCAATGCAGGAGGTTGCGGGTTCGATTCCCGCCGGGTGCAAATATTTATGCTTAAAAAATAAATATTTGTGTCTGGTCTGGGTGTCCTCTATGTATATTATGAATGTATTTACAAAAGAAAAATAAAAATAAGTATTATATCCATTGTCTAGTCACCGTAACACAAGCTTAGTCGCTTACCACGGGGCTAGATGGTGCTGTGTGTTGTTGACACAATTAATTAATTTATTTATTTAACGAGAATTTTGTAAGTGTAAGTTTTTATCGCGAAAACGCAACACGAATCTCTATGTAGCTATAGCATAGTGAACTTTAATAAAAATGAACTGGGCGTACACGCACAAGGATAAAATATTGGTTCGACAAAAAAACACCGCCTTGAAATTATTCATTTTGTTTCTCCTGAAACGATGTCAAGTTTCAGTAAATTCATTAATTTAGAAGCACTTGAAATGAGATACCGGCTTAGGATTCTATTGTTCCTACCTTTGATGTAATATCGAATATCAAGATCATTGTGTTTCTCTTTACTTGCTAAGAAATAAATACAAAAAGTAGGTACTACACATAAATCGGTTTCACTTCGGGAAGAATAGACCTGCAAAAGTCTTGAACCGTTGAGCATTGAAACAATGTTAAAAGTAATAAACAACACCCGATTAAAACTGAAAAATCATTTTAATTAAAAACACTCTTAGCACTTTAAAATAAATATTTAATTACCACAGTCAACAGAATCGGCGTAGTTACAAACTTTAGCATTTTTATCAAAGAGTAAAGGTTCAGGGCAATTGAACTCCATGGCTTTAAGACTTCCGTCCACGTCGGCGATGCATATGAAGAATTTTCCGCAGTCGTTAGGGTTACCGACCAAGCCTAATTCAGTGCAGGTGAAGGGCTTTCCGCTCGATACTGAAATATAATTCGATTGGAGTATTTTTTTTCATCTAAACAAATAATAAAACTAAGTCCTCTACTGCGTCTGTCTGTTTGTCTGGAATCGGATTATCATGCAGTTTTCATCTTTAAATAGAGTGATCCAAGAGGAATATTTGTCAAAATTTTATGTAAAATTGTTGGCAACTTTATGTATGTAAACATTATTTCTTAGTGTTAATCCACACTTAGGAATACTGCTTTTTGAAAAAATGCTTTCAAAAACTTTACTAAAGTTTTACTAAGAAATAATGTTTACATGCTTGGAATGTGTCATCTTATATTGTAATCATTTCCATGTAATATGGGAAGTTACAAGCCGAGTCGATCTGCAAAGTTCGTCGGTAGATGTCACTACGAGGCCTTACTCGCAAGAACACACGAAGAGGTGCTTTCTTAAATTCGACCTGGCTGGAGGGCTACCCGTGGCGAAGCGGTTAACGCGTTGGTTCGGATTACCAATAGTCGCGGGTACGAATCCCGCCGGGTACTAAAGTTTTTGAAAGCATTTTTTCAAAAAGCAACTTTATGTCTGATTTTATCTGATCAGCAACTCCAACTGTTGGGACGTAACTTATGGAGGTGAAGCATTGCTTGGCGCAGTCATTGCTTGGTTGGGTAGCTGATAATTTGTGTGGCAAATAGTTTACTGGAGCTCCTTCATCCTTCGGAAGGCACGTTAAACAGTTAGTCTCACTAGCTATCTCTGATAGCAGTCGTTAGGTCAAGCTATACGAAAAAGAAGTAACTTACTCATACTGCCTGTTGGTTAAAAGCTAGGCAGCACCTCGCACTGAATATAAACGAACTAACCATACCAAACAAAATTTACCAGTTGTCGATGTCGAAACAGATGAAGAACTCGCAGCACTAGAAGACACGGCAGCAGTACTCGAAGTGCTGGAAGCACTTGAATCAGGGACGGTCCTTCCAAGAGCCTTATTAACAGCCCGTAGTAGAGGGAAGTCACTTCCCCCACAACGACTGTGGAAATCATCAGTCTCGATACTCCAGATCATGACGCCGCCGACGTTGAACTTGAAAGAGTTAATTATTATAATACAATATACGATTTTAAACTTACATGGTTGTTTAATTTTAAGCTAAATAGTGAGTTTAGTGACAATAGTAGGGGACCAGTGATAAGGCGCGGCACGCAAATTAGGAAAGAGGTAGTGCGTTCGTTCGGGAGTTTGCAAACTTCATAATTTCTATTATCCAATATGTACTACTCTATTTAAAGTGAATAAATGTTTTTATTTCGATATGGACGCTCCTAACTGTCATCAAGTCATCACCTACCCGCATTCTCCAGTCTCGTGAACAAGCCAGTTGAAATCACTGGCGTAATATCGAGCTCCGTCAAAAACAAATTTAAACATGGTAAATACCCTGTTATTTTACAAGGAGATTTACATCATCAAAAATCATCCCATGACAGGATTCGAATCTGTGCCCCTCGCTTGCCGGGCGAGTGCGATATCACTGCGCCACACGGGAACCCACGTGACATGGTGAATCCTGTCATGGGAGATTTTTTGATGATACATTTCTTCTTGTAAAATATTTCTAGTAAAAATGACTTAAGCAATAAAAACAAAAATTTGGTACAGTAGATGCAATTTTAGTAAAATATCTCTTACATGAATGAGAAAGAGAGCGAAATAAGAATACTTGTGAAATATTTCCAGTAAAAATGCCTTGAGCAACAAAACATAAGAAATTTTATATTATTTGTTGTTTAAATAATCAACTGTAGGCGCAAGTTCATACAGAATACCTACATTTAAGGCGTAATCAACTTTTTCGGTGATAGAATCAGCGTCGTCGTATGAGACCCAATTACTTCCACTGTACGCGTAGGGAACTTTCGCCAAAGAGTCGTATTGCTTAGTCCAACTCTCAGTGTTTAGTTTGTAGCATAACTGTAACAAAATGAATAAAGTTAAGTTTTGAGATAAAAAGAAAGAAAAGAGTTAGTAATATTATTTACTATGTATTTATTGATTGTAGAATGAATAGTGTCTGATATAAATTTCAACTTGCTAGGTCCACCCAGACCTTTTTCCCATTTTAGGTACGGAACCCTGAAAATAATTATGATTTCAGGCATTTATCTAAAATCATCTTTATGAACAAAGGAATATTTTAACACAGTAAAAGGCGTTGATTGGGTACCTAAACAGTTGTAAGTGTCTTCCTGATATTTTCTGGTTCTTGGACGTCGACAGTGAAAATTAACAATAGATGATCGAAAGACACAAAAAATGCGATCGTAATAGAAATATAAGACGATAAAAAAACTATCAAAAATAATTATTGTAAACTACTTATGCTCTGACGGGAGGACGCCCGGTAAGAAGATGGGTTGATGACATTAAAAAAACAGCAGGCTTGTTGTGGACCAGAAAAGCAAGAGACAGACAGCAATGGAGGCAGTTGGAAGAGGCCTTTGCGTCGAAAGATGCGCCAAATCCAGAAACCGATGTGGAACTAAATTAATAAATACTTTAGTTAAGAAAAGTAAAGTGAAAATAAGTAAATTTTAATATAGGTAATTAATAATTAGTTTTGTAAAAAAAAAAATGTATTAATTGATTTTTGGCAAATAAAGGCATACAATACAATACAATACTTATGCTCTATTTCAGAATGTAAACAAAGAACTGATCAAAAATGTAAACAAAGAACTGCCAATATCAAAGGAAAAAGTAAATTAAGAGCTGTCACTTTCAAATAAATGTAAGAGTTTTTTGTTTAAATTTTAAATCTAAGATTCTGAATTATCCAAAGATTTTAATTTTATTTTCGCTACGTAAATTTATCGTAGGTATAATTTAATTAATATATCTTTTTTACTCGACTATGCAACGAAAAGAAGTTATTACTGCCTTACTGCGGCCTGTCAGTTTTTTAGTCTACGAATAAAACAATCCAGTAATTATTTACGTTACAATTTTATCTCTGAAAAATATTTCAAAAGGCCTTCGAAATCGAAGAAACCAACGACTAACTGATAGGCAAACGAAGCTAAATTTAATTCCAGATCTGGAGCTCTTCAAGTTGCAGACAAAGTTTCCTGGAAAAGTTCGGTGTCAGTTGCTCTGAAGGATAACTTAAATATAACTTGAGATACTGTGTAACTTACCCTGTTTCTTTACATTAGGGATGTGAACATACTGAAGGGTGAGTGGGTGTAAGATATTTTATCTGCCGATAATACTATCGGCAGATATTAGATATAGAGTATTCGCATTTACAAAAATAAGTTATGAATACTCATAATACGAATACCTACTTATACCTAACAATAAAATATTAAAATAAAATTATTCGAATAGTTTGATCTGATTAGACCATGCTGCGACCATGTTCGGCATTTAATGGTGCTGCGATTCACGACTGCTACTGGTATAGTATATCTAATACTATACTTGTAATTTTCTTTTTTGGATAAATAAATGTATTTGTATTTTGTATTTGTAATACTCTACTAGTAGTTTAAGTAATTGTATTGTCCCATGTATGTACTTAGACTTTAGCCATATGATACTTTAGACTTGATCTGTACTACAGCCTGGTGACAGACGGACAGACAGACAGCGAAGTCTCAGTAATAAGGACCCGTTTTTACCCTTTAGGTACGGAACCCCAAAATGCTAAAAGTAATAAACATAACGCAATGAAAACCGAAAAATTAGTTTAATTTCAATTCAACATCACAAAAACCAAAGAAATATATCTGCTGGTGTTAGTTTAACAATGAATTCCACTAATACTTAAATGCGATAGTTTAGATGTTTGTTTGTGTGTTTGGATGTTTGTATCAAGGTTCAATCACGTAAAAACAACAAAACAGATTGCAATAATACTTGGTATGCAGAGAGCTGGAAATCTGGATTTCATAATACATAGGCTAGTATTGTGCTGATATCCCACGGGAAAAGAACTTACGCGGAAAGCTGCTATAAATATAAATGTATAATTAAAAAAAACATATTATCAAATATTTGTATTCAAAAACGAAAAATTCGACTCTCATTAAGCAGCATTAAATTATTTCCAGGAACTGCGAATTAATATTACTCTTATATAAATAAAAGCACATTTTAATTGAAATCTGAAACCAACATTATATCATTACCACAGTAACGGATAGGCCGATGGTAGTCTGCATTATTTTATCACATTTTGAAGCATCAATCAGACCACATTTCACTACATGCCACTAACAATGGACATGATAATATTACAAGAGAAAGCTTATGTGCAACAATTTACGTGGTTTATTATAATATTGAACACAAGCAGATTCCCGCGGTTTTACCCGCGTAAGTCCCGATCCCGTGGGAATATCGGGATCTAAAGCAGCCTATGGTACTCCTCAATAATGTAGCTTTTTATTGGTGAACGAATTTTTGAAATCCGTTTGTGGCTGGTCTCTGGTAACATAATAATGTTTCCATGAAACATATTCGTTTATTTACTTAAGTAAATAAATATAATAATATAGCTGGACATTACAAACAGAGCAATCTGACAGACAGACAGACGAACAGGCAGATGGACAGATAGACAAACAGACGGACGGACTGACAGACAGGCAGACGGACGGACAGACGCACAGGCAGATAGACAGACAGAAGAACAGTGGAGTCTTAGTAAAAGCGTTTCATTTTCACCCTTTCTATACAGACCCCTAAAAACTAATACAGAATATAAATAACCCTCACAACTTCTACTTAATCAAAAATCACGCTTAATTCTGCAACTTTATTTGTCCAACTTCACGAGTGAAGTATGAAATGCTTTGTTTCCGCATTTAATTAAACCTGCAAACATGCTGCTGTAAAATCCGCATTAATTACTTAAAACGCATCCTCTGTGGTGTGTAGGTTTGAACGTGTGTATGGTGTATCTGGAATGAACTGCACCGGGCTGCCAAATGTCCATTATAATGTGTTTTCAGTGCAGTTGATGCCAGTAAATGTTTATGATTTGTTGGAAGTTCTTACGGGCCTATTCATGTTTTTACGAAAGAACAATCGAAAATTTCGGCCAAGTCGGCTGATCGAGCGTTTGCCAGAGTTTATCAATATAAGTGGTACGTATCACAGATATCGAAAATTCTCAGTCCTCATGACGTGAGCAATTGGTTTAGCTGCGCCGGCCGATCCTGTATAATCGTGCGGGTTAAGCGACACCCGGCGCGATTATTACTTGGATGGGTGATCGATAATAAGCGTAGCAAAAAAAACATGAACAGTTGCTAGTCAAGTTAGAGGTCCCAGAGCGTCCTGAAAACTCTCTAAGTGAGCCACACTACTATACGAATAGACAAACATGGAATTCAACGGTCATAAAGTAAATTAAGTACTTAATTCTAATGAGGCGACCGGTGATCCCAGAGCTGGTGGTTTTCTGTCTCAGCGAGTTAGTCTCGCTATTCAGAGGGGGAATGCCGCCAGCATCTTTTGGACGATGTCTCGGGAGGTTGTCTTCGACGACGGGTTTTTTTTTTAGATTTAAGTTTTAGTTTTAGTGTTTTTTGTTTTATTTATTTATTTTTCACCTTTTATATGGTTTTTCTTTTTGTATGTTGTGTTTTTTGAATAAATGAGTCTATATTCTAATTATATTATAAACTAGCAGATTCCCGCGGTTTTACCCGCGTAAGTCCCGATCCCGTGGGAATATCGGGGTCAAAAGTAGCCTATGTTACTCATGGTGAATGTAGCTTTCTAATGGTGAAAGAATTTTTGAAATCGGTCCAGTAGTTTCGGAGATTACCTCCAATATACATACATACATACATACATACATACATATTTGTTACCAACGTCACCTCTTTATAATATTAGTATAGATAAAAGTACCTACCTCATTATAACCCAATAACCCATTAGTAGCGGTATAGGGTCCCGCAAGCCCTGGTCCCGACGATGGTGCTCTTACTGCCACACGATTAGGGTCAGTTAATGTGAACGTCCTTCCGTAGAACGGGACTCCTATCACGAGCTTATCAGGCGGTGCCCCTGAAATATGACTGCCATTAAAAGAGGTTAAGTGTAAGGGCTGGTTTTTTTTTCCGAAGACATCAATAATTTCGCCACTTTCTAAGATGTGGCGGTTAAACCTAATGATAATTAAACTTAAACTACAAATTAAACACCTATAAACGGACACAAACAAATAACAAAATAAAACTACAAGCTACATTTAAAACTAACTTATCTTTTATTTTTCCTATTCCAACTACAATAATTGAGTAGGTAGGTAGATATTTTTTTTATGTTTTCCCCTTTATTTCATTTCTACATTTTATTCCTTTTCCGTTTTTAATAATCTAATCTAATATATAAAATTTCCATGTCACAGTGTTAGTTACCGTACTCCTCCGAAACGGCGCGACCGATCTCCACCAAACTCCACATACGTATTCAGTAGGTCTGAGAATCGGCTACTATCTATAATTTATAAGGCAAAACAACGTTTGCCGGGTCAGCTAGTAGGTATATATATTTTTAACAAGTTTTTTTTTTGTATTTTCTTAACATTTTTTTTTAGTTTTTTTATTATTATTATTATTTCTATTTAAGGGCTGGTAGAACTAAGAAGGTTTTCGTAAGTTCAATCCTCGCTATGGGACATGTATATAAATCTATAGATGAGGAGGGAAGAAGAGAAGAGCCGTCTTTTAAGGAAGAACGGGTAGGATCTTGTTCCACTGCCGTCATCCTTCTTCTAGATGAGCGTGATATATCTTGGATCATATCATAATTGACCATCAGAAGATAGTGGTCAAACGCTCATCTATCGTATTTAAGAAAAATTGATTCTCATGTTGCCTATTTTTGAGTCCCAAATAGCTGTGTCCCAAGGTTTCACGCGCGTTAGTGCAGATCTCCAGCTCCAGCATATGCATTATCAAGTTTCATCGCAATCGACATTCAAAATGGCTGCAAATTCGGCAAGCCAGATAGATAGATAGATAAAAACTTTATTGCACCAAAAATTTACAAAACACATAACGAAAACTTACAGCTGATTTTAGAAAGGTACAATTGGCGGCCTTATCGCTAAAAGCGATCTCTTCCAGGCAACCTTTGGATGGCCAAGAATAAAATTGTAGGGCCAGTAAGGTAGTAGAAATATACAAACGATGTTTTTTACTGGCTTACTGGATTGGCTTCAAGCCAAAGGCTCACCGTGTGAATGGTCTATTAAATACAAATCTGGGTCAACGTTACTACGTCAAGTAAGAATCGATGTAATAAACCCACCTTGATCAATCCAGTACTGCAAAGCAACGTCAACAGTGAACAATTCGTTTGGATCCCTTCCCTCATCACCAGTACCGAGATGAAGAGGAGCATTGTGCCCAGTTACCGAGTCCCAAGCGCCATACATGTCGTATGTCATCAGGTTGATTATGTCCAGGTACCTGGAAATATATAGCAGGTTTGATTTTGGTAGTCTTTTTAACTGTATAATAATCATCATAGCAATAAAATTTGAAATAGCCACAACCAAATAGAGAACCTTTTCCTTTTTTTAAATGAGTTAAAAAGGTATACGATATTATTTAAAACTAGCTGGGTTCCGTAGTGAAACCCGCGTAAGTCCCAATTGGTATCCCTTGGGTATCCCTTTTTTTATCGGATCCCTACATCATAAATTATAAAGAACACATTCTCCAAATTCCAGCTCTTCACTATCAGCGATGTAGGCTGTGCATTGATGTATCAGCTAGTCAATCAGTTATTTGATATAGATATAGATCAGATACTTACTTCGACATCTCAGGAATAATATATGACGCTGCAGCACTATCCTTGACCGAGGATACAGCAGCAGTCAACAGGAGCCCATGGTTATCCAATTCTGCTCTCAATTCCCTTAGCAATATGACATAGTTTTCCACGTCAGCCGCTCCGTGAACGGTGTCTCTACGGTTAGGGTATTCCCAATCCAGGTCTAAGCCATCAAAACCATGATCTAGGAGCATTTGGACAGCACTCGATATAAAAACTTGCCTCTGAGCAGGGTTGGCTGCCATCTGTTAAATTGAAATTGAAAATGAACAAAAATTACTCTGACTAGTGCAACTAAGACTAAAATTGGCTTGAATGAATTGTTATCTATGAAGATGTACTACAGTAAGACTCCATAATTGCTATTTCAAAGTGTAAGACCCGTACAAGCGAATGTAGACCCGAAGGCGGGTTAGCAAATATATGGCCGACCCTGCCTTTTTTTTTGTATTTTACCTAATGTTTGTACTTGAAACTTACAACAGAAAATTTTGCCGATCCTTCATTCCATCCTCCTACAGCTAAAAGAGTTTTTAGTTGCGGATTTTTCTGTTTCAGTGCGTTGAATGCTCCAAAATTATCTAAGAACAACATAAAAATTGATAAACATAAAATTGTAACAGACTCAGAAGATGAACGACAGATGGTGGTGGAAGATGACACTGGAAAAAGTTACAGCTGTCTTCCCTATTGGCTTCACTAGCCTACGTATCGGAAAATGGATTAGTCAACTTGGTGCTATGACTTGACATGGGTGGCCAAAGCTCTGTTTCACGAAGTGAGAAGAAGTGTCTTGTAGATATGTTGAGGGAGCTTAAATGGTGACAATTAGCAGAGGATCGCCTATTAGTTGTCAAGTTCATCAGCCGAATTGGATATGACTTTTTCCACTACTTGCACCCCGCGTGTGGTCTTACACTGGTCTACAGCTGGTCTTACAGCTGTAGTAGCATACGAGAACGAGAAATATTTTGTCGATTAAAAAAAATTGAATCCGTGGGCTTATTGAGATAAAATGTGAAAACTGCTGACATATATTCCAAATAAACCTAATAAACAAAGAGGCAAAATTAGATCCAATCTGTATTACAATAAGGATGAATTTTGTCTAAACATTCTACTCCTACAAATAGCTATGATCCGATTAATTTCTGTGAATAAGATTCTCAAAAAAAAAAAAAAAAAAAAAAACAATTAATTAATTAATTTATTTTGATTTAATGTATAATTTAATTTGGCAAAGTTAATTATGCACCTAGGTTAATATAATTTTAAATAATTTATGCATGATTAAATTATTATATAATAAGTATGAGTAACTTACTATTTGTTATTTATTTGTAATATGTGAAATGTACCTTTATCATTTGGGCAATAAAGGCTATTTTTATTTTTTATTTTTTTTATTTTTATTTAAGATTCTCAAACTTTAGGCACTTACTTCTGCCCCAGTTGTCAGGCAAATCCAGCCAGGGGTCAAGCGAGATCACCTCCCCTTGGTCGTTCAAGCCGACGAACGTGTAAACCAAGTGCGTGCATAGATCTGTATTGATGTCCGCTACATCGAACTTGCCGAACCCCGGCCTATATGTGGCCCAGGTTCCGTAGTAGCATATTACATTTTCTAAAACATTAATAAAATAAAAGTTGAAATTAAAGACATTTTTCGGTTTTAATCGCGTGGTGTTTATTACTTTTAGCATTGTTTCAACGGTCAACGTTTTAATCCGTCAGTCAATCCTGAAGAAGGGACCTGTAAAGGCCTCGAAACGTTAAGCGTTGAAACAATGCTAAAAGTAATAAACACCACGCGACTAAAGCCGAAAAATGTCTTTGATTTCAATACAATATCTCGAAAACAGAAGAAAATTTTAAACAAGTGTTTCTGAAAAATAAAAATAGTCCCTAGGTAAAGTACCCAAAAGTCTGGCTGCATGCCTCTTTGGTTGGCAAATACAAATTATGATCTAAATATAACGTCATTGCAAATACTATACTCCAAAATATTAACTCCAAGCTTGTAACCACTTCGCTCATTTTTAAATAATTTATGTGTTCGGTTAAGTTCAATAATATGTCGAACATCCGTTGTATAGTACCCACAGTACAAGCCCAGTCACTAAGTTTGAGGCTAAGAGCAACATGCTTTATTTTTAATTTATTTTACTTACTTTCACTAGAAACAAAACTAGAAACCAGAACAACAAACAGACATAAAACTTTAAACATCTCGAATCACAAATCACATCGAATAAGAATATTGAAGACGAAGTTTCAATTATTTATACATTCATTTTTCAAGTGTATTTATCTATTTATCTATGAAACAACTTATTTTTATCATGGAACATTGCAAATTATGTAGTGTTTATCAACACAACAATTTATAAGACTGTTAATTCTGTCCCTCTGTGATTGAACTTGAGATAAACAGACTTTAAAAACTTTATTTTTTATCATATTTTATCAGTACCTATAGAACAACTGAACATTATTTCGTAGTGTTTACTACAATTAGGAAATACTGGAATGGAATACCAGTAGTCACGGGTTCGAGTCCCGCCTAGTACTAAAGATTTAAAAAGCATGTTTTCAAAACGCACTATGGAACAAGTTTTTGTGCAGCTGCCTTGAAACTAGAAACCTTTAACAGAAAAAAAATACTTCAAAATACACCATCCACCAAGAATCCCCAAATCTCATAGTGTGGAGATACCAAGTTTTGTGAGATAAGTGCGCCAAAAATCTATTATTTATAGAACTGTACTTATACCAAGTTTCATGAAAATCGTCGGTCAATCGTTAATTTATTTATTTGATCAATTCTTATACTTAACAAAATAGATATGTTACAATAATATAGTTTTAAGTGGGAAAATCTTAGAAAATATTAAAATAATTAATTTATAATCAACACTCATATAATAGGTAAATATTAAAATTAACGCAATGAATAAATAGATAATATTATATTGATGAAGTATCTATTAATCATGGTAAGTGCGATGTTATTGATAATTATGATAGTTAACACCTAAGATAATAGATAAAGACACAAGTTTGAATTTTTCCGAAAACTGATAAGGTGACAAGTATTTACAAACAATGACTAAAACCATATTGGGTAATGTATTGTTAAATATTTCGTAATTCATTTCTTATTGCTCAAGGCTACTAGAAACAGTTTACAGCAAAAATACTAGGCCACACGAGCTCTAGTTGAAATAGAGCTCGTGTGGTCTAGTTAGATTTTTTATTGACATTTTCGTTTTTTTATTTGTTTTCTTAATTTTTTTTTATTACAATAAAGCATAAATTATTTTTTTAAACTTCGGGTCGCGCGCCGCTTCAGTGTTCACGAGACCACGGCTGGTGTAACCCGTTTGCCAAAACGTTGAGGTACTTAAATCCATAATTATCTATAACGCGATCTAGACCCGAAGTTCTAAAAATTTATATGGACGGAAATCGTGTAAGTTTAAAAAGTGTGTTACAATAAAGCAAGAATTTTATTCTAATCTAGTCTAATCTAAAATACATTTTTAAAGTCCAAGTTACAATTTTACAAACACGAAAGTGTTTAGGTACACAAAATACGTTATACAAACACATGTAAAAACTAAACAAAATATTGTTCAAATATGCGGCCGAATCGCTCAAAGCAATTAGAAAAGTTTTCAAGTTGGTTATTAAAAAATACTTGTCCGACCGCTGATGATGAACGAGAAACGACTAGAACTAGACTAATTAAAACTACCTAGTTGGCGACCAACGGGACCCCGAACACTAAAACCCTTATATGTTATAGCGTCCCCGACTATGACCACTTTGGGCATACAGATAGAGGTCCGCTGTACCGTCAGGCCACTTCTAGAAGCAACCGTCAGGGATCTTTTTTAGACAGATCGTGTCCCCAAATGCTATTTTTAGGTTCTCATAAAGGAGAGCGTCGCTAGTTTGCGATCATCGGGAAGCGAGCGCGTAGTTTCGATAGTTTTCAATGGCGGCGGTTTTGGGCAGTCGGACCACAGTCAAAAGCATTATTCGACGCCCGACGGTTGAAGGTCTTTACAGACCTCTTCCTCACAAGTAGAATGAAATGCAATTTGTCATTCTCATCGAAGAAAATTCTATAGTTAATGAATAGTTAAAATATTTGGTACTTCTTCACACAACGACAGGTGAACGTATTTCTATAAAACTTTGTAGGTAAATAGCTGATGAATGGATTGCCCATAAATATTTATCTTGACATTTGATGGGCGATCGATAATGACTGTATGTGACAAGAAACATGTTTTCGAGCTCCTTCTGATGCAGCAGGCACGTTAAGCCGTTGATCCCGGTTGTTATCTCTATTACAACTGGAAGAAAGCTTAGTAGTCGTTAGTTCAAGTTAGAGGCCTAAAGGGCGACCTGAAAACTCTAACACTCCTCTTCTTCCTTCCCTTGTCCCAGTTTATCCGGGGTCGGGTCTCTTCGTATTTTTGCGCCAGGTCGTACGATCCTGGGTTGTCGGATGGTCTAAATTTTGTGCCTTCATCAGCTTTGACATGCTTGTCCACCATGTATCCGGTGGTCTCCCTCTACCTCTCGGCTTCAAGGGGATGTTTAGAGCTTTGTGGACAGCGTGTTCATCTTCTCGTCTTGATATGTCAAATACAAAGAGCGTTCTGAAACTAAAAAAACGGGGCAAGTGCGACACTCGCGCACAAAGGGTTCCGTACCACTATCACAATTGGATACGGAACCCTAAAATGGTTTACAACAACCAATTTTTCAATTTTATAGGAAAATATGAAATATTTATCTTCGATTCTTACTCCCATCAAACGACCGAATCACTAAAAAAAAAAAAACCTTGGCACAAAGAAAATCTGAAACATACAAGAAACTCTTTGGTAAGTAAGGCAGACTGGTATATTTGACAGATAGGGCAGCCATTTTGAATTCCATGACCAACTCGATTTGTCCTGACCAATCAGAAGCGACCTCACATTGTAGTACTAAACTCCTTGTTATATTTGAAACACGTTTGTTGTATGGGAGCCCCTTTTAAATAATTGTTTTATTTCGTTTTTAGTATTTGTTGTTGTAGCGGCAACCGAAATACATCTTCTGTGAAAATTTCAACCTTCTAGCTATTACGGTTCATGAGATACAGCCTGGTGACAGACGGACAGACGGACAGACGGACAGACGGACGGACGGACAGACAGACAGACAGACAGACAGCGAAGTCTCAGTAATAGGGTCCCGTTTTACCTTTAGGTACGGAACCCTAAAAACACACTTCATACCTAATAGATTACGAAAAGAATAAAAATCTAGACATTTAAACGGACTCGGGTGAAACAGCGGGAAACAAGCAGCTAGAAAGATCTAATTTCAAGCCTTTGCTAATTTCCCTTCGTTTAGTTAACGAACGAAAGCTGTATTAAACGGCTTATTCAATTAACTTGTTTGAAAACTCCGAGAAAAGCTAAAACCTAATTCAACCAAAAAAAGTCTCCATAACTTTAAGGCAAATAACTGTTCGGAAACCGAATAATTTTCAAACGAACTAAATTTTTAAATTCTCATTTTCTCATTATTCGAAAAGCG
This sequence comes from Idaea biselata, assembly GCA_958496205.1. Classification (NCBI taxonomy): domain Eukaryota; kingdom Metazoa; phylum Arthropoda; class Insecta; order Lepidoptera; family Geometridae; genus Idaea; species Idaea biselata. The sequence goes on from OY292404.1 coordinate 6,158,674, forward strand.
AACACGGCCTTGTTGAGAAACAATATATTATTTGTTCACATCCATTACTTACTTAGTTATTTTTATTGTGTGTTTCCGAAATAAGCCCTATAACTGGGCCTTTTTGCGCGACTTTAAGCCGTAGGTTTCCTCGCGATGTTTTCCTTCACCGCAAAAGCGATGTTAATAGCGCACTTAAATTTTTCTTAAACAAAAAGACATTGGTGCGCGTTCGGCCAGGATTCGAAACCACGACCTTCTGAATGAAAGTCGCGGTATCTACCACTAGACCAATCAACGCCCGCGCCGCTCCGTTTTAAAACGAAAATTGTTACGTTATCCGGAATCCTTGTGTAGAGCGCAAAATTGAATTTTTTGAGCTATAAGAGGAATAGCGCGAGTATGGCCACGCTAGTTTTTTTTAGGGAAAACATTGCCGTAATAATTTAGCTAGCCAAAACCATCGGGAATGTTGGGATAAAAGTAGAAAAAATGTCTCTACGCCACATGCGCTTTCCATGCCTACGTGTCTACTTTGGCCGGATGGGCGGCCTACGTTTTGCCGGAGTTTTTTCATCTACGCTTCAGTCATTATACAAAAATAGGTTCATAGTAGGCTGACTCGCCTGTATTTTTTAAACAAATGAAAAGTAGGTACTTATTAACGTACCTATGTATACCAGGAGGGTTACTGCGGTTCGTTTCGATACGACATCGATACGATAATACGATGATTCTACTGTCACATTCTGATAGTAGGGTTGCAGTAGAACCATCGTATTATCGTATCGTTGTCGTATCGAAAGGAACCGAAGTAACCCTCGTACTATTTATGTATTCTGTGCCTATATACATAAATTGAAAGCGGGCGGGAAGTAGGTATACTTACTCATTTACGTACGCACTCTACTGCACGTCATCGCCAATCGCGACCATACAATGCGACTATTAACAACTATTTAGCATTGCGAGAGATCGAATTAAATATGCTGAACTGACTGCCAACCTTCACTAGTTGGAAAGGCAAACTGAGAGGAAGAAGAAAAACACCTTAGAGCTAACACTGACATCCAATGCTCTTGCAGTTGCCAAGGCGCGCGGTTTCTATGCAGTCAGCCTACTAGAGAAAACGGCCCGCCGCTGTTTATGCTGTGGTTCAGCCGACACGTAAATGGATTTCGTGTGAATTTCAAAGTTCTTTGTCATGGTATTGACTTTGAAGTTTTTGCTGTTTTATTAGTTAGGACTGAAATAGGGAATCTTATTGCGCAGGCTTTGGGTTTTGTTGTGAGAGAGATCAACAATTTATCTGCCAACTCTATCCATTGTACGGGTCCGGTCACGTTCAAAAATCTAAAGTTGGAACGACGCAACCGATGCTCGGTTTACCAAAACAAATAAATTTGGTAGGTATATATACAGTTGTTCTAGAGGTCTAGGAGAACAAATTTTGTTCTACAAGTTTTGGAAATTCGAAGTAGGTAGTTTTCGAAAATTTTGAGTTTAAAGTTTGCATGAAAATCAGCTGTTTTTTAGAGTTTGAGGTCATTGGCCTTAAGGTGCCCTTTTATTTAGTTTGGACCACTACAATCTAAACATTAATTGCCTTTTTTTTTTTTTTCAAAACAGCTGTTTTTTTAGTGATACAACTTTAAAATTTTCGAAAAAAAAGTTTAAATTTCCAAAAGTCGTAGAATAAAAGTTGTTCGCCTTGACCTCTGAAACAACCCCCATTCGGCTTAATACCCCCTCGTCGAAAGACCCTGTATACTTAGAGAATGAAGAATACCCCTGCTCCTAAGTCAAACCAATAATTAATCTTCTGTATTTTTCTTGTACTTAGAAATAATTCAAAAGTCGTGTTGGTCTAGTGATAGATACTACGACTTTGATTCCGAGGGTCGTGGGTTCAAATTGCGATTTCAAAAGGTAGGTATGTGCTGTATAAACATCGTTCTTAAGGTGGAGGAAAACATCGTGAGGAAACCGACATATCCTAGAACTCACCACAGTCCGAAGACATGAGACATTCGTTAATCCGGAGTAGGCTCCCGTGGCGTCTTACTGCCTAGAACCTCAAAGAGAAGGTTCTTGTAGTACGCTAAATTAATAATAAATAAATAAATAAATATTTCACAACGTTAGACACAGCGCAATCTAGCCCCAAACTAAGCACTAGGCTTGTACTATGGGTACTAGACAACGGATATACTACATATTATACTTTTTTTTTTTTGTAAATACATACATATGATACCTACATAGAAAACACTGAATATCCCATGTCTTCGGACCGTGGTGAGTCCTAGGACATGTTGGTTTCCTCACGATGTTTTTCCTTCACCGTAAGAGCGATGTTATTAGCGCACATACCTTTTTCTTAAAGAAAAAGACATTGGTGCGCGGTCGGTCTGGATTCGAACCCACGACTCTCAGAATGAAAGCCGGGGTATCTACCACTAGACCAACACCGCTCAAATTAATTAGCGGGCTAACAGAAAAAAAACCTACAATATGTGGGATCCTACCTACCAGGATTATTCCCCAGTTGGTTCACTTTAGTTTTGTAGGCATGATGGAAGGGTATGATGGGTGTCATTAGTTGCATTGCATAATAAAATGAATCAGCCTTAAACATTTTTTCTGCAGTAATTTACAGGTAGATGTTGTATATATATCATAATCCCAACTAAATGTCCCCACCATTGGAGATTAAGACAATTTTTAAGAACAAATTGGCGTTTTCCTCACTGTTGTTAGTGTTTACCGATCTTTTCGCCCCATGCTGACAGGCCAACAGGCTTTCCAATACTTTCACCGTGAATCATCAAACGAAAATGAACTAACGTGAAGAAATACGCTTTTGAACTGTAAAAAAAATACGCTGTTTCAGCGAAATGTGAAAAATCGTTTGATATTTCAAGCTTTCTGCACTTCAATGTATGTTAACAAACTATGGGGTACTATTTGTTTTCGATTCCAATTTTGATTTGCAATAGCAGCAAAGTTTACCAGGTGGTTCGCGTATGTTATCTTTTTAAGAAAAAGTTTTGTGCGCTATTTAAGAGGATAGTCTCCATTCTCCTTCTCCATACAAACGTAGTTTAAATTTACCTCCCTGGATAAATACATTAGAGCAAATATGTTTATGCCATAAAACCTATAACTCTCATGACAATGCATCTACCTTTTTATTTATTTTTAATACAAAAAATAAAAAAATAATAAAATGAAAAAAATAAAAAGGGGAAATGCATAGTCATGACAGATATAAGTTTTATGGCATAAACATATTTGCTCTAATGTCTTTATTCAGGGAGGAAAATTTAAACTACGTTTTTATGGAGAAAGAGAATGGAGACTATCCTCTTAACGTCGGTCTTCGTTCCGTATCCACTTATTTGGTTGGGTGCTTCTCCTAATTTCTTTCTCTTTTTTCAACTGTCTAGTTATCACGGTTTAGACAGACGGACAGACAGCGCTCTCTCTGTAATAAAGGCCCGTTTCTACCCTTTTTAACAATTTTGGGTTTAGCGGACCCCAGGCCCAAAATTATCATTAGGATTAGAAGAAAAGTACCTATGTATAATTATGAATTTATATTTTTTACTTTTATTGCGCAAGGCCAAACGACTCAAGGCATTCTATTAGTACCAGGAAGGGTTACTGCGGTTCGTTTCGATACGACATCGATACTGTCACACGATGATTCTACTGTCACATTCTGATAGTAGGGTGACAGTAGAACCATCGTTATGACAGTATCGTTGTCGTATCGAAACGAACTGAAGTAACCCTCCAGTACTATTACTAATTTAATCAATGCTAGTACCTACTATAAAATAGTTAAATAATTAAGTATAGGAAATTCTTGGTAATGCACTTCTTCTTGTAAACTACCATCAACAGAAATGCTCCCGTGATGGTGCCACCGCGGTCACAAAATCAGGATTGACCCATCTACTATAATCCCATTTGCCAATTACTTAATCAATAATTCAATCAGAAAACAGAACAGAATCATCGGATACATTGAAGAATGGTTTTCCTTTATCGATAAATCGAGAGTTGCGGTTTGAAGGAACGACTCTGAAGTCGGAAGCGGAGAGAACGAAGCCGTTGGATTCCGAAGTGAAAGGCAAATTGAATCTAACTAACTAAATGAACCGCTAACACTAAATAACTTCAAACCGAACGTTGATTGGAAAATCCTGTTGATTTTTCTTCGTTTATTCTCTAGGTTTATTTTAAGCTAGCATTTTAATTATGTGGAATCTAGATCACGTGGAGAGTTAAAACATGATTCATGAGAAGATTTATCTTGGTGAAAGACAGATGGCCAAGGGACCTCGGACGACTAAAACTAAAAATATGTTATAGCGTCTCCAACTATATGACCACTTTGGGTATAAATGGAGGGGTCGGCTGTACCGTCAGGCCATAATATTTGTAGTGTTAGTTTAAAATCGTAGCCGAGTTACAATAGTAGCAGGAGGTTGTGGAAAATAGTATAGAAATTGTTTAGTTAGAGTTTGGTCTGTTGGTCTGTCGATCACTAACGAGTGGTATTTGAATTCTATTTCAATAGAGAGACTGTTTTTAACTATCTAGAAAATTGACAGTTATTGTTAAAGTGAAAACGTTTGATTTTCAATTGAAAGAGTGTTATATGGATACCAAATTATGTGCCATACGTATAAAGTAAGTCGTTTTAGATTTGCCTTTTTTATTTTTTTATGACTACCAAAAGTGTGCAAGACCTACATAATATGACATTTGAAGTAAGAACGAAAAGCTGGCGAATTTTGATGTAAAATTTGATCACCGTTTTGACTACATCCATTCATTTTAGTCTCTAGATTCTTTGGTAGTAAAATATGGGGTTGGTACCAAAATTCGATTTTTTCATTATACTTATAATGAAAAGCGATTAGGTATACTATGCAAGTCTTGCCAATTGTAGAGTTGTGACGTCAAACTTCGAAATTAGGCACCTCATCAACCTTATTACCTCTACGTATGACGTCTGACTTCAGATTTGCGTACATAAGTTGGTTAGAAGACTTGCCTCTTGGAATCGCGGTTGTGTGGACTTGCCTCTTAGGTGTACCTACTCTTGAGCGGCCTCGTGAGGGATAAATATGTTTATATCTCGGTCGATATAAACATATTTATCCCTCACTGTAGCTTTGGTAAGGGGTCAATAATATTATAATGATCAATATCTTTAAAAGGAAGAAGAAAAACATCGCAAGGAAACCGACATGTCCTAGGACTCAACAAAGTTCAAAGATATGGGACTTTCGCCAACCCGGAGTACCTAAGTTCCCGTGGCGTCATACTGCCTAACGCCTATATACATCGCAAGGAAACTATGGGACTTTCGCCAACCCGGAGTACCTAAGTTCCCGTGGCGTCATACTGCCTAACCCCTATATACATCGCAAGGAAACTATGGGACTATCGCCAACCCGGAGTACCTAAGTTCCCGTGGCGTCATACTGCCTAACCCCTATATACATCGCAAGGAAACTATGGGACTTTCGCCAACCCGGAGTACCTAAGTTCCCGTGGCGTCATACTGCCTAACCCCTATATACATCGCAAGGAAACTATGGGATTTTCGCCAACCCGGAGTACCTAAGTTCCCGTGGCGTCATACTGCCTAACCCCTATATACATCGCAAGGAAACTATGGGACTTTCGCCAAACCGGAGTACCTAAGTTCCCGTGGCGTCATACTGCCTAACCCCTATATACATCGCAAGGAAACTATGGGACTTTCGCCAACCCGGAGTACCTAAGTTCCCGTGGCGTCATACTGCCTAACCCCTATATACATCGCAAGGAAACTATGGGACTTTCGCCAACCCGGAGTACCTAAGTTCCCGTGGCGTCATACTGCCTAACCCCTATATACATCGCAAGGAAACTATGGGACTTTCGCCAACCCGGAGTACCTAAGTTCCCGTGGCGTCATACTGCCTAACCCCTATATACATCGCAAGGAAACTATGGGACTTTCGCCAACCCGGAGTACCTAAGTTCCCGTGGCGTCATACTGACTAACCCCTATATACATCGCAAGGAAACTATGGGACTTTCGCCAACCCGGAGTACCTAAGTTCCCGTGGCGTCATACTGCCTAACCCCTATATACATCGCAAGGAAACTATGGGACTTTCGCCAACCCGGAGTACCTAAGTTCCCGTGGCGTCATACTGCCTAACCCCTATATACATCGCAAGGAAACTATGGGACTTTCGCCAACCCGGAGTACCTAAGTTCCCGTGGCGTCATACTGCCTAACCCCTATATACATCGCAAGGAAACTATGGGACTTTCGCCAACCCGGAGTACCTAAGTTCCCGTGGCGTCATACTGCCTAACCCCTATATACATCGCAAGGAAACTATGGGACTTTCGCCAACCCGGAGTACCTAAGTTCCCGTGGCGTCATACTGCCTAACCCCTATATACATCGCAAGGAAACTATGGGACTTTCGCCAACCCGGAGTACCTAAGTTCCCGTGGCGTCATACTGCCTAACCCCTATACAAGGAGGCCCTTTCCCTATAGTGGGACAAACTAACAACCTAAACGAAACAAAAAATGTTAGTAATAGATATTCCATTTAATCCTTCTTAATATTTCAAACTTCAAAACATCAATATCGAGCAGCTAACATAGTAGCAAACACAACAGAATAAACAACGAACATCAACTTGTTAAGAACTTCAGATAGTTCATGCTTGTCGCCGAATGTTTTGTCCTTTTCACTCTCCATCTCTTCGACGTTGCTGCTAGAGGGAGAGGTGAGAGCTTCGTCGTCTTCTTGGCGCGTGTAGCCTCCTTCAAATGATATCTGTAAGGATTGACAAAATTCTTTGAAATATAATGAGAGACGGGAATTCTGATAACAACATTGAGTTACAATACCTATAGAGTCACAAATTGAAAAAAAAAATGCCCGAGCCAAAACTCGGCGCACGCTGTCACGTGCGCAGAGTTTTTGTTTAGTTGTAGTCCAATGCTGCCTTGTTCTCTGACATTGCATTTGAGTGACTTTGAACGTTATGCAAGTAGGATAAAGTCTAAATTCATTTTGAACTATATAATTTTAAAATGTAGGTATAGGTATGTAGAACGGCGCTCGGACTTTTTTTGAGTGTTGTCAGTTAGAGATTGTGGCTCTATAGGTATTGTAACTCGATGTATAACAATTATATAAAATGAAGGTCCAACTTCAACAGGCAAGTCAGATAAAACATTTTTAATTATGTATAATACTGGTGCCAGTGGTGAAATAAAATTGAACGTTCGCGTTGGGTTTACGGAGGGTTGGCCTAGTCTTCATTTTAAGGTTCCGTGCCCAATTGCGATAGTGGTGCGGAACCTTTCATGCGCGAGTCTGACTCGCACTTAACCGGTATTTTAACCCAAAACCCCCCGGGGCGCAGCTACTTTATCATAAACCCGAGTAGAGCATAGTAATTGGGAAGTTTGTGTACCTTGATTGGAGGTAAGAAGAAGACGATCCTGAACAGCCAGAACATTAGGACGGTATTCACGACGTAAGTCTTACAGATTCTCTCCACTATCTTGGACATCAGGAACACGTTGACAAGTAGAGACAGAAGTACACCGCCAAGCACCGTGCAATATAGAATCACTGAAATAGAAATTTACAGAACTTATTAATCACACGAACGAGGGTCACCGACATAGCCAAACGGATTAGCTCTTTGAAGTGGCAGTGGGCAGGACATATAGCACGGAGAGCAGATGGTCGTTGGGGCCGAAAAGTTCTCGAATGGAGACCGCGGATCGGAAAGCGCAGCGTTGGACGTCCACCAACGAGATGGACGGACGACTTAGTTAAGGCCGCGGGTTCACGGTGGATGCAGCCCGCTTATGACCGAAGCATCTGGAGATCTACGAGGGAGGCTTATGTCCAGCAGTGGACTTCTTACAGCTGAAATCATGAATAATCATACTCGGACATTAATGACCTCTGTGGCGCCTGACTGCAATGCAGAAGGTTGCGGGTTCGATTCCCGCCGGGTGCAAGTATTTATGCTTAAAAATAAATATTTGTTTCTTGTCTGGGTATTTTCTATGTATCATACTTAGGTATGTATTTACAACAAAATAAGTATAACATGTAGTAACACCGTTGTCTAGTACCCATAGCACAATCCTAGTGCATAATTATTTGGGGCTAGATTGCTCTGTGTGCAACGTCGTGCAATATTTATTTATTTATGCCCGATTGAGTAAAGATGCGTTGTTGGTTCCAACCTCGCTCAGCGTCGCCCATGCGTTGTGTTTTTGCAGAAGTAATTTTTAAATTTCCTTTAAAATCTCTACTTACAAATGGTTGGTACGTTATGTGTTGGCACTGAAAAATTGATGATGCTGATCATAATTGAAATCAATACGGTGCAACAGGAGTAGAACAAAATTTTGGATTCTTCTATGGCTTCATTCCAAAATGATATCAGTACAAAAGACATGAGCACTGAAAAGAAAACGTTTTTACACACAAGTGACACAAGAATCACAGTGATTAGAATTCTAGTGTTTAAGGGGACAGTCTACTTAAAGTAAAGTAAGTTGTAAAGTTTGTGTTTGGAGAAAAGAGTTTTTCTCCAAACACAAACTTTACAAACGTAGTCGACTGTTTCCTCCCTGGATATTAGAAAAAATATGTTTATGCCATAAGTCCTATATCAGCCATGACCATTATTGACCATGCTCCTACGTTTTAATTGTTTTCATTTTCTAATTTTTCTGAACTTTATTTCCATTTTAATTAGAAAATGAAAAAGCAATACGTAGGGGCATGGCAGATATAAGTTTTATCGCATAAACATATTTTCCGTAATGTCTTTATCCAGGGAGGAAACAGTCGACTACGTTTGTATGGAAAAAGAGTAGGTCTAAAATATGTGCTTAGAATTCAGACTTACCTAGAAGTGGAGTATAGAAAACAATATTATACGTAGTAGCCTTCCTGGTCAAATCTAGTGTAATAACGTATCTGTCACTCTGGTGAGTTTGGTTATCATTAGTCAAGTAAACCAGGTTCCAAACTGGAGATACTACTATCATTTCTGTCTTGATAGAGACGTTCCATTCTGATGGTATTAGCTCGTCTACTCCTGTGAACTGAGGTTTAGAAACAGATTAGTTTGAAAGAAAGAAAAGAAAATATGTTTATTAGGACAAGCACACAGCAACAAATACAGAACAGAAACAAAGTACCTACCTAAATAAATAAAAAAAAATCACAATACATACTAAGAAAAATAAATTAAAAAAATCCAGGAAACCGTGTGCGAGCCCTAAATGGGCCGGCCTCACCAAAAAGCTGTCTCCGCGTCACAAGTAACAAGGTTGAAAGGTCGAGGTAAGAGAATTAAAAAGTAAAAAATCACGCGATTGATACCCGAAAAATATGAAACTATGAGTTCCAATCGTGTTAGTTTAAAAAGTTAATAGGGTTACTTTAATAGGGATACAATTGCCCATTTGTTGGGCTAAATGCGGAAAAACTAAATTAGGCCGGCCCGGAAAAACAAAACTAAGGACACGTAAAGGCGTTTTACGTGTCCTTAAAATCGAAGCCATAAATGAAGAACAGTAGAGTACGGTAAAGATGTAAAAACAATAAACTTCATATTTCAAATATGGGAAACGATATAGGATTTAACTGCAATAGTCCTTTGGTATCAAAATACAAAGTTAGCACCAAACGAGGGATCAATTAAAAAAGTCGTAAACCACGCGGTTTTATTGCAAAAAACTTCGACATCGTACCAACAGAATCGATAAAGTAATTTGGATAAAAGTTCCCTCACACAGATGTGTCAATTAAGTTGGGTTCGGTTCAATTTACTGCGAGCTTAGTTCAAATATAACGTTTTGAAAGTTAAACTTAAGGAAAACGGTCATTAAGTTAAACCATAAATCCGTAGAGGGTTAAAATTGGATTGAGAATGAGTGACGAAATAATTATGCTGGCGTTAATCGGCGTCATAAAATTTGTACACTTTAATGTGCCGAAATTATGTTTAGGTACTACTACGAGTAATTACACAGATTTCAAATGGATTAAAATTGAGTTTAGAGAAAGAAAGAAATCAAATAAATTATTTCTAATGCTGTGGCTTCATTAGCAGGCTACGGCAAATATTCGTGTTTACGCGATTAACGTGGCCGGGTAGATCGTTGCTACGTGAAGTATACGGGCGAAGACGATGTTTCGCTTGGGTGGCTACACCCGCGTCAATTCAGTCGCGGTCGTACAACAAACTGTACAACGATGCATCGCATCAACGTGGCACGAATTTTCGCCCGCTAATGAAGCCACAACAAAACAACCACAAACATCAAGAAAAATAAAATAAGAAAAGTAGAAAGATACAAAAAACAAAACTTTGGTTAAAAAAAAACCAAAGAAATAAACTAAGAATTCCAGTACACTGCCCGAATAGGCACATTCTCATCATAAAGCTGCTGCTAGTGTAAACCTTGTCTTCCGAGTTTCGAGAAAACATCAAATAGCATTGTACAAAAACGTCAGCATAAATAAGTACAAGCCACAGATATCTGAACATTTATCTGTTCTGTGGTACCAGTGATAGGCAAACGCACACTGACCTCCATAGTACAAGTTGCTGGACAGGTCATAGCGCACTGAATTTTGTGCCTATTTGATCTGCACCATGTTGCGTCTATTGAAAGTGATGGTGACCGTCCACGGAACTATTAGTTCCATGGACGGTCGCCATTACTTTCAATAGAAAACACGCGACAACAGCGCAACATGGCGCAAATCGAATCGGAATCTAATGTAATTTTGTATGGTATACCAATTCCAGCGTACCTACTTGGATAGTTTCATTTCAGCCAGCCACAGATATCTGAACATTTATCTGCTCTGTGATGCCAGCGATAGGTAAACGCATCATTTATCTACAGAGTGTGATTCTAGCTAATTTTCTGCATGTAGATTGTACTAGTTAGATTGGCTTTTACTAGAGACGGGCCGACTAGGGGTTCTGCCGACTAGCAGACTAGCCGACTAGTCGGTTCCAAAATTGCCGACTAGTCGGCAATGCAGTTTATTATAATTCCGAAATATTTAAGTTAATCATGATCACTGGGCGATTGTTGGTATTTTTGAATTTGCACTGTAGCGAAAAAATGGTTGAAATAAAAATAAAAGTTGGAAAAGAAAATTGAATGGAGCTGGGGCATAGTTATGACATTTAGGATGTATGGTGTTTAAATGATGTATGTAGGCTATGAGGTGTTTTGTTTACGTTTTTTTGACTACCCACTTCTGCTAAATGTACTACTAATTCAATAAAATATTGGTTTTATTGCATAAATTGTTAGTAGACGACTAGTCGGCATCATTTACCGACTAGCCGGTTAAACTGCCGACTAGTCGGCTTTCCCGACTAGTCGGCGACTAGTCGGCCCATCTCTAGCATTTACGCATGTGTAATCGGGGCTAGTGTAACTTACAACGTCCAATTTGGGGTCGTCTGAACGTAGAGCCTCCAATTGTATTGTCTCGTGAACTTCCCAAGGCTCTATTACGATAGAGCACCAATATTCATCGTGTGGCCATCTGAAATACGTGGACACTTTTAAGATTTAGTACTTGTACTAAAGGTTGCCTGGAACAGATCGAGTTTCGAGAAAACATCGCTTTTAGCGATAAGGCCGCCCATTGCCTTTCTTAACTGTTAGTTTTTGTTATGAGTTTTGTAAAATAAAGTTTTTACCTACCTCTCTATCTTGTATTATTGCATTATAGGATCTGGGGACTTACTGGGGAAACTGAAGGTCTCGAAAAGTAAAAAAGATTGACTACAAAGTCTTCATAAGTCATATTATTAGAACGGCCACATAGGTACAATGAATGAATGAATAAATTATTTATTGTACACACCATATAAATTAAAATACAATGAAAACATACATACATAACTTAAAACTAGGTGGCACAATGGGCAGCCTTATCGCTTAAAGCGATCGCTTCCAGGCAACCTTTGGATGGACAAGAAGCTAAGAGAAGTGAAAGATGGGGTGTTTACACAGAAAAAACAGTAGGTAAGTAACTTAGATACATACAGATACAATTAAATATCATAAATGATTCTCCATCGATGACTAACGTGAAGTCAAAATATACCGACGCCGACACCGACGCTGGTAGACTAATTGGTCACGTCGTGCTCCCGGATTGAGTCAGATGCTGGTTCGAATCCAGCCCTGCGTCTATCGTGCGTTGTGTTTTTGGAGAAGTATTGTTTCTTTAAAATATTTCTGTTTAAATTTAATTCGATTTAGGGGTCTTGACTACCGCTCGGGGTCGTACTTGGTGCAAAGGTTGGCCATCGCCATACAGAGAGGCAATGCTGCTAGCATCCTCGGCTTCTTTGCGCCGGGTACGATCAAGGGCGGCTTATTTAATTGATTTTTTTTATTTTTTATTTGTTTGTGTTATGTATGTAATATGTAAATTTAAAATTTTCGCAATAAATGAATTACCTATGTAAATTAGATTTAATACATAATTTCCAGTCCCATAATATATCAGTTGATTTGAAAAACTTACTCATTCATTCCAGTGACGGTGTCAGCACACCAAATAGTGACTTCAGCTTGGAAGTTGAAGGAAGCTTCTCCACTGTACACCACTGATATTAGGTCTGGGTTCAGCTGATTGGAAAAACTTACTCATTCATTCCAGTGACGGTATCAGCACACCAAGTAGTGACTTCAGCTTGGAAGTTGAAGGAAGCTTCTCCACTATACACCACGGATATTAGGTCTGGGTTTCTTGTATCAAAAGGTGCTATACTGTCAGAGCTACAAGTAAAATATCGAGTTAGTTTAGTAGAATCACTTCGAACAGTATAAACGATTGAGTTAGGTAGTTCAGAATTGACACAGCTTAAATATAAATTACCTAAGTCCCGATCCCGTGGGAATATCAGGATCAAAAGTAGCCTATGTTACTCAGGGTAAATGTAGCTTTCTAATGGTGAAAGATTTTTTGAAATCGGCACAGTAGTTTTTGAGTTTATTCATAACACACATGCAGACGCACACACACACACATAAATATAAATCTTTCCTCTTTATATTATTAGTGTAGACTTCTACAATTTTTTTATTACATTTACAAACTATCTTAAACGTGGCCTTAGCTTTTGTCACATTTTCACTGACTTTGATTGTCACTCATAAGAGCGAGACAAAGCAATAAATCACGCACATTTGCGTTTACAATATTAAATAGAAGCGCCCCGCGGTTTCACCCGCGTAAGGGATAAAAATGATGCCTATGTGCTGTTTCAAGTCTCTAGCTATGAATATTTCAAGTTTCATTGCAATCGGTTTAGTGGTTTTTGCGTGAAGGAGTAACAAAGTCACATACACACATACTGACAATGACATACATAGGTACATACTTACAAACTTTCGCGTTTATAATATTTGTAGGATCGAGAGGATAAAATAAGTATAACAAATCACCTAACAAATATAAATTCTTACTTGAAAACAAAGAAGGTAGGTCTCCATATTTGACCCTGACGAAACTTCAGATCTGTGGTCCCGTTAAACTTGGTTGGATTCCATGCCATACTATCGTCAGTCCAACTCTGTAGGGGAATAGCGTAAAAACCGAGTAAGGCATCTGGTAGAAACTAGTGAATCTGGGCACCTATTCTACAACTAATGTCTCACGATGCCTCAGCATTGTTAGATTTTTCAGTTCAACAGTTTTTGGATTTTTTTCAGAGTTTCGTTCAATGATGTTCTTATAGGGGAAGATACGGTATATTCTAACATTGCGTAGTCGAAAAATGAGCTAGAAACACTTACATGCAAATACGCTCATAAACATTCCCAATGTCATGTGCATTGTAATCGATGACAGAGATAGAGAAACGTTCCAAGCTGCAGCGCGAATGAGATAGCAATCACTCAAACAAAATCCGAATCTGGAATTGCAGTGACAACGGTTCCACATACGACTAAAGCTAGTGCGTCGGCTGACGCAGTTTTATCGTCTTACTCATTCATTTGCCTCATTCATTAGTTTCATTTGCCGTGGCTGGATACCGTATCTGCCCTTATTTGTTAGGGTTCCGTACCCAAAGGGTAAAAACGGGACCCTATTACTGAGACTTCGCTGTCTGTCCGTCTGTCCGTCTGTCACCAGGCTGTATCTCATGAACCGTAATAGCTAGACTGTTGAAATTTTCACAGAAGATGTATTTCGGTTGCCGCTACAACAACAAATACTAAAAGCAAAATAAAACAAATATTTAAGAGGTGTTCCCATACAACAAACGTGTTTCAAAAACATCGAATCGAGTAGGTCATGAAATTCAAAATGGCTACCCTATCGGGTAGGGTCGGGTAGGATAGGGTAGCCATTTTGAATTTCATGACCTGTCTGCCTTCACTTACCAAAGAGTTTCTTAATTATAAGTTTCAGATTGTCTTTGTGCCAAAGATTTTTTTTTTATTTTTTTTTTTTAGTGGTGTGGTCGTATGATGGAAGTAAGAATCGAAGCTAAATATGTCACATTTTTCTATCAAATTTTAAAATTGGTAAACGATTTTAGGGTTCGGTACCCAATTGTGATAGTGGTACGGAACTTAACGGAACCCTACGTGCGCGAGTTTCGCACTTGCCGGGTTTTTTTTATCTAAGAGTTAGTGCAAGAATCTTACCATAACAACAGCAATTCTAGTAGTAAGCTTGGAGTCCAACGCGTCATACTTTACGTGAACAATTTTGAGACTAAGTTTCACCAGCACTTCTGGTGCAGGAGGTATGGACGGTAAACGGGACATGAGTAGGTTTCTCTTCAGTTCTTCGGAGTTCGAAAGCTTTGGTTCAACTGCTTGGGAATCAGGAGTTATTGCTGAAAAATGGTTAGATTTAGAGCTCCTGCTGAATACCATGTTTTTTTTATCAGTTCACAGCTTGGTCAATGATGGCGTATACTTGGAACGGGTCCCCACCGTCTGGCATAACCTTTTTTGTCATAAATTCAGAAGGTATATAATAACGCAACCCATAAAATGTTATATGCGTTAAAATTTTATGCGTTGCGTTTTATGCATATTCATAAATCATAAACACATAACGCGTACACTTTTCCGGTATAAATGCATGGCATAACATTAAAACAGCATAAAAATCTTCTTATTATTATTAGCGTTATTAGGTTTTTCGAATTATTTTGTACCAGATTAACCCCCTTACTTATAAACGATGACTAAATTTATGTAACGTTTGTCTTTTACTGTGACATGAAGTTTCAAAGCTGACAAAGACAAACGTTACCTAAACTTAGGCATCGTTTATAAGTAAGGGTATAAGTTGAAAGGGCGTTTACCGTCATTATCTCCTGGGGCAGGGCAGTCATATAGAAACTTCGCTTCGACATTGGTCCATGATGCAAAACTGAAATACTTGACAGGCAAGGTGTAGACGTCGTAGTAACTTAGCAGTGGTAGACTATCACCTTCTCTACCGAATTCTACTAAACCCTCTAAAAATAAAGAATAGATTATTGAATAGAAAATCTATAATTCTATACTAATATTATAATGCTGAAGAGTTTGTTTGTTTGAACGCGCTAATCTCAGGAACCGCTTCGCTGGTCCGATTTGAAAAATTATTTCAGTGTTGGATAGTCCATTTATTGAGGAAGGCAATAGGCAATATTAGTTTTTTTTTATCCATATCCATGAACCATTAAAACAGGCCTTTAGGGGGATATCCTAAACTAGATATTGCAAAAAATGCTGAAAAGAATTGCGTCCCCGATTAATTAAATAAAATTAACGTGGAATTAAATCGAAGTAATTTTGCCACTTTTTGTTTCTGTCTGTCAACTTTGCAAGTTCTTGTCACGAAAAAAGACAAAGCATATGCTCACTACTCCGACCTTATGCCACGTTTATTAGTAAGGCTTTTAGGGTTTCTTGTTGACAACGAAACCCTCAAAAAATAAAGGCTAAAAGCAATAAATAACTCTACCGTTGGATATTTTGATATAAAACGCCCTGAAGTCAATGGCAGATAAAATTCCTGGGGTTTTAGTAGAAGTCCTGGCGTTACGCTTTAAGTTTGTACGAAGTTCTGTAAATTGGTTACCACCTCCACCAACAACTGTAAAAAAATAGGTAGGTAGGTACATAGGTATGTATGTATATATGTACATACATAATATGTACCTAGATATCATAAATTAAAATACCTACGGTTAAAATATCACCCCCTTAATAACAAACGATGATTAACAGATGAGTAAGTTATGTAACGTTAGTCATTTTCTGTCAAGTTTGAAACTTCATGTCACAATAAAAGACAAACGTTACATAACTACGCGTCTGTTAATCATCGTTTTTAAGTAAAGGGACAATGTTTAGAACTAAAATATCGAAAGTTTCTATTTTCGAATACCTAAGTTAAATTGGTATATCAACAATGAAGTTATCTCTAAAAGTTACATACACCGAAAGTCATAATATCGAAACACAGCATCGAAAATCTTAATTATATTTTTGGGTGGTTTAAGAAAAAACCGGCGATCTTTATTACAATCTAAATTGTAGTTTTACCTCTTATACTCATTTAACTGTATTTATGTATTATGTATATGTATTGTAAGTAGATATATGTATATATGTTTTATGTTTATCTAACTTTTATGTGTATATATTTTTATTACTTATATAATGTATATACCTATTTGGCAGGCTTCTCTACTAACTATTCTTAAAATAGTTAGTTTGTAGAATGTCTAACTGTGCCAGTTTCATTGTTATGTAAGTTGTGTGTAGTTTATAAGTGGGTCCCAAATTTGTTTTGGATCTGTTTGTCACTAAATGATTATTTATAAGATTATAGTTTGTGACCTGTAACTATACCTAATAAAATAAAATAAAAATAAAATAAAATAAGTGCGAGTCGTACTCGCGCACGAAGGGTTCCATATCATTATCACAATTGGGTACAAAACTCTAAAAGAAACACTGGACCGAGCGAAATACCTGTATACGCAACAATACCGCACGTTTACATTTATCTTTACGACTGACGCCAGTTTATCACTAGATGGCGCTAGTGGTAAAAATAAATCGCACTTACGTTGCGTTTAACTTTGAAAAATCACGTTTGCTGTATAAGAATATAAAATATTTGTTTTATTTTTATTGTTAAAGCGGCTACCGAAATATAAACTATCTATGAAAATGTCAGCTGTCCAGCTATCACGGCTCATGAGTAGGTAAAGCCTGTTAACAGACAGTCAGACAGACAGACGGAGTCTGAGTAATAGGGTCCCGTTTTTACCCTTTGGGTACGGAACTCTAAAAAAAGAAAGTTAACGACTAATACTAAAAATAATTTAATCACGGATGTGAATGTGTTATCTATCAAACATCCTGTAATATTATTTGACGGTCAAGCATTGATAGTATTATTTTTAAATCGATTGATAATGTAATATCTTAGTATTTGGTTTGTAACCGTTATATTAATAATTTAAGTAAATAAATAAATAAATGAAACTTTAAATTTATAATCACAATTCACACTAAAATAATAATAAGGTCTAATAAAAAAAAAAAACAAAAATCCGAAGAAAACCTCAATCGAACAACCCGGGGTAGGTTCAACGTAAATAAATTATTTAAATAAATATTCGATTTAAAACTAACAAGATCGTTTTGACCTTAAATATAATTTATGATTAAACCTCAGGATTAAATAATATTACCTGTACATGAAGTTCTATCATAATTATATTGAGAGTAAGCACGTGCATACCTACCGTTTCATTACAGAGTAGTTACAAAATCAATATTAGAATTGTATGACAAGGGAGCAAAATAGTATTTTTACGGCGGGGGCCTACTTTGAATCACGAGCAAAGAGAAGAATTCTCCAAAATAATCCCGATTCTGCCATTCCAGCGTCACCAGATGACGTCACCCATTGAAATGTTAGAGAATGACGTTCTCTGTTGAGACCAGAATGGAATACCTACCTGGTGTAATAAACTTTTTAAATTAACACATACACACATTTGTTAACATGGTTACATTTTCCCGGGTCCTGGGACCATGTTACAATGATCCCGGGACTCGGGAATTGTAGCATGGTTGAAACGTCGAGGTAAGAAAGAAATTAAGACCCGGGAAAATGTAACCTGGTGTAATATATAATATCACCTTTTTTACCACACTTTTACCTATTTCATAAACAGGCTCCATAGGTCCAGGATGCTCGTTCGCAGAAAGCAGTATATGCCCATTGCTGGCCGCCTGAATTGCTATGTGCATTTCGAAGTATGTTATTTGAGTGTCCCCCATTTTGACAGTAGCATGGGATAAGTTCTCTTCGTCAATTCTGTAAAACGTTTCGTAAGAGTATCCGTGCTGTGAGATATGTTCTTTACATCTCATTGCCACTGGAAGGAAAATTAGATTATCATTGGGTGGGAGTTTTTAAGTTGTCCCTTCAAATAAAAGCAGTAACATTTATCTAGACAATAATTCGGTGTGATTTTTTTTCAGTCTCATGATCATTAAGGGCGCGACCTATGTGGAATGACGATCTTAGATATTTTCTCACGCCGAAACAAGCCACAAAAAACCTGTTTTTATATTTAAAGATTAGCATTATACTTTATTATGTCGTCTTTATAAGGTAAATATGATTTTATACATTTTAAACAATAACAAATAATTACAATGTTACGTCTGATGTTCAACTAAAATCAATTTATTTTCAAATCTTTGCTTAGAACTGAGTAAATATTTTAACACATAACATAATATAAAACTATAGGTATTACTCAGGGACTCTTTATCTTGATCGAAAGAAAGAAAGAACACGTTAAATCAATATTTGGTTCCTTGAAGAAAGAGCGAAAGTTTTCCTAATAAAAAGGATGTCATCTTATTTAACTAAAAACAGATTCATATTACCTACTCAAGACCGGCAAGTAATGAGTTATAAGGTAGCCTAGGTAAGGCTACTTAAATATGCTACATCTTAGACCAATATGTTATATAATAATATAATATACGACCATGTTATTAAAATAATAGTTATTAGTCCTGACCATTTAGTGCCACAACGAAACAAAAGCGTTTTTTGCTTAATAATTTTATAATGGTGACTAGCTGGCCCGGCGAACTTTGTTCCGCCTTAAACGCGGAAAAAAAAATTAATAAAATGTAGGTACGTATCCTATGTCCGTCTCCTAATTCTAAGCTCCCCAATAAAATTTACAGTCAAATCGGTTCAGCCATTCTTGAGGTATAATAATAATTAACTAGTGTAAAATACTTACTGCTATAAGTAAACGTGAAATTATAATCCCTCGCGCCAACACAGACACAAAACAAAAAGAACAAAAACAATCGTTCCATTTTCAAATATCAATATTCCAAATTCAAAGGCAATTTATTAACCAATCATGAAACGGAATAACATAAAAACAAAACGCGCATTTGTCTGACCACACTTTTACGAATGCTACACTAGATAAGTGATTTAGTACTATTTGAGCCCCGCGGCTTCGTTCACGATTTACGATTTAACAGGAAATATGCTAAAATTTGAACATTTGTTTATTTTGTTCGTGTTTCGGTACATTTTATCCGGGTTTTTCTTTATTTGTTTTGCTGGATGAATTATGTGTTTTTACTGCCTCTACTGTTATTGGTAAGGCTTAACACCTGATGCTTTTTGGAACTACAGTTTTGTATTCAATTGGTAGAAACAATGACTTCGACTTTAAAAAAAACAAGGAAGTAGAGCTACTACTAAAAATTGCCCTTCTGTGTTGCGCTACTATGGGTTATTTGCAATTTTTGCGCGAATATTTTTTTAAATGTTTTATTTATTTTATGTTTAATAGATTGAGTGGATTTATGAAATAAAATTCTAAACCACTTTAGAATATTAAATTTTACAACATAGTGTAGAATTTTCAGAAATCCAAGAAAAATAATTTTACATAGGTACTTACCTCACTATATACTCTATTTCATAAACTTAGTTCGCAAATGTGAACAAAGAACTGTCGATATCAAAGGAAAAAGTATATAAGGAGTAACTTTCAAATAAATCTATGAGTTTTTTGTATACATTTTTGATCTAAGATTCTGAAATAGAGCAATACAGCTAAACTTAAACCGGCCAGGATTCGAACGCAAGACCATCGTTATAAAAGTCTTCAGTATCTACCACGAGACCAACACCTCTCTTACAAACAAACAAACATACAGACATACCAACGTATTAACTGCAATCGTTAATAATAAAACATAATAAAAGCAACAAACGCCAGTGCTAAAGGATGTTCCATGAGACTTTTATCTGTACGGACACGAGATAAACTAGAACTGCAGTATTAATGTTATTTATGTTGGGAACAACGTTTTTAGAATCAGTTTAACTACTTCTGCGAACTTTGGTTCTAGAGTTTTTATGAACTTGAACTTAGTTCTTTTTTTATGGCGATACGAAGTGCCGTCAAATTTTGTTGGCCTCATTCAATTACCTATTACTAATATAATAAACTTTAATAATATTATAATTAATAATTATCTATACTAATATTATAAAGAGGTAGGTAACGTTGGTAACATGTTTGTAGGTATGTATGTAAGTATGTATATTGGGGATAATCTCCTAAACTACTGAACCGATCTCAATAGTAATTTCTCTAATAGAAAGCTACAATATCCAGGAGTAACATGGGATACATTTAATCTCGATATTCGTACGGAATCGGAACTTACGCGGGGAAACCGCTTCTTGTAATCTGTATTATGTAGGTACCTATGTATGTATTCTTATTTATTTATTTATTTTATTTTCGGTAAACAAACAGCACAAAAAACATAATCTAGATAACTATAGATACAAAAGGCCAATTACATAATAACACTAATAAAAAATATATATATCATACAAATTACAAATAATCAAAACACTATAAAACATAATTAATATTAATATAACGAACGCTACACAATACAAAAATTAAACTAAAGAAAAAATTCTACTGACCAAGTCCATTACGGCCAAAAGTGCCCATTACGCTGGCTGCGTTTCCCCTGTATGTATTTACAAAAGAAAAATACATATAAGTACTAGTTATCTGTGGTATTTTTTCCGTTGTCTGTCTATATTAAACATAAAGAGGCACCCAGACTAAAAAAAAAAAATGTAGAGCATAAACACTTGCACCCAGTGGGAAGCGAACCCGAAACCTTCTGAATTGCAGTGGGGCCTTTTCCCGACGCGCCACACAGGCCGTCATAATATAGATCATAGGTAGGTAGGTATATGTATTAACATGACTAGTAGAATATTAAAACCGTTGAAACACAGAAACCCCCCAATTATCCGGAATCAAAGCAAGAGACAGTTAAATACTCTGTCCCTTGTCAATTCATTATGTAGGTGAGTTTAATTGAAGGTACAAATCCAGATACATCGGCCAGTGGTTAACCGAATCTGCGGCCGAAACCCGAAACCGAAACTTTTGGGGCGACTTTCGTAACCATTCTTAAACATGTCTAAGCTCTTAAACTTTGTGAAAAGGTTAAAAATATCTGTGGTTAACGGAGAAATACAGAAACGCAACTCAAAATTTGAGTTCTACTTAAACAACTAAGCAGCTCTCAAATTCAAAAATTCGCATACAATTTTTAAATTTAGAAGCTGCTCAATTATTTAAGTACATCTCAAATTTTAAGAGGCGTTTCTGTAGTCGGCTGTTTATCATTTAAATTTTGTTGTTGCGCGATTAGGAGGAGCTCATTGGCCTGGCTGCACTGGCTAATCTTGAATGGTCGTGCGGGTTAAGCAACGCTTGGCGCGGTCATTACTTGGATGTATGATCGGTAAGTTGTGTGACAAAAAATCATTTTCTCGAGCTCTTCCGTGCTTCCGAAGATACGTTGAGCAGTCGGTCTCGGTTGTTATCTCTGATAGCAGTCGTTAGGTCAAGTTAGAAGCCTTAGGGCGACTTAAAAGTACAATAGCTGTTTAACACACGTAACAAACATAGGTATTCTCTAACATTCATATTTTACTACCTACCTAACCTGGTGAACTTTCTTCCGCCTTAAGGTGATCGCACATTTATCAGCACCGTACGCGCTGCACGCGCCGTACTCACCGCATTTTAGAATTAATTGTATTATGTAATGATGTCAAACCTCGCACATTTCACCCGCACCACACTTTACGAAATGCGGCGCGTACGGTGCGGGAGAAACGTTGGGTTGCGAAGTTTGACATCATTAGGTACATACAATGAATTCTAAAATGCGGCGAGTACGGCGCGTGCGGCGCGTAGGGTTCTGATAAATGTGCGATCATCTTTAGAGGTTAAAAAACCTTTATCCGTCTCCTGGTAGGTACATGGTATAACTTACACGATTTTCTTTTATATTAGTAAAGAATTCTCTATTTTTTTGTAGCACAGATTAGTTTGATAGTCGGTACCAAGCACAGGTAGGTACAATACCTAAGAGAATCGAAAGTCTCATCAAAACCGAACAACCTTAATTTAACCGAATATAACCGAAACTTAACTTCGGTCCGACACTAATATTAACCGATTTAACATAATATTAAGGAGCCGAAATTACCATCAAATGCTAACGGTAAGATTGGAACATTTCCAAAGGAGGTTTCGATCCGTCGAGATTTGAAATGATCTTGGAGAAATGCTAATTGTTCTCTGCTAACGTACTTTGCTACTTGTTTTAGAGGTTACGATTTTAAGTAATAAGTAACAGCCGAATACAGAAACGCCAATTAAAATTTGAGTGGTACTTAAATAATTGAGCAGCTTCTAAATTAAAATTCGTATGAGAAGTTTTGAGATTGAGCGATGCTTATTTGATTAAGTAGAACTCAAATTTTAAGTAGCGTTTCTGTATTCGACCGTATTCTTTCTTTCGGTTGTTTATGTTTTAATGTAGGTATTTTAAGCTATTGCATAGCTTTTATCGCGGGCTTTGAGCGCGGCCACCGAATCAAGAAATTCCGTAACGAAAATAAAACCTAACACCCCCCACTTCGCCTACCATAGCTCGGCCGAGCTACATGGTAACCATGGCAACATGGTACAAAATAAAGAAATAATTATACCTAACTGCATAAGTTGATAAAAGTGCTATGCAATAGCTTTACCGCGTTAGTCCTCGAGTGCCACACGTTTTATTTTTATTTTGGTGTAACAATAAAGAATGTATCTATCTATTTATTCCGGAGGTCATGTATTCGAATCCCAGTCAACCTCGCTCTTACAGTGAATGTAAAACCCTACCGTATTCCTGTATTCTATTAAGCGTGTTACATCTTAGATCACATCGTCAATTGCAATTTGGCGAAACAGAGATCACGCTCAGTTATCTATCTATCATATATTTTTTTAAGCTATTGCATAGCTTTAATCGCGGGCTTTGAGCTTTGAATGAAGAAATTTCGTAACGAAAGAAACCTAACACCCCCCACTCCGCCTACCATGTTGCCATGGTAACCATGTAGCTCGGCCGAGCTATATGGTAACCATGGCAACGTCGTACAAAATAATTATAATTGCATAAGTTGATAAAAAATGCTATGCGATAGCTTTATAAATCGTACCTTGTAAAGACGGTGTAGAGACTGCAATTTGGGATTCAATCAGTTTTTTCTCGCAGACTCAGCGCACCGCTTTGAAATGTGTGTCTATTTCAAAGCCGGTAATGTTTATTTCTCCGAGAACATAGTAACTAGTGGTTCTTATAGTTACATTGATTATCATTAATCTAAATATTTTTATAACACATTTGCTCGTAAAGGGCCTCTTATTTCACCAATTTCAATATCGTAATGTATGTCATTACGTACTTGTGCGTAATCGTAAAGTAAAACGCACGAGTTTCTTTCTAATAAGGTAACACGTACGGTTTATCATGCTCCGTCTAAAACCAACGGTACTTTTTTAAATCTTAAGAAAAAAAAAGCAAAGAAAGCAAATCAAAAAGTTTTTATGTCAGAAAAGTGGTCAATATTTTATGAATAAAATTAACTTTGGGAGATAAAATATAAAAAATAAACATTTAATTCTTTAATTTAATTCATTTTGACAGTAAATTACATCTGTAACAGAAACAAAAAAATATTAATTTACTTTATTAGTAATACTGGCTGTTTTTGTACCGTTGAGTTTTATTTATTTCCTCGCAAATGTGTTATAAAACGTCGTATGACATACGTGCGCTTTGATAATTACAGCCTCTGCTTTCTTGTAGCCCTCGCCTACGGCTCGGGCTAGCAATATCGCCTCGGCTGTAATTTTCAACTTACCGCACTTATATCATAATGTACTATTATTACTCTAAGAATATTTAGATTTAGATGTTTACTTTACATAAGATTAATTTGTTGACTCTAAATATGTTAGTTTTTATTTAGAAGAAATGCTTAGATTATCTTATCTCATATATAAAATTTCCATGTCACAATGTTAGTTACCGTACTCCTCCGAAACGGCGCGACTGATTTTTAATAAATTTTATATGCGTATTCAGTAGGTCTGAGAATCGGCTACTATCTATAATTTATAATGCAAAACAACGTTTGCCGGGTCAGTTAGTGTTACTATAATATTGTATGTCCGGGATGGACAAACTGTTTATACTACTAACACATTTCCATGTCACCTTAAGAGGATAGTCTCCATTCTCTTTCTCCATACAAACGTAGTTTAAATTTTCCTCCCTGGATAAAGACATTAATTAGAGCAAATATGTTTATGCCATAAAACTTATATCTGTCATGACTATTCATCTACCTTTTTATTTTTTTCATTTTATTATTTTTTATTATTATTTTAATTAGAAAATAAAAATAAATAAAAAGGTGGATGCATTGTCATGACAGATATAGGTTTTATGGCATAAACATATTTGCTCTAATGTCTTTATCCAGGGAGGAAAATTTAAACTACGTTTGTATGGAGAAAGAGAATGGAGACTATCTTCTTAATGTACACAGTCATTCAATATTTTTTCTTGATTCTTGATTAATTATCAAATCTTCTATATCTATAAAAGGTTTTGTCGTGACTGACTGACTGATCAACTGATCAACGCACATTCTAAGCAGCTGATCGGTAGAGAGCTGATATTTGGAGAGTGTGTTCTTTGTGTGATGTAGACATCTGATAAAAAACGCTTTTTCGAAATCCCCACGGGATCGGGAATAAAGTGGGCGAAACCGAAGGATGCAGCTAGTCATACATATATTTGGCCATTTATTTCTATTTTTTATATTTCGATTGACTTTTCCATCCATTTTGAATGTCTTTTGTTTTATTTTTTCATTGTGTTTTTGTTTCCATTTCGATCGTATTTTATTTTCATATCGATCGCCTTTTGTTTCTTGTTGACATCACTCTCCTATACAAAAATTTGGATCGCCTTTTGTTTCGATCTACTTTTGTTATCTTTTTGATAGTTTTTAATACATTTTTTTCATTGGTTTTTGTTTCCATTTCGATCGTACCTAATTTTGTTTCCATATCGATCCGTTTTTGTTTCTAGTTTAATCGTCTTTTTTGTCTATTTTATCAGGTGAGACATGTAACCGACTGTGTCATTTTATTTTGATTTATCCCCTATTAATCGAATGGGAGATATCGGGGAAAAAGTCCCGATATTCTCCCTGGGGAGGTATCCAGGGAGACACGGGAGCGATCACTCATAATTTTAATACAAAATGTGAAAGGAAAGTTTTTCGCGATGGGCAAAAACCCATAATTCCGTAACAATAGCCCGTAAAAGTCATTCGTTCCCCATTCGAAACAACGTCGTTTTTAGGGTTTTTTTGTATTGATAATGGTATGGAACGGAACCCTTCGTGCGCGAGTGCGACTCGCACTTGGCCGGTTTTTATTTTTTAAACCTGTTGTAAATCTCCACTTTTGTTACCTGACTGTCCCCATACATACCTACAGACAGATCCAAAACCAGCAGCGGTGGATACGGCAATTAGTGTCAAACTAAATGTCTGAGCTTTTGATCGCTAAGTATATTGGATTACTACTTTGGTTTCAACGCTTTATCATTCACGCGCGGTAGCGAGTTGGATGTTGCTGAAATCAGGTCCTCAAAAATCGATCTTTGAGAGAATCGTTACACGCACGTGCCATTGACACGACGAAGAAGAAGGACGCTTCATTATTATTAAACTCCGACAGAAAAAGACAAGTATTTGAAGTTTGACGTGTCTGTGAATCTGTGTTTCTGTGTGTCTATGTTATCTGTCTGTGGCATCGTAGTTCCCAAACGAATGAAGCGATTTTGATATCTTTTTTTTAGTTAGGTAATTCTCGGTAACCAAACGGTGTGGAGCGGTGTTGGTTTAGTGGTAGATATCCCGACTTTCATTCTGAAGATCTCTGAGGACAGGTCTCTTCTTCATCAGGTCTTGTAAAGGTTTCGAAACGTTGAGCATTGAAACAATTCTAACAGTAATAAACACTACCGATTGAAACCGAAAAAATGAATTTAATTTCAAGCCAACATCGCAAAAATAGAAGAAAAATTTATTTGTTTTGTTTTTAATCACTCAGAAGAGAGAGTGTTCTATCAGAAGCAGTACAGTTACGCGAACACACATAAATTACATGGCACGTACCGCAGTAAGACCACAGTGAAACCGTGGCGACACCCCGTGAAACACGACGCCAGCTATTAAATATCAATTTGGTGTGTATTAATCATTGTTTTACAATACCAAACTAAACTATTTAGGTAATGAAATTGCTTGTATTGAACAACAAGGCAGTAGCAATATTAAAATAATAACAGTATTATGTAATAAGCTATCGACCCGCCCCGGCTCCGCACAGGTGTAATTCTGATACTAATTTTACTGGGCCCAAATTGTTTTTATATATACAACGTTCACAGCTTTTTAAATAAAACCGGCCAAATACGATAATTTATTTAATATTAATATATTATAATATTTTAAAAAGACGTACCTAGTCAAAGAGAGAAAAATAGATAAGAATCCCCATTCAATGATCTTCCGCTTAGATAACAAGGAAAGTTAACAACCGGTCAAGTGCTAGTTGGACTCGGGCGAGAAGGATTCCGTACCATTAGAACAAAAAAATTACGTTGGTTGTATGGGAGTCCAACTTAAACAATATCTATTTTACTCCGTTTTTTTATTAGATACGTAGGTACTAGCAGTATCCTGCGCTTTTACCTGCATATATCGAGGTCCCGTGGGAATTTTCAATAATTAGTTCTTTATGTGATGTAGGCACCCCTACATCACATAAAGAATCCCAAACTCCCAAAATTTCAGCTGTGCTGTGCGTTGATCCTTCAATCAGTCAGGACAGAGGGTTTATTAATAAGGCTAAAAGATATAAAGTAAAATGTCTATTGACTAAGTCTATTACGGCCAAAAGTGCGAAAGGAATTTTTAAGGAAAATCACTTAAGACATATAGTCTTAGGAAAAGGGTCTTTTGGGTACGGAACCCAAAAAACTCAAAATATTTGTATTAGGTCAATAAAATATCGAAATCAAAAGCTACTTACAGGTACCTAATGTTCTTGAACAAACAAAACCAGTATAAATCAACAGACTCGTAACAGCGTCGCAATAAGCGAACGATAAATAAAAAAAAAAATTACACTTCAGGCCATTGAATCAAAGATAATAGTCTAAAAAAAATAATACAATTCACTTTTTCAATTCACATCTTTAACATTAACATAGTTACATTTTCCCGAGTCTTAATCGCTTATTATTATATATTTTCTTACTTCGACTTTTTAACCATGTAAAAATCGTCGCGATGGGGAGAAACCTCGAGGTAAGAAAATAAAATACCTAATAATACGCGATTAACCGCCGCACTCAGAGACGTTTAATGGTTACTTAAGCTGTCACACAGTAAAGATTTCACTTTGTTTCCAAAAATGTTAATGCTCAATATAAAATAAAAAAGAAAGAAAGATTATAAATTTATTCAGATAAGCACACAACTAGAAATTTAAAAATTTAAAACAAAGTAGATAGTTCACATGAAACAAAACATAATTAGGTATACTATGAAAAAAGAAATGCAACCAGCAGTGCGCCCGAATATGTACAGTCGTTATTTATTTATTTGACCCAACCACAAAACAAAATCTGAAAACCCGAAATTGGTTTTTCCCGGTGCAAAGGACCCGAGAATGCCAAGAAGGCTACAGCTACAGCAATCTACGAAGCTACAGCAATTTACAAGACTACAGCAATCTACAAGACTACAGCAATCTACATGGCTACAACAATCTACGAAGCCACAGCAATCTACGAAGCTACAGCAACCTACAAGGCTACAGCAATCTACGAAGCTACAGCAATCTACCAAGAAAAAACCCTCCTACTCCACTGACCCAAATTAATTGACCGACAGTGCATTTGTTAGTACCTATAGCTCGAATAAATTAAAGAACAAAGGACGATGGACAAAGTTGAATTTATTTGACCCGACCACAGAACAAAGTTTAGTGTAAAACCCGAAATTGGTTTTTCCCGGTGCAAAAGACCGGAGAATGCCAAGAAGGCTACAGCTACAGCAATCTACAAGGCTACAGCAATCTACGAAACTACAGCAATCTACAAGGCTACAGCAATCTATGTAGCTACAGCAATCTACGAAGCTACAGCAATCTACAAGGCTACAGCAATCTACGAAACTACAGCAATCTACAAGGCTACAGCAATCTACAAAGCTACAGCAATCTACCAAGAACAACCCCCCCCCCTACTCCATCGATCCAAATTAATTGACCGACAGTGCATTTGTTAGTACCTATAGCTCGAATAAATTAAAGAACAAAGGACGATGGTCAAAGTTGAATTTCTTTGACCCGACCACAGAACAAAGTTTAGTGTAAAAACCCGAAATTGGTTTTTCCCGGTGCAAAAGACCCGAGAATGCCAAGAAGGCTACAGCTACAGCAATCTACGAAACTACATCAATCTACAAGGCGACAGCAATCTACTAAGCTAAGCTAACTCTTGTTTTTCGTGTGGGAATCGTTAGGTACCGTCTCGGGAGCACTAGTAGGCCCCGCAAAGCGAAATGTTCGGGTTCAGAACCCCTCAGGGACTTGCCCAAACGGCAAGAAGTGAAGAAGAGTCAAAAATTGACAATTTGACCGCCGCGCCGGACGCGGCATCGGACTTAGCCGCCTCAGGCTTATCAGGAATGACGGCTGCGGGCGCCCCAGTTGGCCCCGCGCCCCAAAGCGACCCCCCCGCAGTGCAGGGAACGAACGCACAGGCTGCGTTGGCGGCTTCAACTCCGCATGCTGGCATACCTCCGGCCACTCTGAACCGTCTGGCCAGACGGGGGGCCAGACCAGCTAGGGCCCCGGTCGATGCTCTTCCTGGGGCTACTCGTAGCGTCAGGAAGAGCATCGACGAGTGGGAGGATGCCGAGGCTAGGGCCGGGTCGGTCTCGCCGAATGGTTGTACATCGGGCGAGACCGACAAGACCTTCGTCATCAAAGACAAAAAAGCCAAGAAGAAGCCGCCAACGAAGTCTTCGACCGAAGCGTCCCCGATCCTCGAGGAACCGAAGGGCTTCCCAAACCGTACCGCCGAAGCCAGGTGGGTTATGGAGGAAGCCTTTCTGCAACTCGAGGAATCGGGGAACATTAAAACAACCATCAAAGTCATGGTAAAGTCCCTCATCGACCGTTTGTTCCGCATGGTGAGGCAGTTGGAGCAGGCCACGCCCCTGCCTGGTGCGCGGCCTCAAGGCACGCAGCGGGACCTAAGACCCGTCCCGCAAACGCCACCAGGTAGCTCCAACGGCACTGCCAAAATTCTTGAAGAACTTAGAGACATGCGGAACATATTGGAGGGGAAAGTCGATGAGGGACTCGACCTGATGAGGGGTAGCAGGACGACAGTGGAGGAGATAATGACAAATGTGGGGGGAAATAGGGACCTGCACCACGCGACTAGGGAAGCAGTGGAGTTAGTCGGCGCGCGAATGACGGAGAGCATCACCTACGCGCAGGCGGCAGCGGCGCCTCCGAAAACGGGGGCGCCGCTGCAGGAGCAGCGAAAGGTGATGCACTCCGTCATCGTGACGGGGCCGTTCGAAAGCGCCCACGGCCCGACGTACCTGACCTCGGACCAAGTGGTCAGTAAAATCAGGACAGTTGTACGAGCGGGAGAGGAGGGAGTGAAAGTGGACAGAGTGAGGAAGGTGAGGAACGGAGGAGTAGTGGTGTCGTGTGGTGACAGGAGAGAGATGGAGAAGGTGAAGACTAGCCTGGAGAAGGAGGGCACGGGATTGACGGTGGAGGAAGCCCGCTACAAGAACCCTATGGTCGTCGTTAGGGACGTCATGCAGTACGTCACTGATGACGAGCTAACGACGGCCATAGTACGCCAGAACACCGGCGTCTTGAGCGGGCTGGATATGGGAGTAGAGGAGTTGAAGGTCAAGTACAGAAGGAGAGCCAGGAACCCGCTAACGTCCCACGTAGTGCTGCAGGTGTCCCCCACAGTCTGGCAGCGGCTGACCGCTGCAGGCCGAATTCATGTCGACCTGCAGCGGGTAGTCGTCCAAGACCAGAGCCCGCTGACTCAATGCACTAAGTGCTTGAGTTACGGGCACGGTCGGAAACACTGCACGGACAAAGGGGGTAACGTCTGCAGTCACTGCGGTGGAGGCAACCACACCAAAGCCGAGTGCGACTCCCTCGAACAGAAACCACGGTGCAGCAACTGCAAGGCGGCGGGGAAGGATAGAACCGACCACAACGCCTTCGACAGTTGCTGCCCCGTGCGAAAGAAGTGGGAGGAAGTCGCACGAATGGCAGTGCAGTATTGCTGAGGTTGCCTCGGGGACCAGCGGCTCCTTCTGTACTCGGCCTGCAGGAGTCGGCCTGACGGAGGCACGCACCGCCGAAACACTTAAATTGGGCGTAAAAAGATTGGTCCGACCAGATCTGAGATCTGGCCGAACAATCCGTAACAGCAGACAAATGGGAGGCGTGACCCGTCTGTCGGAACCGGCCCCTGGAAAACGTCTGGAGTTTTGTGAAGAGTGTGCAGGAGAGAAGCGGAGAGTGAAAATGCGCAGGGCTGCTGGCTACCGAATTCTGGTGAATTCGGAGCTCAGCAACAACGGAACAGGAACAAAATGGAATGCAACCCTTCACAAAACTTCGGAAACCCCCCGGCGTTGGAGTAGAAATGCCCATGTAAAAACCGACAAGCGTCGTAAAACTTTAGCTAGTCTGAATGTTTGTGGATGTCCCTACGTTTTAAAAATTTTTGACCTAAACTTTATTGACTTTTACAAATCGTGTAATTTTAAAATTTCGCTATACAGTTTTAACTTGATTTACAACTTAATAATCATATATACATTTTTAACGTTTTATAAATTTGACCTTAATCCTTGTAGACCTTTACAAATCATGTAAAATTAAACTCCTTTTATACAATTTTAACTTGATTTTAAAACTTTATCGTTCTAAAAAACATGGCCTTCAATATTATATACATTTATTTATTTTCACTATCACAAAAAACAATATTGAACAACATACTTGCGTATTGACCATGTCTCGGCAGACTGTTTGCTGAGGAACCCTGGATCCAGTCCCTAACGAAGACTGGAGCACAAAAAAAAAAAAAAAAAAAAAAAAAAAAAAAAAAAAAAAAAAACTTCCAAAAAGCTACAGCAATCTACGAAGCTACACCAATCTACCAAGAACAAACCCTCCTACTCTATCGACCCAAATTAATTGACCGACAGTGCATTTGTTAGAATCTATAGCTCGAATAAATTAAAGAACAAAGGACGATGGTCAAAGTTGAATTTATTTGACCCGACCACGGAACAAAGTGTAAAAACCCGAAATTGGTTTGAACGAAACCGGGCTTTCAACATCCGGACGATACTGTTTAATTAAAAATACACATAGGTACAGTTGGTAACAAAAAGTATAAAATTTCGTGGTTTTGTAACTAATGTCAAAAAAAACAATGTCAAGTTACATAAAAATGAAACATGACAATATAAAAAACTCAGTTTTTTTTATACAAGAAAAACCTACCTACATTTTATATTTTTTCCTGTTCGAGTTCCAAGTTCAAACTTCGTAGCGAGTGAACATTCTTTTTAAATACTTCTAGAATAACATAATATGTATTTTGATGTGAAAAAGATATAAGCGTGGGTAAAACTAAAAATTAGTATGGCGATACAGGCCATGGCTACGCCTCGCCACGCTATAAAAATATATACCTACCTATATGATGGAATATACCTATATACGTAACGAGTCGATGTTTCACATCTGCCAGGCGTCCCGTGACGGCTCTCATTTTTTTTTCCGATCGTCCACCGCCAACTTAGCTAAGTTAGCTTAGTATAGCTTATCTTGCTAGTTTTCAAATAATTAATCTGACTATACGCTGTAGACGCACTTCATGAAATTGGCGAGGCTATGCGATTTCGTTACTGACTGTACTTACTTATTACCTCCGCATTGATTTTCGTAATGAAATCGTATTTGTAATTGGGAGGTAAGTAAATACAGGAAAGGTTGAATAGAACCGTATGAGTTGATATGGCCATGTGATGGGAAAAGATGAGAGAGAAAAAAAAAATTACCGATTTGTACTGATATTTACACTTTTATAGGTCTTATATTTAGGTACGTTTTGTTGTTTTTAAACCTCTTACTTACTTCTTAGTAACTTCTAATTGGCCTTATTAAAAATTGGTATGGTTAGCCGTGTAGTTTTAATATTGCCAAATCTATTTGCAGAAGGTATGGTCAATGATTGAAATTAAGGAGTGCACTCTTTCGTTTTTGCGACAGAGGCATGTAGTTATCCAAGTGTAGGAAACACTTTGTAATGAAAAACAATATATTATGGTTTCTGAACTTAATACTTGCTACTTATTCCGCTGGTTCATTGTCCCGAAGTGGATCTTAGACTCCAAAACGAGAGTCTTCCACCACCCTTCCTCACTCTTAACTAAATAATGTTACATAACTATCCCGTATGCCCAACAAATCTTGGCCACCCTACATATCGTAAGCAGTAGATATCGCCTATAGCCTCCCACAGATAATTGGTTATGAATGAGTGAACGAAAGAGTGAACAGTTTATTTTGGCAAATAAACAATAAAGGTGCAGAATGCCCAAGTTGCATAATGTCAAGATAGTGGGTGCAAAATGTCAAGATCGAAGAATGTCAAGGTTGCAGAATGACCAGGCCGCAGAATGTCTAACTTATCCCGTATGCCCAACAAATCTTGGCCACCCTCCGTTTAGTAAGCAGTAGATTTCGAAGCCTCCCTCTGATAATTGTTTATGAATGAGTGAACGATAGAGTGAATGAAAGAGTGTACAGTTTATTTTGGTAAATAAACGATGTAGAATACAGGTACTATACCTATATTCGTTTAGGTACATAATGTCCAGGTCGCAGAATGTCTAACATATCTAAAAGAAAGTGAAACTATTAATACCTATAATACTAATGTATTGTCAGCGCTGCAGAGGCTTTTATATTATTTATTTAACTCAAAGAATCATGGAATAGGTATGTTTGGGACAAATATCTTGTTTCATTGTACCTGTAATGATAATCTCTGTTTTAACAAGTTGTTTTTTTTTGTGTTGTAAAAGTTAACTAATCATAATCACAAAACTACCAAAATAAAGGCAAAGGTAGAATAAATTAAATACCAAAAATTGTTTACTTTATATTTATTATGTTTTCTTTTAATAGATTTAAATCTAAAGTATTAGATTTAATTTAGTTTTTGTTTGATGTTATACTCGTAGTAAACCTACTAACCATAAATTATTATTTTTTTATTAATGTTTTAAATATATTTTCCGTATGTTTTGTAATTCCTGAGATTTGACATCCAAATCTACAAATTCTTCAAGTCGTCCTCATAAAATCGTAGCCTATATTTTTGTTACTAAACTCTCTTAGGTAATCCAACTATCCCGCATACCCAGCAACTTCAGGCCACCCTACATCGTAAGCAGTGGATATCGCCTATAACCGCTCTCAGATAATTGGTAGGTATTCCCAGCGATCCCATTAAGGGATCTGTCAAGATTTCCAATAATACTCTCTTACGTAAGGAGTTTCTTGTGTGGTTCAATTCTATGGTTCATATTGTTCTTTGTTTATTATTTATTTTACTGAGTACGGGATAAGATGTTAAATAGACTTGAAACGTTTATAGGCATCATATAGAATTCCTCCTAAATGACGCTTTTCGCTTTCGCCACAGATATAAAAATAAAAGTAACATGGATTAGAGAAATTTTGCGGGAGGGACATTTTAAGAAACTGGTTAAAGGACATTTTGCGAATGGGACATTGTGCGCTTAAATGCATTTTTCTTCAGTTTTCGAGATGTTGAAAAAAAAGGATTAAATCGAAAAATGAGTTTAATGAGTTTAACATCGTGAGGAAACCAACATGTCCTAGGACTCACCACGGTCCGAAGACATGGGATATTCAGTGTTTTCTATATCTCATTGTATGTATTTACAAAAAAAAAAAAAGTATAATATGTAGTATATCCGTTGTCTAGTACCCATAGTACAAGCCTAGTGCTTAGTTTGGGGCTAGATTGCGCTGTGTGTAATGTTGTGCAATATTTATTTTTTTATTTTTTTTATTTTTAATTTCTAACAAAAGTACAATGAAAATTATATTTAAAAAATGGCTTATTTCCGATTGTGCCATTTTTTTTTCATTAATCCATTAATCCATCCTTTAAGTGAAAAGTCCACCGATTTGGCCACCTAGATTTAAATTGTTTATGTATTTTCTTCAAATTGTTAAATGTGTAACTTTAAAGAATTAATCTATTCATCTATACCATGATCAAGAATGGTTGAACCACTGGGTGGAGCTGTTAGTCATGTATTAAAAAAAAAAAACAAAGAATAATGATAGGGATCATTATTTTTCTTTTTAGGGATCACTTGGCCGGTTTTTTTATAATAATTAGGAAAATTACTACGAAAAAAAAGCTATGGCTTCACTCAATTACAAACGAGACGGGCGAAAATTGATGGAATTCCTTCGAAAGGTTGATTTTGAAAATGGAATACTTAGTGGAATGTGGAATACATTTATTTCTCCAATTAGAACGGAGGGCTGTGATTGGTCAACGGAGGTTCAACTAGAATTCGTGTGCCAATTCGTGTGTCTATGTTAATGTGGATATGATCCTTCTAATAAAGTTTTGCATTTCTTATTTAACCATTTCCAGTTCGATTGGGATAAAAAGTACCGTGTGGTATCCTTCAGAAATCTAACTGCCTACAATTTAAATTTCATCGCAATCAGTTTAGTAATTTTTGCCAAAGTCAATTTAAGCTACCTGAAGACAGCTGGAGTTTCATTAAGGTTTAACATGATAACAACACTTGGATAATCGTGATATTTCTTTTAAATTAATATGTTTATCCGACGGAACTTAGCCGTTTAAAACTTTGCTTATCCTGTATCCAGCTGATATGGTATAAGCAGACTCATTCAGAAGATAGGTTAGCCTCCGACTAAGAAACCTCTTTTGGTATAGCCTTTTACAACAGGCAACCCCTGCAACGGGTATTGCTGGCGGGCGCAGAGATGTAAACAGTCGTATTCGCAAACGACTCTGTATGTGGGCCCAGATTTTGTCACTCATAAGAGCAAGAAAAAACAATGGTGGGGCGACTTGGCATCGGAAAACCAGTTATAGAACTATGTGGAAGGAGATAAATAGATATCTTTATTTGCACAACAAAACATAGGTACCACAAAAATAACAGTGGAGCTTGGAGAGCCATATGCCCTGCAGTGGGCAAATACATGCTGCCGAAGAGAAGAGCAAGACAAAGCATTATCAACTGAATGGAGGCATATCCACACGTTTCTAACACAAGCGAATACCAGTTACACACACACACACACGCATGTATATTGTATAATCCTTTATGTGACAAGCAATGCATTGTAATGTCGTATTACAGTATCGGACAGTTTTATCTATGGCTCACTTTGTAAACGACCCCTGAGAGATTTGAAGATGAACACT